>CM022677.1:19126289-19133789 GCA_012295275.1 Chrysomallon squamiferum
TAGCAATAACAACAACAGTAACATCGTCATCAAAAATAACAACAGCAGTGATAATGATTATGATGACGATAATGATGATAAATAAATAAATAAATAAATAAATAAATAAATAAATTATTATCACTAACATTATCAACAACATTAGAACTAAATCATAACAGCAATCACGAAAACGATAACAACAACAACAACGACGACGACGAAACGACGACGACAACAACACCGTTAACAAAAAGGCTTTCACAAATACCTGTCAGATTAGAAGAATTCCAATCGGTCACAAATCCACCGTCGAAATCCATATCTTTAATTTGTTTGTTACCACGACAACGACGACGACAACGCCTTTGATGTCTGCCTCTTTTCACCCACGACGACGCAGACGGAACAAACCAACGAACGTGGACAATGACGTTGCTGTCGAGTAATTGCTTTATTATTAATTTTATTTTTTTTCTCTCTTGTAAATAGCCTTCCTCGTGTTTAGACGTACAATGAAATCATCATCATCATCATCATCATCATCATCATCATCCGCAGGTGTTTTTTTTTTTTTCTGTGCTTAGAAATGTTCCGAGATTAAACCGCAATTTGTGAGGTATTTAAATTCTTCCCGTTGTAATTAAGCGGAAACTTATCAATTTTTTTTTTTTTTTTTCTAGAATTAACAGTTTTGAAACCCGGTGTTTAAGAAGAAAAAAAAAAATCGTTCGATAAGCATAGCGTAGCTTTCGTTCATTCGTTCGTTCGTTCCTTCGTTCGTTCGTTCGTTCTTCTTTCTTTTTTTTTTTTTTTTTTTTTTTTTTTTTCTTCCTTCGTCTGTTATCGATTTGTTTGTTCTTTCTGTCTGTCTGTCACTGAACGTAATGCGAGTAACAGCGTGATGTGTGCGTATGTGCGTGTGTGCGTGTGCGTGTCTCGTTAAATCACGATTTGAAAAGATGAGAAATTTCGATTAAATGATGCATTATTCCAACAACAAAAAAAAGTATATATATATATATTTCGTCATACACGAAAAAGTTAATATTCAAAATTTTATATTCCAGACGTTTACTGTTCATGAAGTTCAGTATTCAGGAAATGTTCCAAAATTCATGAAATACCCTGCGGGTGAAGAATGTTTTTATTCCTGACAACGAATATTCAGAAAAGTCCAGTGTTTCTTGAAGTTCCAATATTCAGGAAATTTTAGTAATCGAGAAAGACCAGTATTCACGATGTTTCAATATTCAGGAAATTTTAGTAATCGAGAAAGACCAGTATTCACGATGTTTCAATATTCAGGAAATTTTGCAGTCGTGAAACACCAATATTCATGAAGTTCCAGGAATCAGGAAATTCTCGTAGTCGTGAAAGAACATTATTTATAAAAGTCTGTTATTCACGAACTGTCTAATATTCAGGAATATGCATTATTAATAAATTAAAAATTCTGTATTCTAGAAAGTCCAATTCTATATTCTAGAATATTCCAATTATCCAAGGAAAGTCCAGATCTCACAAAATCCTAATTACAAGAAAACACCTTATTCCACAAATATTCAAATTTCATGAAAGTCCAATAGTCATGAAATTTCAATTGAGAAGTATTCAGTTTCCTTTTTACTTCCTGAGAAAACAACAGTCACGAAACAAATGTATTACTGTAACTGTTATCATTGTGGTTGTAGTCGCAGTAGATGTAGTTGCAGAAGTTGTCCTTCCTGTCACCGTCTACTACAGAACCAATCTTCTAATTTTCTTTTTAAAAAAATTATCGTTATTTATTATTATTATTATTATTATTATTATTATTATTATTATTACGTGATCAAAACGAAAAATTCTTCTGTATGGAGTAAAAACAATAAAAAGATCTCTCACCACACTTAATTTTCCTGCTCTCACGTCAGATTTCCTAAACGTAGGTCAAACGATAATTGTATTTAAAAATTAACTAAGCACTTCGCCTTTTCCTGACCTTGATTTGTGGCATTCCACGTTGTTTTTTTGCAGTCCTCGATATTAATTTTCTTTTCTTTTCTTCCTTTTTTTTTTTTTTTTTTTTTTAGTTCATCCATTACGTCACATCTGGTTTTCACGAAACACTTTTCAAAGTCTGATACTACTATCCAAAAAGTACGTCCGTTAAATTGACGTCCGGTCTTAAAAAAAAAAAAAAAAAAAAAAAAGAGAGAAAGAAAAAAGAAAAGAAAAAAAAAAGAAAAAAAAAAAAAGACGTTTAATGAGTTTTTGATACTTCTGACCGAAAAACACGTCAAAAGTCGCACCTTTTTAACCGATTTTTTTTGACACTTGAAATGCTTGATGCTATTATCTAAAAAGTAGCTTCAAGTAAGCGAACTTTTTTTTTGTTGAGACTCGATGGTATTTTCCAAAAAGTACTTCCAGTGATACAGTTCGTGCGGTCGTTTGACAGCAATATATATAGTTTTCCTAACAGAACGTCTAATGATAGAATGTTTTCTTTTGCCGTCGTTTGACACGTGTACAACGTTGTCCAAACAGTACATCTAGTATCCGACGACGTTTTTTTCGTCCTCTGAGTTCGACGTGTACAGAACGACTGTCGACTGCAGGGTTTTTTTTTTTTTGTTGTCGACAAGAATATATGAGATTATTGATTTTACAGGAGCTCTTGCATGTTGCAACTATTAGTGTTTCTTAATGAAGAAATTTGAATATTAGAGAAACAGTATGCATTACAATATAATAATGGTAGTTGTTGTAGCAGCAGTAGAAATAGTAGTAGTAGTAGTAGTAGTAGTAGTATAAGCAGTTTGTTTGTTCGTTCGTTCGTTCGTTCGTTCATTTATTTACTAGTTTTTTTTTTGTTTTTTTTTTTTTTTCTTTTAAAATAGTAGGGAGATCTTTATTTATTTCATTTTATTTTATTTTATTTTATTTTATTTTATTTTTATTTTTATTTTTATTTATTTATTTATTTTATTTATTTATTTTATTTTATTTATTTATTTCTACTGTTTCTTCTTTTTCTTTATCTTACTTTCTTTTCTTTTCTTTTTCTTCTTCTTCTTCTTCTTCTTCTTCTTCTTCTTCTTCTTCTTCTGTTTCTTGTCTTTTTTCTTCATCATTTTTTTCTTCTTTTTTTTTCTTAATTTTCGTTTTTTTTTTGTCATCAATATTATCTTTTACCTTTCTCCGTTTTTACTTCCAGTTCCTGTGTTCTCTCTTTTGTTTTCTAAACTTCTTTCTTTTCTTTATTTATTTTTCTTAAATTCCTCTTCGTTTCTTCCTCTATTTTTTGTTTCTTTCTTTCTTTCCGGATCTTATTTTTTTTTTTTTTTTTTTTTTTTCATTTTTTCATTTTTCCATTTGGTTTTGTTTCTTTTCTCTTCTTTTATATTTTGTTTTCCTTCTTTCTTTTTTCTTTCGTTTCTTTTCTTATTTTTTTCTTTATTATTTACTTACTTTTCTTTCTTTCTTTCTTTCTTTCTTCCTTGTTATTTCTTTCTTTCTTTCTTTCTTACCATATTAAGTCTTTTTCTTTTTTTAACCTTCTTTCTTTTTCTTTTTTTTTACTATTTTTTTTTTTTTTTTTTCCTTTCTTTTTTAATTTTTCCTTTCTTTTTTCTTCTCATTTCATCCATTTTTCTTTTCTTTTTTTTCGTCTTTATTTCTTTCTTTAACTTAATTTTCTTTCGTTTTGTATGTTTCTTTCTGCCTAAATTCATGTTTTCTTACTTTCTTTATTTTTCTTATTTTTTTTTTTTTCATTCTTTCATTCATTCTTTCTTTGTTTAATCATTTTTTTTCTTATAATCTTTTTTTCTTCTTATTTTTTGAAATTAATTTTCATTTATTTTCCTTTTCTCCCTATTTCTCTTATTTCCTGTTTTACTTATATTTTTTTTTTTTTTTTTTTTTTTTTTTTTTTTTTTTTATCGTTATTTAAACAAATAAAGAAAGAAACTTATTAACGTTAAACTCTGCTGGGAATTCCAAAGAAAGCAAAACCTGATGCTAAAAATAGATTTAAATTAATCAGAGTTATCTTTCCTATCCAAACAGTTCGCGACCGTGAAATATAATTAAAAAAAACCTAAATGGATTGGATGCGGTAATAAAAAAAAATATGAAGAAATAATTTATCTTCACTCCTTCGAGTTATTTTAATTATTTTTATTTGGATTTTTTTTTTTCTATTGGACTTAATGTTTAATTTTTATTTTCTATGCTATTTTTTATTTTGGATTTTTTTATTTTTTTTTTTTTGAAACTATTTTGGAATAGAGCAAATATTGCAGCCACTGCAGTTATTGGCATAACTGGTAAACGTAATAAAGAACCAGAAGTAGTAGCAGTAGTAGAAGATGTAGTAGTAGTGGTTGCACGAGCAGTGGTAGCAACAGTAGTAGTAGTCGAGTAATAACAGTAGTATTAGTAAAAGTAGAAGTAGCAGTAGAAACAGTAGTAGTAGTAGTAGTAACAAACAGTAAGAATTGTAGCAGTAGCAGTAGTAGTTGTAGTAGTAACAACAGCAGTAGCAGTAGAAATAGTAGTAGTTGCATTAACTGTAGCAGTAGTAGGACCGGTAGTATACTAATATTACAGCTACTACTACTACTACTGTTACTACTACTACTACTACTATTAATAATAATAAGCCTAATTGGTATAAGTAATAAAGAAGCAGCAGTAGTAGTACTAGTTGAAGTAGTAGTAGTAGTGGTTGCACTAGCAGTAGTAGTAGTAGTAGTAGTAGAACTAGTAGAAGTAGTAGTAGTAGAAGTAGTAGTAGTAGTAGTGGTTGCACTAGCAGTAGTAGTAGTAGTAGTAGAACTAGTAGAAGTAGTAGTAGTAGAAGTAGTAGTAGTAGTGGTTGCACTACTAGTAGTAGTAGTTGTTGTTGTTGTTGTTGTAGTAGTACTAGTAGAAGTAGTAGTAGTAGTTGCACTAGTAGTGGTAGGTAGCAACATTAGTAATAGTAGTAGTAGTAGTAGTAGTAATTGTAAAAGTAGCACTGCTAATTGTTGTGACAAAAAAGAACCTGTCATATTTTTCCTGATGTTTGTAAGATTTCATTCCGGAATATAAAAAATAAAACCCTGTCAAACAAGAAGCGCTGCTGATATTAAACACGATCTTTTTTTTTTTTTTCCACTAAAAGAACGATGCGATTGCCCACAGCTGTTTGCTGCGTTTTCCGATGGTTTGTTTGCCGTCGTCCACGGTGTTTTTCAACGGCACCAAGGAGATCGATTTGTTATAGACTGTGCCGATTTGTTAAAAAAAAAAAAAAAAAAAAATCGGAGAATCCCTCAGAATTCATAGAAAATGAGAAAAAAAAAAAAAAAAAAAAAAAAAAAAAAAAAAGATAAAAATAAGTCAAACAAAAAATAGCCGTTGTGAAATTGCCAGGAACCAGGAAGAATATAAATATGTATTTTCGTTTGTCGAAAGAAATTGGACAGAGAATAAATGAAATAGTCAATCGATCGGAAATTATGTAAATGCGGACAGTTATAACGCAGACACACAGACGCATGCACGGACACTCTGCCGAGTTCGTCTACGACAACGACAAAAACGTATTACTGCAGCTACTACTACTGTTACCACTACTAATACTACTAATTCTATTTCTACTGTTACTACTACTACTGATGCTGATGCTGTTGTTGTTGTTGCTGTTGTTGTTGTTGTTGTTGTACTACTACTACTGATGTCACTATAAACATTAATATTACTACTACTGTTACTACTATTACTATTACTACTGTTACTATTACTACTGCTACCACTTCAGCTACTACTACTACTGCTGCTATTACAACTATTACTACTGCTGCTACTACTACTATTACTAGTCCTATACTACTACTACTACTACTATTTCTGCTACTACTACTAAGACTACTATTACTACTACTACTACTGCTACTACTACTGCTATTACTACTATTACTACTACTATTACTACTACTACTACTACTACTGTTACTACTACTACTACTATTACTACTACTGTTACTACTATTACTACTACTACCACTACTGTTACTACTATTACTACTACTACTACTACTATACTATTTATCTCAGTTTATGTGAGCAGAAAAAAAAAAAAAAAAAAAAACAACAATTTAATGACAACAGGTGTACCGGAAATAAAGAGATATGTCTTCCATTGTTTTTTTCGACAGAGAGAAACTTCCGGAAAACTGGTCGCTTAGGTTGTTGATCAAATTAATCAAACTCAGGGCTTATCATCATTATCATTATCACCATCATCATCATCATCATTATCATTCTTGTTGATGCAGTAGTCGTTATTTGTGTTGTTGTTGTTGTTGCTGTTATCATTATTATTATTGTTGTATTTATTTTCTTTTTTTCTTTTGTTGTTTTATTTATCTCTTCTTTTTTCTTTTTTCTTTCTTTCTTTCTTTTTTCTTTCTTTCTTTTTTCTTTCTTTCATATTTATTTATTTTTGTAAACACACATAATAACACTAATATTGCATATATATAAAGATCAACATTTTAGAAACAAAGAAAAATAATGCAAGAACAAAGAAGGAAATAGAAAATAACGAAGAAAGAAAATAAACAAATAAACCAACACCTAGATATTCCTAAATATTTTTTTTTTTTAACTCATTTTTCATTTTTTTAACTTCAAAAATGTTTTTTTTTAAACAAATACTTTTCTTCAATTAATTAATTTCAAAATTTCTTTCTTTATTTATTTTTCTTTATTTTTTTTCCCCGAATTGTTATTATTATTTTTGCTTTTTTTTTTTTTTTTTTTTAATTGCTGCATATTCACGTGTTGCTGTTGCCCGGTTGATAAATCATTTTGATCCGGGCCTCCGGATTCGCAATCAGTCCAAGGTTAATAATCCATGTGACCTTTTGTTACTTAAGCTTTCTTTAAAATCTGTTTTTTTTTTCATTCTTCGATATTCTTTACTAAAAGCCATCATTAGGAAAATATCACTGTAGCATTATTATTGACATGATGTTAGTAGTAATAATAGTAACAGTAATAACAATAATAGCAGTAGAAGTAGTAGTATGATATAACCGTAGTAGTAGTAGTAGTAGTAGTAGTAGTAGTAGTAGTAGTAGTAGTAATAGTAGTAGTAGTAGTAGTAATAAAATAATAGCAGTAGTAGTAGTAGTACTGTAGTAGTAGTAGTAGTAGTAGTAGTAGTAGCAGTAGTAGTAGCAGTAGTATATATCGTTGTTTTTTTCCTTCTATTATCCATGTTTTTTAAGTTAATTTTATTTTATTCTATTTTATTTATTAATTTAATCATCATCATCATCATTACCACTACTACTACTATTTACTACTACTACAACTATCAATATGACTATCATTATCATTATCGTTATTACTATTATAATTATTGTTATCAAGCGAAGACGTTTAAAATTACGACAAGTTAAAACTCGTACCATTATTGCAAAGCTTTCAGCGACCGCCTCCAGAACAATTTCTGATTTTTTTCTTCCTGGGCAGAAATCT
>CM022677.1:19138789-19153789 GCA_012295275.1 Chrysomallon squamiferum
ATAAGTAAACCTAAATAAATTTAATATCCGCTTCAAATGATTGTTTTGTTTGTTAATTGCAACCTATTCTTTGCTGATAATAAAGCACGATTACGTAAGAAAGGTCGTAAAGTTCTTCCTTGTTTATGACGTCACATAGTGACTACTGGCAACAGAAAAAGATAATAATTATTAATATACTTTATTTATTTAGCGTTTCTTTTTATTTTTATTTTCGATTTTTTTGATTTTTTTAATGATTTTAAATAATTTATTCATTATTGTTATTATAATCAGCATTATCGTTAATATTTAATAATATTTATTTTTATTGATGAAAAACACCAACATTATATTGTTATGGTATTGTTGTAATTTATATAAAACAAAACAAAATGAATAAATATTTAAAACATGAGGAAAAAAAGTAAAAAAAAAAATAAATAAATAATAAAAATAATTAAGTAAATAATAATCATAATAATAATAAATAAATAAATAAATGAAATAAAATAAATAAATTGAAACGAAACGAAATAAAATGAAATAAATAACATATGAACGTAATAATGGAAGCCGAGTATAAACCCACTCGGGTAACTAGGCAACACTGGTTGCCATAGATACGTTACTATGACAGCATAAGCAACAGAAAGATGACCAAAATCTCAAGCTCAGAATTAATTATAATACCAGGTTAACATATAATAAAACGTTATAGAAAATACATCACTGTAACTATATATATATATATATATAAAAATTAAAAAATCAACAGCTTTTAATGATATACATGTTCAAACCATAACAATAACAATTTAAACATATTTATTGCAACAATCAAATTAAGGCGACTTATGAATAGATTATACAAAAAAATAAAAATAAAATCAACATTCTGTTTTATATACATCAGTTTTATTGCATCAGTTAGTGGTAACGGATGGATGAATAACAACAAATTATTTTATTTACAATTTCCCGTTCCAACATTCACGGGGTTATGGATGTCGATTGCTTAGTTTAAATCGTCAGTAACTCTATTTAATGAATGGTCATGTTTTTAATTATGGATGATGGGAGGATGGGAATAAGGTTAAACTGTGAAAGCTTCTTTATATATATATATATATATATATATTTCTATATTAATTCCATTTTAAAATAATCTTTACGTTAATAAATGGGATTATTATCTTTGTCATTATAATTATCATCATCATCACCATTATTATTATTATTATTATTATTATTATTATTATTATTATTATTATTATTACTACTACTTCTACTACTATTATTACTATTACTATTATTATTACTGTTATTATTATTATTACTATTATCATTACTTTTATTATTACTATTGTTATTATTGTTATTATTATTATGATTATGATTATGATTATTATGATTATTATTATTATTATTATTATTATTATTATTATTACTGTTATTATTATTATTTCTATATTCAATTCACTAATCACTAAAGTGGTAGAGTTGTGTAACATATTACATATTCATTTTTATTTTTATTTATTACTTCTTTTCTTTTCTTTTTTTAATTATTTTTGAATATGTTTGTTTCTGTAATCAGTATTAGGAGATGCGTGACATAATTATATACATACATACATATATATATATATAAAACCGTATCTCTCTTTTAATTTCTATTCTATGATCTGTCTCTCTATCTCCCTCTCATACATACATTCAGAGAGAGAAAGAGCGGAACAGATAGCCAGAGAGACAGTCAAAAAGGCTAATTTTATAAATATTTGCACCATATAATTTAGCGGATTGAGGTGTTCATTGATGACGTCACTGATGACGTCATTGATGGCGGATTGAGGTGTTCACTGATGACGTCACCAGCTATAAAGAAACCATTTGGACAGAACCACTTTTATGTTTTGTGGGTTGGGGTGAACGTTTTTTTTCCTTTTTTTTTTTTTTTTTTTTTTTTGTTGTTGTATAAGTTCGTAGCTGCAGTGTATGAGACGGGAGGCTGTTGAGATGACGTCGTGAACATCAGTCTCTGTCGTTGCTGGATAGAAGTTTATTCTTTAAAACGTCGGCATCGGTGTTGCTTTTTTTGTCAACCACGTCGTTGTTGCCGTTTTCTGCTGCCGTATCGCGTTTCCTGAAAATGAAAGATAAGTTTTATCAGTTGTTGTTTTTATTTTTTTCATTTATTCCATTGTTTCATTCTTTCTTTCGTTCGTTCGTTCGTTCACGTATTCATTTATCCAGAAGTATAATTGTAAAAGAAAAGTTTTGTAAATAAATAAATGAGTGAGTGAAGGAACGAACGAACGAACGAATGAACGAATGAAAGAATGAAATTAATGAAAAAATACAGAATTTCGGTGATTATAGATGTAAATATAGAAATATATATATAAACAGAGAAAAATATAATAAAATAAAATAATAAATAAATAAATAAAATAAAATGAAATAAATAAAAATAAATATTTGTATACAAACAATTAAAAAAAAAAACAACAAAACAATAATAAAGCAGAAAGACGGAAGGACAGACAAATAAACAAACTGAATACATTTCTAGTAGGTCACAATCCAAGAAATAATAATAATAATAATAATAATAATAATAATAACAACAACAACAACAACAAAAACAACAACAACAAATTAAAAATAATATAAAATAAACATCTAACGAAACACGAAAAATGCAGACACCATGACACTATCTATCTGTTGCTAGGTTACCTTCCGAATTGTTCGGCTTGTTCGATAGTTTCCGGAAGATCCTTGTTAAGCGTTTCCGGCAAAACAAGGGCGAGAATTCCTGCCGTTAAAGTTAGACAACCAAACACAACGAGGGGGAGGGCTCTACCGAAGTCTCCGCCCGCTAACACGCCCTACAAGTAAAGACATTGGTTATAATTAAATACGAACAGCCAATCATAACAGAGGGAAGGTTCTTAGGAAATCACCGCCCACTACTTTTACTACTACCGTGGCTTTTGTCATTCTTATATTCGTGACTGTTACTACGTCTGCCAAAATGGTCACTACAACATATTACTACTACTACAACCACTACCACCATTACTACTACTACCACTACCACTATTTCTACTGCTATTAGAATTACAAATACCAGCACTACCACTATCATTACTACTACTGTCATTACTATTACTTTTACTACTACTACTGCTACCTCTACTACTACTACTACTACTATTATTATTACTATTACAGCTACTACTACTATTATTACTTCTACTGCACCACCACTATCACTATCACTACTACTACTGTCACTCTTATTACTATTACTACTACTACTACTACTACTACCATTATTATTACTACTACTACTACTACTACTACCATTATTATTACTACTACTACTACTATTACTACTACTACTACTACTACTATTATTATTACTACTACTACTACTATTATTACTACTACTACTACTGATACTATTATTACTACTACTACTACTGATACTATTATTACTTCTACTACTACTGATACTATTATTACTACTACTACTACTGATACTATTATTACTACTACTACTACTATTACTACTACTACTACTACTATTATTACTACTACTACTACTGATACTATTATTACTTCTACTACCACCACCACTACCACTATCACTACTACTACTTTCACTAATATTACTATTACTACTACTACTGCTACTACTACTGCTACTACTACTACTACTACTAATAATAATAATAATAATAATAATAGCTCAAACCACAGTTAACTGTAAACTAAACAAAATAATTAACTAATTATTAAAAATCTCTATTTATAGAATGCACATACGGCGTATGCTATGTACGGCGCCACCATTGCTCCTGCACGTGCCCAGCTCGAGCTAGCCCCAACAGCGACGTTGCGTACGACGGTGGGGAAGAGTTCAGAGGAGAAAACGTAGACGTTGGCAAAACAACCCGCCGACCCCATCTTTCCTATCATAGCTAGCGTGATCGTCATCCACTGCAACGCTGTGAAAGGAGAGAATAAAAATACAACAACTGCAACGACAACCACAACGACGGTAACGACAACAGAAAGAACGGCTGTATTCAGTCAGTTTTACGAGAGAAGAAAAAACAGAAACGTTGGTCAGTTCTATAAAAACAACACCACCACCAACAAGAACAGCAACAAAAACAACAGTAATAATAATAACAACAACGACAAGAGCAATAATAATAATAATAATAAAGAGATGTAGAGGGGAGACAGAAAGAGACACTGAGAGACAGAGAGACATATAAACACGAAGACAGACAGGCATAAGGTTAGATAGGGCGATCGAGAGAGATGTATAGACAGATAGAGAGAAAGACACAGAGGTAGAGTGATAGAATGAGAGAGATATACACAGCAACAGATATATACTGAAGAAGAGAGATAAAGACAGAGAGAGAGAGAGAGAGAGAGAGAGAGAGAGAGAGAGAGAGAGAGAGAGAGAGAGAGAGAGAGAGAGAGAGAGAGAGAGAGAGAGAGAGAGAGAGAGAGAGAGATAGATATATATATAAAATAATGGTTGCTGAATATATATATATGTTTATCAAACAAGTACAAGCATAACTTTTTTCTCTCAGTATATATGTTAATTGAATCAATATGACTGCCCGATATACTAGTATTTATCTGTCACTTTGTGTGTGTGTGTGTGTGTGAGTGTGTGTGTGCTTATAGGAGTCTGTGTGTGTTTGTAGCCTATTTATTTATCGAGATTTTATATATATATATATATATGTGCAAGCATACACACACACACACACACACACACACAACATATACACACAAACACAATACCATAAGTAAGTCACTTATTTTCTAAACACAGTCTTAACCGATTAACATATAGAACACAGTTTCGTCGATCTCAGCCGAGAAGGCGTACTTTAGCCCTGAACCTCAGGTAGATCTTAGCTACGGAGAAACACTTTTAAAAGAATCAATGTGTGTTATTGAAACTGGGTGCTTACAAACAGCTGTGTGACAAATATTGATACGTACGAACTACCGTGAGTTTTCTGATTTGTTTGCTTTCGTGTTAATGTATGAGGTAAACGACTTGGAAGTATGGATTAACATTAATACTGAAGTGTCTGTGCGAATATGTATGTTTCTTGAGTGTTTATGTTTAGGTTTATGTGTGTGAGGGTGTGTGTCTGTGTTTGTGTGTGTGTTTGTGTATATGTGTGTGTGTAGGTGTTGTTTGCTTTTGTTGTGTTGTCGGTATGTGATATGTGTGTATGAATGTGTGTATATATACACTTAGACAAACATGTGTGTGTGTGTGTGTGTGTGTGTGTGTGTGTGTGTGTGTGTGTGTGTGTGCAATAACATAATAACAACAATACGAAATAGATGTAGATGAGAGACTGGCAGATTGAGGGATAGACAGACAAAGGGAGGGAGGGAGGGAGAGAGAGAGAGAGAGAGAGAGAGAGAGAGAGAGAGAGAGAGAGAGAGAGAGAGAGAGAGAGAGAGAGAGAGAGAGAGAGAGAGAGAGAGAGAGAGAGAGAGAGAGAGAGCTGCTCTTATGTAATCAATACAATGGGTTTTTTTTTTTGACGTAACAGTTACGATGACATGTAAAAATCTTTTTATGCATTACGAGTAAGTGAAATTAATTAACAGTGACGTGCATATGGTGTGCAGTAACTGTATAGATGTACATGTATATATAGTTACTGCACGTGTGTATGCCTGCCACTGTTAATTCCATTTACTCATAACACATGCATGTACAGTAACAGTCTTTCTTAATAACAACAAAAATAAGAAGATGGTAGATGAAAGACAAAGAAAGAAAAAGAGAGTAACAGAGAGAGAGAGAGAGAGAGAGAGAGAGAGAGAGAGAGAGAGAGAGAGAGAGAGAGAGAGAGAGAGAGAGAGAGAGAGAGAGAGAGAGAGAGAGAGACTGACATTTATAATGACACTGAGGGAATAGATGTGTCTATATGTGTTTATAGTATATCTGAACATGTGTACTATAATATGTGTGTGTTTATATGTGTGGGGAGTATGTTTATGTGTGAGTGTGTGCGCGCGTGAGGGGGCATGCGCGCTCGATTTGTGTTTGTGTTTGAGCATGTGCCTAATAGTGTACACACACATACATACACATGTAAAATCAAACAAACACACACACACGCACACACACACACACACACACACACACACACACACATAAAAAACACACAGATCTGCTATTACAATATGTCTCAGTATTAACGGGTTACAAAACTTGAGTTCACTTCAAACTTACACTGTGACGCATACAGAATGGTGAAGATCGTTGCCAGGCAACAGGCACCACCGACGATGTTGACGGCGCACAACAGGCGTTTACGTCCCCACCGATCCATGAAGATGTTGCAGAGAAAAATTCCCGGAAACTCCACCAGGGCGGAAACGGCGAAAGTGAGGTAAAAGTTACTTCCCCCTAGATTGCGGGTGTTCAGCGACACCCCGTAGTACAACATACTAATAACAAACCTGAAACAAGTAAGTAAGTAATAAGTAAGTAAGTAATAAGTAAGTAAGTCAGTAACAAGTAAGTAAGTAAGTAAGTAAGTAAGTAAGTAATAAGTAAGTAATAAGTAAGTAAGTAAGTAAGTAAAAGTAAGTAATTCAGTCAGTCAGTCAGTCAGTAAGTAAGTAAGTACGTAAGTCAGTAAGTAAGTAAGTATGTAATAAGTAAGTCAATCAGTCAGTCAGTAAGTAAGTAAGTATGTAAGTCAGTAAGTAAGTAAGTAGCTAAGTAAGTAAGTCAGTCAGTACGTAAGTAAGTAAATAGGTAAGTCAGTAAGTAAGTAGGTAAGTAAGTAAGTCAGTAAGTAGGTAAGTCAGTAAGTAAGTCAGTCAGTCAGTAAGTAAGTAGGTAAGTCAATAAGTAAGTAAGTCAGTAAGTAAGTAAGTAAGTCAGTCAGTCAGCCAGTCAGTAAGTAAGTAGGTAAATCAGTAAGTAACTAACTAACAAAGTAAGTCAGTAAGTAAGTAAATAAATAATTAAGTAAATGGGTAAGTCAGTAAGTAAGTAAGTAACTAAGTAGATAAGTCCCTAAGTAAGTCAGTAAGAAGTCAAGTAAGTCAGTAAGTAAGTAAGTAAGAAGGAAGGAAGGAAGGAAGGAAGGAAGGAAGGAAGGAAGGAAGGTAGGAAGATAGTAGTAAAACTAAAAACAATATAATTTTAACATGTTCTATATTAATGTAATTATTGTGATTCTAATACCATAGCGTTGTCTTCTATTCCAACCACTGAATCTGAATACTCATCGGCTACTCATAACGTTGCTATTACCACTGCTATTATGCTACTACTGTTACTACCACTACTACTACTACTACCATCATTATTACCGTTCTTCCGCTACCACTACTAGTTATTCTACTATTACTATTCCATTTCCGATACTACTACTGCAATTTCGACTACTGCTATTTCTACTAATACTGCTACTGATACGACCATCTCCCCATCATTACTACCACTATTTTTGTTACTACTGCTACTACTTTTACTTCTACATCTACTACTACTACTACTACTACTTATCAGTTAAAGAAAATAATATTACCACAACTATTACTATTACTACTATTTGCATTACTTACTACTACTACTACTACAACAACGACTACAACTACTACAACTACAACTACGACTACGACTACAACTACAACTACAACTACAACTACGACTACGACTACGACTACGACTATGACTATGACTATGACTATGACTATGACTATGACTACGACTTTAACTACAACTACGACTACGACTACGACTGCGACTACTACTTACCAGTTAAAGAAAATAATGGAAGTCCTAAGAAGTAAAATTTTTCTAGTAAACAGTTCTACAAAGTCTTTTATTTGTGACCGAGATTCTGGAATCTCTTCCATCAACTTTTCTTCAAACACGCTCTCAGGCAGTTTCACTTTGTTCACCTCCGCCATTTTACGTATTATCACTTCCGCTTCCTCTTTCCGGTTCTTACTGAGCAGCCATCTTGGCGACTCTGGAATCAGCCTGAAACGAGGAGAATGGATGAATAATTTGTTGTTTGCAATGATGATGATGATGATGATGTTGATAATGATGTATCCGATGATACTCTTTACGTATTAGATTGTATGGTTACTGTTGCTGCATTTTATTTTAATATTAATGACAATAAAAGCAGATAAATATCAGTATTTTTAGTCTATTTCTGTTTTCTTTTTCTTCTTTATCATGTCTGTCTTCTTGTTCTTTTCTTTCTTTCATCTTTTTTTTATCATGTAGATGATTTATTATTATTATTATTATTATTATTATTATTATTATTATTATTATTATTATTATTATTATCATTATTATTATTATCATCATCACCGTTATTATTATTATTATTATTATCATTATCATTATTATTATTATCATCATCATCATCGTTATTATTATTATTATTATTATTATTATTATTATTATTATTACTATTGTTATTATTATCATAGACTGTTTTTGTTATTGCTGCTGCAACTGTTTTTGTTTCTATTATTTATTACTTGTATTTCTTGTACAAGGTCGTTCATAATTAGTGTCTGTATACTGCCAGATGTTTCTAATTCTGCAACAGCTAAAGCTCTAGTACTAATACTAATACCACTACTACTAGCAGCAGTACCCTACCACCCTACTACTACTACTAACAGTAGTAGCCTAGTTCTGCTTATATCAGTACTACCATTGCAACTATTACTACTACTACTATTATTGCAGCTTACTGCTTGCTACAACTGCCATTGCAACCATTACTGCTTCTACCACTACAACTGCTACCACCGTTACTATTACTACCACTACTATCTCTATTACTACTACCACTACTATATCTATTACTACTACCACTACTATTAGAACTACTACTACTACTACTACTACTACTACTACTATTGCTGCTGCTGCTGCTTCTTCTGCTGCTACCACTACTACAGTTGCTAACGATAATATTGTTACTGGAACAATAGTTTATATTAATCATGCAAGAACAATAAACACAGTTACTACTACTACTACTACCACTACTACTACTACTACCACAACTACAACTACTGTAAATCTGTTACTACTATTACTAACTATAATAAGAACAAGAAACATCACAATAAATACAACTACTACAACTGCAGCTGTTACTACTGCTACTACCGTAACAAATATAACTACAGCAGCAACTACTACCACCACCACCACAGCAACAAAAATTGTTATTATTATTATTATTATTACTACTACTACTACTACTACTACTGCTACTACTACTACTACTACTACTACTACTACTGTTACTACTACTACTACTACTACTACTGCTACTACTACTACTACTACTACTACTACTACTGTTACTATTTTATCACGGTCATTAACACCAACATCATCATTGCCGTCGTCGTTGTCGTGTTTATTACATCCGTTAACACTGAATGTTTTAATATGCATGGCAGTCATTCACGTTGTTGTTTGTATGTTGGGTAATTCGGTCACTCGTTCTAAGAATTAATCTAGAAAACGTTGTAAACAATCGCAGACACTGAGACGCAATTTTTATTCTACTACGGTTGGCTGTTCGGGTCATAAATTCATTACTTTACACATAGGCCTGTACACTGCGATTGACGTAATTAATCATGAGAGTAAATCATAATTTGGTATGTGTCATAATTCAGTATCTACGTAAAGGCCTGTATATTGCTACTGACGATGTTTAAACATTTCAACTTGCATAGATAAAATAATTTAATATAAATACGTTTTGCGTGGTTATATTATGTTGCTGCTGTTTATTTTCGTTATTTTGGTCCATGTTTATATATGTAACGTATAACAAGTTTTATTTGTTTGTTTACAATTAAACAATGTAAACAATTATAATTTATTTTCCGTATCACATGACTTTTTTTGGATGAGAAATTTTTTATTTTTGTATTTCCTACACTGATATTTCATTATTTAATTAATATCAAATCGAGTCTGAATAACAAATTATGACTTAAACGACCACCATACATATCTAAAGAGTTAACGCATACATTTGTATTTCAGTCAACATCTTGGGAATATACTGCAATACTCGTCACAACAATGTGATACTCGCGGAATTATGGCCCCAATGACCAGCCATAGTTGAAACGATTTATATACATGGGCCGCAGTTCATTCTGACTTTAATTAACAGAGCAAATAATTATTTGATTTATGATCAGTGTGTCTGTTATTAATGGAAAGGTTGATCTACTGCATCTGTTCAGTTAGTTCAATACGACTCCGAATAATGAAAGTTGTCTCCACCGACCACCGTATTTTGCTATTATTATAAGTCACTGAATACGTATTTTCAGTAAAATATTGATGTTTGAAAAGTAAGCTCAAACGTCAACGAAGGGAGGGAGAGAGAGAGAGAGAGAGAGAGAGAGAGAGAGAGAGAGAGAGAGAGAGAGAGAGAGAGAGAGAGAGAGAGAGAGAGAGAGAGAGAGAGAGAGAGAGAGAGAGAGAGAGAGAGAGAGAGAGAGAGAGAGAGAGAGAGAGAGAGAATAATTATGGCATGCAAGAGATCACTTAAGTAGTTATATATAAATATACACACACACACACACACACGCACGCACGCACGCACGCACACATACGTATAAACTCAGCTGATATGCCTAACATAATATTAATAAGTTTAATAAATTAAGCGTTATTTAAAGACGGAATTATGGCACTAACGGTGATTCGTAACTTCACCGATAAATAAAGTAGTAGCAACAGTAGTAGCTGTTGTAACAGTAGTGTCAGTAGCGGTAGTAGTGGTAGCAGCATCAAAACAATTAACAACAGGTTTGTTGCTGTTGTTGTGTTGTTGTTGTTGTTATTATTATTATTATTATTATTATTGTTGTTGTTGTTGTTGTTGTTGTTGTTGTGTTGTTTCCTGTTGTTGCTGCTGTTATTCTATTCTTCTTCTGATTATTATTATTGTTATTATTATTATTAGTAGTAGTAGTAATAGTAGTAGTATTACTAGTAGAAGTAGTAGTAGTAGTAGTAGTAGTAGTAGTAGTAGTAGTAGTAGTAGTTAGTAGTAGTAGTAGTAGTAGTAGTAGTAGTAGTAGTAGTAGTAGTATTTCATCTTTAATGAATTACGCTGCATACTGTTTAACAAACTATTACACCAAGCGCCATTCTATTTACGACTAATATCTAAACATTTTTTCTTTTATGACCCTGATGGGGCTCCATACTTACCACCAGTAAGATAAAAACACGGCCACAACACACGTGCACACGATCTCGATGTGGTGCCAGTGACGTAGGAAGTAGGCTACTGCGCAGACCAGGAGCTCTCCTGCGGCGAACGTGTACTGAATAAAAACTCCAACAAAAACTCTTTTGCTAGCTCCAACAATCTCAACACCTAGAGCAAACAAACAAAATAATTTGAGAATGAGAGATGGAGTATGTGACAGAAATAATATAGACAGAGACAGAAATGGAGAATAGACAGTGCTTGAAAGAGGTAGAGGGAGGGGGAGAGGGAGAGGATGAGGATGAGGATGAGGGAGAGGGAGAGGGAGAGGGAGAGGGAGAGGGAGAGAGAGAGAGAGAGAGAGAGAGAGAGAGAGAGAGAGAGAGAGAGAGAGAGAGAGAGAGAGAGAGAGAGAGAGAGAGAGAGAGAGAGAGAGAGAGAGACAGACAGATAGACATACAGAGATAGAGACAGAGAGATATACAGTTCAATAATTTATTCCATGCAACAGATTACATCTAAGAAAATATAAACGAATAAGAAAGAAGTAAAACAAAAAAACAATTAAAAAATAAACGTCATTGTCTTCCTCAGCTTATTTCTAATTAATCTAAAGTTCAAGCACGCATACATGATATCAATCAGCCCGATAATATTTATCGAAATTTCATTACAGAAAAAACGATAACATTGTAAACACCCCCTTGATTTTTCAATGGAATCGCCCGGTAACCCAAAGATTTACCATATTTTATTGTTTTTAATGAAGTGTCAACGGTTAGTAAATCCTATAACAAGATCAACATAACATTTCACCTAGAAAAAACCAACTGATTATTTTAGTAGAAAAAGATAAATAAAACAAACGAGACGTACTCATGACGAAGGAAGTAGTAAAAATGCCGCCAGAGGACGCCCCTAACAGGAAACGGAAGAGGGTGTAGGTGAGCTGTTCCGGAAGGTAGTTGAGAGAAAAGCCGCAGATCAAGTTGACCACTAGTGACGTCATCAGAGCAGTCTTCCGTCCAAATCTGAGTAGAAATAATAACAATAACAATAATAGTAATAATAGTAATAATAATAACAATAATAGTAATAATAGTAATAATAGTAACAACAATAACAATAATAATAATAATAATAATAATAATAATAATATAATAATAACAATAATAATAATAATAATAATAATAACAACAATAATAATAATAATAATAATAATAATAACAATAATAAATAATAATAATAATAATAATAAGAAGAAGAAGAATGTTGGTAGCAATAATGACAATAACAATAATAATAACAGTAATAATAATACAATAACAGTAACTGTTGTTGTATAGTTTTGATGATAATGATGATTATGATGATAATGAGACGACTACGATGATAACAACAACAATACCAGTATTAGCAGTAGTAGTAGTAGTAGTAGTAGTAGTAGTAGTAGTAGTAGTAGTAGTAGTAAGCAGCAGCAGCAGTAATGACAATAACAACAAAATAAAACTATTACATTGATGACTATTAAATTAATATAAATGGTGATGATAATAACGATTATAATAATAAAAGTAACAACAATAACAACAACAAAAACCACAATAATAATATTAATATCAATAATAATAAAAATACCAATAATAATAATAATAATAATATCAATAATAATACCAGTAGTAATAATAATAATAATAATAATAATAATAATAATAATAATAATAATAATAATAATAATAATAATGACAACAACAACAACAACAATAATAATCCTGCTGCTACTACTACCACTATTACTATTGTTCTTGCCACTGCTACTGCGACTAATGTCACCGCTACTCTTACTGCTACAACTACAACAACTACAATCACCATCACAACCATCTCACCACCATCGCATCACCAACACCACCACGTCTACCACAACTACAGCCACATTCGTTATCTCCAGCACTACCTCTACCGACATCCCTGATAGTTTGTAAAAATGAAACAGAATTTGTCTCAGTGTTAGCAAATAAATAAATAAATAAATAAACAAATAAAATTTAAAAATGAGTAAAAGATTTTAAACGGCGGTAAATATGTCGCTGGGTGACTACGACTGGGATCATGATCTCGGTGACGACGACAACGTTAGCAACATCAGTCTTGTGTCCTTGTTTAATCAACTGCCGCAAGCCTGCATAAATTATGTTAATTTAACGTAGTGCGTTCAAGTTGCAACGTAATCGTTTAGCTGGAGGGGGGGTAAAAAAAAAAAGCTTTTGAATTTGGAACGAACAAACAAGCAAAATGAATTAATAAATAATAAAAATTAAAATATTATATTTAAAAAAGTGAAACCTTGAACTGAATACTCTCGCTAATAATTTTTTTTTTTTTTTTTTTTTTTATTTTTTTTTTGTAAAGCGGAATGATAATGAGCAAAATCATTAATATTAACACCATTAATCTAATCAGATGAGTTATGTTAATTAATATGTACTAGAATAATTAATACGTACGGGTATAATGAGTCTAAATGAATAAATAAAACCAAATTTATATATATATATATAGATAGATATAGATATAGATATAGATATAGATAGATGTATGTATATATATAATATAACTATCTTTCTCTCTCTCTCTGTACATGTATATATATATATATATGAATATTTGTTTGTTTGTGCAATTATATAAATATATGTCCTGTATATTGTACAAGTGTATGAGTGCAAGCATGATTAATATAAAATACTAGAGAAGAGAAAAAGTGTTTTTTTGTATTTCCCTAATGACATCTCAACAAATTCCCACAGGGGGTATCGAACCCTGTTCCTTTCGCCTACGGCTTAACTAGGCCAGTAACGAAACAGCTAATAATAATCTTTTTTTTCGTTATTGATTACCATTACGTCTTTGTCTTGTTCAGGAAACAATAACAAAATGACATACAGCCCGTGTTTTTTTGAGACGCAGGCAAACTCAACCATTCGTGACCGACTGGTAGAATTAGTAAGTAATCGATATACCGGACCGATAATTTTGCAGACGTTAAACAAAAAAAAAAAAAAAAAAAAAAAAGAAGTAATACATGTCACGCATGATCGAACACAGAGCGTGGGAAATGAAGCGTGGCAAATGCGGTATTGAGTAACACTAATAAAAAAAAATTCGATTTGTGTTCATTTCTTTATCTAGAATTTAAAGAAGAAGAAAAAAATGTCATGTTGTTTTATACTAAAACTATTTTAAAACCAATGATGCTGCACGTAACAGCTGGAGTAAACTTAGTTAATCATTTGATAGCGTGTTGAATATTATATGACGTTACATTAAATTTTAATTACGTAATAATTGCCGTTCGGTCACATCATTACGTTATGTTCAATTTTAATGACGTAATCAATGTCCTAGCGTCATATTATTACGTTGTATTCAAATTTAATGACGTAATAATTGTCCTACGGTCATATTATTAAAACGTTTTCAGTTTTAATGATGGCGTCATATTATTACGTCATCAAAATGTAATTACGAAATAACTGTACTTGCGTTATGTTATTACGTTTTATTTCATTAATAACTGATATGGGGTCATATTGATAATATTCATTACTGTGGAAAATTCGTATTGTTTGCTTATTTGTAACAGTCTCCTGATATTATAATCATATTTACATTATTGTGTAACAATGCATGCACTTAT
>CM022677.1:19156289-19168789 GCA_012295275.1 Chrysomallon squamiferum
TGTAAATTCATTTTTATTTGAGTAATATGACGCATAGTCAGTCAGTCTTCTGTTGTGAAATACGGGCTAGGTCTGCACCAGTTTTTCGTATAAAATGAATACAGGGTGCGCTGTGAATGGAATCCATTTTGTGCACTGGCGTCTCCTGTTAATTTAATTTTTCGCTTCATTGGGTTTTTTTTTTTTTGGTATACATCACATAATAGAATTTTTTGTTTACGTTGAAGTTAGGGTACGTTGGGTCGTAAACAGTCGAGAATAGTTCCGCGAAGACTCGTGATATTTCGGAAGACGTAATGATGACGAGTCGTTGTTTTTATGTTCAGCTGTCGTAAACTTTCGAGCAGGATTCGAGGTTTCGTGTCTTTCCGGTAGTTATCGTGAAAATTCGGAAACTCCGCGATTGTGTCATGTCGGCTTTTTGATAGGGTAAAGTTTAAAGATGATAAATAAGCAGAAGTAAATATTACGTGTATCAGTAAGTAAATATTACTAAGTCAACATCACTAGAATCACTAAGTCAACATTACTAGAATCACTAAGTCAACATTACTAGAATCACTAAGTCAACATTACTAGAATCACTAAGGCAACATTACTAGAATCACTAAGGCAACATTACTAGAATCACTAAGTTCACATTAAGTTATCAGTACGTCAATATTACTAGAATCATTAACTGAACATTACCAACACTCATCAAGTCATAAAACTCGAAAGTGTTTAAACCATCATCTACGAAACAATTATTAACTGATATCGGTGACTAAACCATCAACAGCAACAACAACGGCATGGCAACTATCAGTCCGTGAAATTATAGCTTTTTTTTTTTGTCCTTTTGTTCTTTCTTCTTTATTTCTTTTACTGTTTCTTTTTTTTGTTTTGTTCTTTTTTTTTTTTTTTTTTTTTTTTTTTTTTGTTCTTTTTTTAATTTCCTCCTTCTTTTACTGTTGTTACTTGAATTGTTTCTCTTTTTTTTTTTTTTTTTTTTTTTTATTATTAATGAAAATTGCTGTCGTTGACGCAATCCAAGAATTAAGCTTATCACAGCAGAACACGTCGTGAAAACAAAGATTTTATTTTTTATTTTTATTTTTTTTATCACGTGATGTTTACTTTAAATCTTTTTAATATGGAAAGTCACGCACCAACGTGGACATGCAAAACGACGGCAATAAATAATAACAATAACAACAACAACAACGACTACAAATACAATAACAATATTAATAATAAAAGAAACAACAACAGTAATAATAATAGTAGTAGTTGTAGTAATAGTAGTAGTAGTAATAGTAGTAGTAATAGTAGTAGTAGTAGTAGTAGTGGTGGTGGTGGTGGTAATAGTAGCAGTAGTAGTAGTTGTAGTAGTAGTAGTAGTAGTTGTAGTAGCAGTAGTAGTTGTTGTAGTAGTAGTAGTAGTAGCAGTAGTAGTAATAGTTGTAGTAGTAGTTGTTGTAGTAGTAATACCCTTACTGTTACTACTACCACAACTTCTATTATCTCCTGCTACTACTGCCACACTACCACTACTACTACTGCTACCACTACTACTACTACCACTACTACTACTACTGCCACCAGAACTACTTTTACTACTACTACTACTACCGTTTATTTATTTATGTATTTATTTATTTATTTATTTCTGTTCTGTACACCTTTAACGAAGTTTTAACCTAGCCTAACGGCGAAAGCTTACACCATTACAACGACATAACGTGTCCATCACCGCGTGATAATACATGCATCAACATGAACAGCATGTGAAACGGAGGTTTAGAAAGAAAGACAGAAAAAAAAAATCAGACGTTCGCGATTTGAAAGAAAGCGATTTATTGTCGTTTATCTAAGCTGTACACAAACTGTTCACGGATCAAAACGAAAGATAGGAAAAAGCTGCAGTTGAAAAACGGCTGCGATTGTGCGTAATTGTTTACGAGAACTATGAAAAGAAAGCCCGGCTAGGTGGAAATTATTAAAAAAAAAAAAATGAAAGCAGAGGAAGAAGGGCTGATATTTTCGAAAGCATGTGATGCAGCCATCCGTCTTTAAACGAAAGAAAGAAATGAAGAAATGTTTTGTTTTGTTAAATGAAACCTTGATTTTTTTTTTTTTTTTTTTTTTTTAAATCTCTGGATAATTTTTTATGGCATGATGCATAACTTCGGCTTCTACAACTACTACTACGACAGCAACAAGAAGTACTGCTATTTTATTACTACTTCCATTAATTCTTCAACTACTGCGATAGCAGCAACTACTACAATTACAGTTATTATAAAAACTACTACGATAGCAACAACAACTACTACTATTATTATAACTACTTCCATTAATACTTCAACTACAGCTACTACTACTTCTTCCATTTTAGCAACAACTACTGCAACTACTGTTATTATAACTACTTCCATTAATACTTCAACTACTTCTACTACAATTGCAACACCTACTTACATTAATACTTCAACTACTACTACTACGACAGCAACAACTACTACACCTACTTCCATCAATACTTCAGCTGCTACTACCACTACGACGACAGCAACAATTACTACACCTACTTCCATCAATACTTCAACTGCTACTTCTATTACCACTACTACGAGAGCAACAACTACTACAACTAATACTATTTGTGCTGCTGCTGCTACTACTACTACCATTACTACATTACTACAATACTAGAGTTATACGTCCTCCATTTTTTTTTGTTTCTATTTTTATTCTTTGTATGTCAACACTCTACAATATCGATCTTCGTTCACAGTCTGGTAGACATAAATCATTTCATGTCACGTGTACTACTAGACTGTACCTGTCTGATGTTTGTCTGTGTGTGTGTATTGCTTTTCATCATGTCTGAATATGTGTATGCGTTTGTAGGTGTCTGTGTGTGTATGTAAGTATGAAAACATTTAATTATGTCTATTGCTTACGTATGTACGTACGTACGTATCTATGTATGTATTCATAAATATACACATACTAACGCGCGCCTATGTATGTATGTATGTATGTATGTATGTGTATATGTGTGTATGTATGTATGTGTGTATGTATGTATGTTTGTATGTATGTATATATGTATGTGTATGTGTGTGCATGTATGTATGTGTGTATGTATGTATGTATGTTTGTACGTATATATGTGTGTATATATGTGTGTGTGTGTGTGTTTGTGTGTATATATGTATGTATGTATGTATCTGTCTATATGTATGTATGTATATATATATGTGTGTGTGTGTGTGTGTGTGTGTGTGCATGTGTATGTGTGTGTGTGTGTGTTTAGCTAAATATATAATACGTATATATATATATGTGTGTGTGTGTGTGTGTGTGTGTGTGTGTGATATGTGTGTTTGTTTTGAGCCGTGTGTGCGGTACAGTGAACGTGTAACTTGAGTCGGGGCAAGCATGTGCGTGTTTAGCTGTAGCAGATGGTCAGCCTACAGCGAGAATAAAACCAAAACAAAAACAAGGTTAAT
Organism: Chrysomallon squamiferum; assembly: GCA_012295275.1. Lineage (NCBI taxonomy): Eukaryota > Metazoa > Mollusca > Gastropoda > Neomphalida > Peltospiridae > Chrysomallon > Chrysomallon squamiferum. The sequence goes on from CM022677.1 coordinate 19,159,790, forward strand.
AGGTTAACGAAAACGAGGCTAAGCCTGGGATCAATTATCTGTGATATACAGGACAGTTTCCAACATGTTCGTAGAAATCAGAGAAAGAAGGAAGGATAGAAAGAAAGAAGGAAAGAAAGAAGAAGAAAGAAGGGGTTAATGGACGAAGGGAAATAAGGAAGGAAGGAAGGAATGAATAAAAGAACGAACGAACGAATGAAGGAAGGATAATGGAGGAATGGAGGAATGAAGGAAGGAAAGAATGAACGAACGAATGAATTCACAATTCTTGACATTATCTCAAGTTTCTGGGAAACGGGGAGATTGTTTGCTTGATTGAAAGGATCTTTACTGGAAAGATTTTTTAAAAACATCTTGAACACACACACACACACGCACGCACACACGCACACGCACGCACGCTATACACACTGTTAAGGACTAGGCAATACGAGAAATGGACTCGTCTGCACAACAAGAAACTCTTTTTTTTTTTTTTTTTTATTTTATTTTATTTTACTTTATTTTTTTTTTTTTTAATTATTTTTTTTTTTTTTATTATTAACCGCCACATTGCTTTTGTTCGCCCTTTTAAACACTCTAGGAAAAACACTTACCATCAGTAACAACGTAGAATGCATGAATGATGGAAAGATGGAAGGATGGAAGGATGGATGGATGGATGGACGAATTCATTCATGGATGCCTCGAAGAACGGACTGACGCAAAAAACAGACGTATGAATGAATGGATAGATGAATGAAACGACGAAAACACGGATGGATTAAAGGATAAATAAAATAAAAATGAAATGATGGATAGATAGGCTGAGAAATAGATAGATGAATGAATGGGCTGGCATAGATAGAGAGAGAGAGAGAGAGAGAGAGAGAGAGAGAGAGAGAGAGAGAGAGAGAGAGAGAGAGAGAGAGAGAGAGAGAGAGAGAGAGAGAGAGAGAGAGAGGTCGATATACACTAAATAATTCATGTTATAAACAATATCGTGATCATTTTTTTTTTTTTTTTTTTTTTTTTTTTTTAAATTATAAACATTCATGAGAAGATATGAGAGGACCATCTTGACCCCCCCACCACCTGCGTCACATGCCAGGATTCAATGACTTTTGAGTACTTTAAGATATAAAATGTTGTATAATCTGATTACGAGAAAAAATATATATATATATATATATATTTTTAGAAATTTAAAATAAAAAGGCTATATTTTGCTATCTTTTTAGGAGATAACACATACATAAATAAAGACTTCTGTGACATTGACAGATATATATATATATATATACATTTTTTTAATTTCAAATGAAGTCGATCTAACCTGTCCTTGATTATTATCACGTATTTATCTATAAACAAAAACTGACCCGTTCATGAACTCCAGAAACATCCCCCCCCGCTTACACAAAACAGCCCCCCTCTCCAAAACACGCCCTCCCCACCCCCCAGTACACTCTTGAGTGAGCTTTCTGAAATAGGGGGCGGGGGTGTTTTACCGTTCTTGAGGTTGCTATAGCGTCATCAATATGAATGTTTTGTTTCGTGTCTTTTGTTAATCGATTAGAGCAGCTTTGAAACGTTTCTTAAATGGTTGAAATTCGTCACTGTAATTGTTACATGTTAAAAAATAGTAAATATTTTGTTCGATAGTTAAAAAATAAAAATAAAGTCTTGTAAACTGTGTTTGTCGATATTAATTTACAGCGAATGCTTAATATGGTTTATTACTATTGCTCTTCTTGTTGCTGCTGCTGTTGTTGTTGTTGTTGTTGTTGTTGTTGTGTATTTGTTAATATTAATATAAACGAAAGCCCATACTGTTTGTTACTGTTCCTCTTGTTGTTGCTGCTGTGGTTGTTGTTGTAGCTGCTGTTGTTGCTGATATCGTTATTATTACTATTACTACTGATATTATTTATTTATTTGTTTATATACTACTGCTACTACTACTACTACTACTGCTATTATTATTAATAGTAGTAGTAGTAGTAGTATTGTTAGTATTACTGTTATTATAGATATATATATATATATGTATGTGTTGTGTGTGTGTGTCTGTGTGTGTATATATATATATATATATATATATATATATTATTACTATTATTATTATTACCATCTCTACTACAACTACCATTATCATCATTATCATCATCGTTTACCATCTTCATCATCATCACCATCACTGCCATCATCTAATTTTCTTTCTTTTTTCATTCCTACTAAGAATCTGCTACTCTTTTCTCGTCTGAACCGTTTTGAACCAGACACCGATATATCATATACATATATATATATATATATGTGTGTCTGTGTGTATATATATATATATAATCAGACCTTCGCGATAACTAATGCAACGTTTTTCCCGCGATGATTAAAAACATGTTCTTATTTCCTAAAAAAAAAAAAAAAAAAAAAAAAACGCGACGGGAGAGAATTTCTCGCATCTTGCCTCGCTCCAGAATTCTTGCTTTATCTTGACGAAAAACCAAAAAAAAAAGGTCAGTGAACCCCAGTGAACCGTCACTTAGTACCATTACTGAATCCGAGGCTCTTATATATATATATATATATATATATTATAATATCAGCACATTTGTTTTTAATACATAAAATATGACTTCGAGTTCCGAGTATATCGTAACTTGTGACTTATAAATACATTAGCCCCGACCCTTTTCTGTGTCTAGCGTTGTAATCTCTGTTCAGGGGTAGGGGTGGGGGTGGGGGGAAGTTACTTCCCTGTTTCAAGCCGACTTCTTGTTGTTGTTGTGAGGGTAAAAACGACGCATCTGTTACAGTTTCACGTCTGTTCAGTGCAACATGCTGTGTACCGTGCAGCTTAATTTGTATGCAAGGTAATTCTGTGTCGTCGTTAACGATCTCTCTCTCTCTCTCTCTCTCTCTCTGTCTCTCTCTCTCTCTCTCTCTCTCTCTCTCTCTCTCTCTCTCTCTCTCTCTCTCTCTCTCTCTCTCTCTCTCTCTCTCTCTCTCTCTCTCTCTCCCTGTGTGTCACGAATAAATGCACACACACACACGCACGCACACACACACACCATAGCGACTTACAGTCCAGGCAAAATTTACTTCCTTCTTGCAACGTAACCTTTTTTTACTGAAGAGGGTAATATTATTATTTATAAAAACTAACTTCTCTTCAAGGTATACTATTGAGAGGGGTGGGGGTGATATTAGGTCTACTACCCTCATTGAATTTTTATTATTATATTTATTATTATATACTATTATTATATACTGTTATTATTATAGTTATTATTATTATTATTATTACTGCTACTGCTGTTGTTGTTAAGTAATATTACAGTATAATCTCTCTCTATACGGGATAGCGCAATCTTACCTTTGTAATTTAACCTCTCTTGAGGTTAATACCCTCTGTTTTACAGTCTAACCTCAATTCAGAGTAAAACTAACCTCCTTTATAGTTTAATATCTATTCAAGGAAAATCTACCTACTTTACAGTTTAATATATATTCAAGTAAACATACCCTACCTCGCAATCTAACCTACATTCAGAGCAACAACCCCTCCTTTTCACAATCTAACCTCTACTCTACTATTGAGGGTAATAATACCTCCTGTTGCTTTACGAATCTAACCTCTATTTAAGGTAAAAACTTACAACATAGACAAAAATTAAAAAAAACTACTTCCTTCTTACAAAAAATGTAATAAGAGTAGTAGTAAACCTAATATCACCCAACCCCACCCCCCACCCCACCCACCACACACACACACTCGCCCCCCACCACACACACACCCCTTTTTTTTTCGCTATCCAATCTAGGTTAACACTAGGTAAATAAACAGTCTTAATAACCTTCGATGGAAAAATGGAAGGCACGATAACTACCAATACCACCACCTCCCTCCCCCCTCTCCCCCTTTTTCCCCTTACCCCTAGAGCCTTACCTGTGTTCGGGTATGAACTGAATGAAGGCACTGACCACCATACGCATTCCTATGGCGATTCCTGGAAGCCACAGCAGGCAGCAGAGTTTCTTCTGGTAGGATCCGAACTCGCCCGTCACACGAAGAATTTTGTCGAAGTTCATCGTAGAAGAAAAAACACAAAACACAACACAAAAAGAAAAATCACCAAAAAAAAAATATTTCTTTTTTTTTTTTTTGAAAAAAAAAAAAGAAGAAAGAATTAATTAACGAACGGCCACTACGACCACCACCACCACGACCACCAACCACTGCTACAACACTGTTCCGTGTTCTGACTGAGTACCTATGACACAGACGCTGGTTTACGAAACGAACGAACGGAATGGAACGAAACGGAACGAATAACTGCGTTGACGTCGTCGTACAACTTTGAATGGTTGGACTGCGGCGGCTGTGACTGTGTCTGGCTGTCTGACTGTCCGACTGACTGACTGGCTGGCTGGCTGAGACGAGTCTCGTCTGCTTAACCGACACAGCTGCCCGCGTGCGAGAGACGAATGCGGCGAAAAGGCAGGTTTTTCCAGCGACACCGAGGAGGCCTTATTTGGGTGCTGCGAAAATATTTCCGGGCTCTTTTTTTTCTTTCTTGTTTTTTTTTTCTTGTTTTTTTTTTTTTTTTTTTTTTTTTTTTTGTTGTTTGTTTGTTGGTTGTTTTTGTTGTCTTTTTTTGTTTGTTTTATGTTTGATTATTTTCTATATTATTATTATTATTAGATATATATATATATATATACATTCTCTCTCTCTCTCTCTCTCTCTCTCTCTCTCTCTCTCTCTCTCTCTCTCTCTCTCTCTCTCTCTCATTCTCTTTCTCTCTCTCTCTCTCTCTCTCTCTCTCTCTCTCTCTCTCTCTCTCTCTCTCTCTCTCTCTCTCTCTCTCTCTCTCTCTCTCCGTCTGTCTCTGTCTCTGTATTATTGTTTTAAACAAAAAATTTCCACATACAAATAAACTCATAAATTTAAAATATGTTATTATCAATTATCTGAGATGGCCATAAATAATAATGACATTAAATTAGTTATTTATACAAATTTAATGGATAAATAAATAAAACCCAGACATACACACACATACATATGCATATCTGTCTGTGTGTGTGTGTGTGTGTGTGTGTGTGTGTGTGTGTGTGTGTGTGTGTGCATTATTGTCGAAAATATAATGACAACACCTATATATTAGTATGAAGTTCAAAAAAAAAGTAACATGAAAACTTATCACATTACAAATAACAACGACAACAACAACAACAACAGTAATAATAATAATAATAATTAATTAGTAACAACAAAATTAACAACAGCTACAACAGCAACCACAACAACAGCAACAAAAAAAGTAAATTTAAAAATATATATATCTGCTTTATTTCATACAAATATTCGCCATACAAGTAAACACATATATTGCATCATTAATTATTTAATAACGCTTGCCCTAAAAGGGCCTTCCATAAATGTTCTCACAACAACGACAAACCTGATTCTTAAAGCTCCACTTTCATTCAATTCTCGATAAAGCAGTTTTTTAAAGGAATACTCTGGCTAGAATGTCAATTTCGATGCATAAAAGTTTTTTTAAATTTAATATACTTTTGAGATTAATATGAAGAAATATTTTTACATACTTATGAAGCAAAAGATTAAGGGCCGCTATTTTTTTTTTTTTTTTTTTGTCTCTTGTGCTAAAAATAACCGTAAGCAGAAGTCACGTGCTGCAGATGTCGTAGACTTAATGAAAGTCGAATGGTTGGGGAAAAAAAAAAAGGTATTAGTATCGATTTTACGAATATTATTTATTTTCCTTTTTTTTTGTTTTTTCTTTTTTTTTTTCTTTTTTTTTTTTTTTTTTTTTTTTTTTTTTTTTTTTTTTCTTTTTTTTTTTTTTTTTTTTTTTTTTTTTTTTTTTTATTTTCTTTTTTCTTTCTTCTTCTTTTGTGTGTGTGTGTGTGTGATAGACTAGTCAGGTTGTATGAGTATTTGTTTATATATATATATATATATATATATATAGACAGATAGATAGATAGATGGATAGATAGATAGATAGATAAACAGATGAGAGAGCGGTACAAGGGAGGTAATAACTACGGAGCTAGGGAGGTTGGTACGTAGTCAGAAAAAGAAACAGAAAGACTCAGACAGACAGACATATATACGTAAATGCTTACATAAAACAGTGTTGTTGTTTTTTTCCATACGTATACATTTTATAATAGTTTGTTTTTTTACAATATATTTAAATTTTATAACAATATTTTACAGTATTTAAATTGTATAACTATATTTTACATAATTTTTGAATTACGTGACAGTATTTTTACAACATAGTTAAATTGCATAACAGCGTTTTATAATATATTTAAACTGTATAATACAGTAATTAATATACACTATATTTATAACAGATAAATCCAAGGTTGCTGTATAACAATATATTTTTCAACGAATTATGTTTCGTTTATGTCAAGGTTTACGATTATTATTATTATTACTATTGTTGTTGTCGCTGCTGCTGCTGTTATTTGTTACTACTGCTATTATTTATTGTTATTTATTTATTTATTTATTCATTTCATGGCATAGCAACAGCAAAACTATTTTACAATGTTCCTTTATTTTTTATTTATTTTCTTCACCATGTTTATCAGAACATACTTTCACACGAGCGTTGATAATTAAGAGAATGCAGCCGGCGATATCTCATAAAGTTCATGGCAACCAAGCTTTATTCATAATAAAGTCTGTGTTACACCAGCTGTAAAGTTAGCGCGCCTCCTATCGGAAATGAAGGATTCGCCCCTGATATTTTTTTTATTATTATTATTATTATTATTAATAATATTTAAAGGTTGTAGCGACTGTTAAATTAATGTCCCTTTTATCAGTTTACATCAATGAAAAAGTAATAAATCATGCAACATCTTCACCAAAATATCGGGGGTTCGTTTAGGGTTAATTTTAACTATAAAGGCATTAAACAGGACCAAAAAAAAAAAAAAAAAAAAAAAAAAAAAAAAGATGTTACCCATAACAGGCCCTTACTGTTTCTTGTATATTAGTAATACCATACGTCATTAAATTGATAAAAATTTAACCCAAATCAGGCCCTGCAATGGTTTCTATCACTAATGCTACCATGACGACAGTAAATTCATAAAAAAAAAAAAAAAAAAAAAAAATTTATAGTCCCCGCTCTTGTTTGTATAGTAATAACATCACGTTTTAATTAAATTAATAGTAATGCAGCCTCTAGCAGGCCTCTTTTGTTGTTTTGTTTAGTAGTACAGTCCACTCTGCAATTAACGGGCCCCTATTTGACGGATTTTCCCGACAAAATGCGGGAAATAATAGAAACATTCCGGAATCTACCGAAGTTCGGATACGTCCGGCAGTTAGCGAAGTGTCCGCCAAACTGAGGCTCCACTGTAATAAACGTTATTAAGTTGTAATTAGTACAACCCATAACAGGCCTCCTTTATGCAGAGTGAAGTTTCTTTGACTTATGTAAATTTCATGTATAAACGTGCAACCACAAACAGGTGTTGAAATAAAGCTTGAATAGAAAATAACAACAGTTACTTAGTGTCATGGGATCGAAGTCTTCGCAGTCTACTTTTCAGTCTATAACCCGTTCCAACCGGTGCTCCATATAATTAGCTAAGCCAATGTTGTGAAGTATTTTTTTTATTTTGTAGGGATTTTTTTTTTTTTACCGTTCGTGGGAATGTTACTTTTTTTTTTGTTCCATAATGCTGACGTCTGTTTACCTCACTTCTTTAGCTAAATCTTTTGACTGATATTTGATAACTGTGATGTAATTTCAGTGTGTGTGTGTATCTGTCTGTCTATCTTTATGCACAAACATAAACACAAAGAGCTGGAAAGAAAGAAAGAAAAGATAGAAATCGGCCAAACTTTACACACACAGAGATAGAGACAAATGCAGACAGAAAATAGAGATATATTGTCAGAGAGAGAGAGAGAGAGAGAGAGAGAGAGAGAGAGAGAGAGAGAGAGAGAGAGAGAGAGAGAGAGAGAGAGAGACAGAGAATAGCAAACACGCTAAAACTGTTTACGTAACTGGCATTGTACGTGTATGCATATCTATCTATCTATCTATCTATCTATCTATCTATCTATCTATCTATTTATATATATATATATATATATATATATATTTAATCTGATATTTCCTTAAAAGCAAATACAAACATACACGATCTTTTCTTAACAAGATAACCATGTTGGCTTTCATATCAAAGCAGAGTTATTTCCCTTGGTGTACTATTAATATAGCAGATTTAGTAACTCGGTATATTTTTATATTTGCTCATGTAGATGATACTTTAGAGATGTTAACATATAACATGCATACGGATGACCTTGTTTTAACTCCACTGTGAATCAAATACTGATGATGATGATAATAATAATAATAATAATAATAATAATAATAATAATAATAATAATTAATATTTTAGATCTAATTTATCGAAGTAAAATACAGTTCTGTCCCAAAAAGAAATATTATTATTATTATTATTATTATTATTATTATTATCAGTGCCGCAGAATATAGAAATTTGTGGTCATATCTTGCCACTAATTAAAGTGAATAAGTGTCTATGTGTTGTGTGAGTGTGTGTTTGTGGTTATGTGTGTGTGTGCGTGTGTGTACGTATGTGTGTGTGTGTGCGTCTGTGTGTGTGAAAGGGTCAGTTTATTTGTATGTGCGTTAGTTCGTGATCTGTTGATCAATAGATGAACAGAAATAGCAAGTTCATGATAATCGTAACTGAAACAGTGGTTGCTGCTGTTGCTACTGTAGTCGCAGTGACAGTGATAGTAGAGTAGTAGTCATAGTACTAATAAAAGTAATGGAGTAGTGGTAGTTGCTGTTGTTGATGTAGTAGTAGTAGTGATAGTAACAGCAGATTAGTAGTTACAGTACTGGAGTAGCAGTTGAAGTAGTTGATGCTGCTGTAGTAGTAGTAATAGTGAAAGTCATAGGACTTATAACCCTAATG
>CM022677.1:19176289-19178789 GCA_012295275.1 Chrysomallon squamiferum
TGTTTAATTTTAATTCTATTGAGGCTTTTTTTTTTAAATCACTTTTTTTCACGATAGTCATAATTATAATCGTCATTACCTGACTAGCAGTATCATGATAATCCTTAATCATCATCATCGTTATCATCGTCTTTGTATTTATCATCAACGTCGTTGTCATCAACGTCATAGCTGTTAATTCTTACTCACAGATGCGCCATTCCTGGCCTCGACAACGACACCTACGCAATCCAGTCACGTGACCACGAACGGATCATCAAGAGAACCATACCCATCAAGGTGGTGGACGACGTCGTGTCGTACGACCAGTGCAACATCTACGTCGCGGCGCCGAACGTCACGGGCGACGTCACCAATCGCTCGTTGCTAATGGCAACGTGCAGCAAGTGGGTTTACGACCAGTCTGTTTTCGAGTCCACTGCAGTGTCGCAGGTACAGTTTCAGAGTAACTACTACTACTACTACTACCACTACTACTACTACTACTACTACTACTACTACTACTACTACTACTACAACCACTACTACTACTACTACTACTACTACTACTACTACTACTACTACCATTACTACTTCTACTACTACTACTGCTGCTGCTGCTACCACTACTACTACTATCACTACTACTACTACTACTACCACTACTACCACTACTACTACTACTACTACTACCACTACTACTACTACTACTACCACTACTACCACTACTATCACTACTACTACTACTACTACCACTACTACTACTACTACTACCACTATTACTGTTACTACTGCTACTATTTGCTACTACTACTATTGTTACTACTATTATTACTACTATTGTTACTACTATTAGAGCTATTATTAATACTGCTATTGCTACTACTATTACTACTGCTATTACTATTACTACTACTACTTCCGTTGCTGTTGTACTCCTACTACAGCTACTTTTGATACTGGTACTATTTCCATTGCTACTACTTCTACAACGAAAGCTATTACTACTACAACTACTTCTACTATTGCTTCTGCTGCTACTACTACTATTACTTCTACTACGACTGCTGATGCTACTACTACGACTACTACTACTACTACTACTAGCACTGTAAATATTAATTAAGGTTGGCCAAAATTTTTACCAGATTAGTCGGGAGACGACTGGATTAGTGCTCGCCCGGATCAGTAATGGCCGACCTGGTTCTGTCCCATAAATCACTAATCCCATTCACGGTACCCTCAAATAGGACTAGGCCACAGGATTTTAACTGTCGTCCTATCCTGTCGAATCCAAGTTTCAGGGTTGATAAACAAAACAATCCAGGGAAGATTTGATCACCAGGATAAACAAACAAAACAATGTAAAACAAAGGGAAGATTAACCAATATCCCCACCCCCAACCCCCCCCCCAAAAAAAAAAAAAAAAAAAGATCGCACAAGGTTTGATTGGCTTTTTAACTGACAAAGAAGATTGGATTAACAGGCTAAACAAAACGATTTGTGAAACAAAGGTGGATTAACCAGTTTTCAACGAATTTAAAAGACCAGACAAGACACTAAACAAATAACACATTTACAGCATTGGATTAATCCATTCAGCAGCGAGGGAGGGTCAGGTTGTTATTTCTGTATTAATTTCGACGAAATGGGAATCGACACCGTCAACCTGTATATAGTTTTTGACGCTATTAAAGTTTTATGTTACGTAATTAAATGTATTCCATAATAATTAATAGCATTTGTTTTGCGCATGAATATGAAATAGATGCTGTATATTCTCACACATTTGCGGGCAGAGAGAGAGAAAGAGAGACAGAGAGAGAGAGAGAGAGAGAGAGAGAGAGAGAGAGAGAGAGAGAGAGAGAGAGAGAGAGAGAGAGAGAGAGAGAGAAAGAGACAGACAGACAGACAGACAGACAGAGATGGATATGCAGACAGAGAACAAAAATATATAAACAGAAAAAGAGAGAAAGAGATTTGTAAAGCTATGTCGCAGATAATTATTGGGTTATGAAATGGGCTATTTTATTTCATTTATTTATTTATTTATTTATTTAAATTTTATTATTTAATTTTTTTCCAGTATAACATGGTTTGTGACCGCAGCATTCAGCGGACGAATGCCCAGTCGTTATTTATGGCAGGAGTTCTGGTGGGAGTTTTCGTTATGGGAGCGTTTTCTGATAGGTACCAACTTCTTTAACTTTAACCGTGAATCAGTAAGTAAGTAAGTAACTAACTAAATAAATAAATGAATGAATAAATAAATAAATTAATAAATAAATTAATAAAACAAGTTAAATGGTCTATGGACCGCTTTGATTATTAGGTATGCCCTGACATAACGAAATTTTGTTGCACATTTATTTTGAAGCTATTTAATTCATTAAAACTTTCATATCTTTTTCTTCTTCTTCTTTTCTCGTCATCATCTTCTTCTTCTCAACTGTTTCGGTTAATCCGGTACACGGCGAACTTTTCAAACGACTGCAAGAGTCTCTGCATGAAACGTCTCAA
>CM022677.1:19188789-19193789 GCA_012295275.1 Chrysomallon squamiferum
TCGTAAAGTCGAACGGTCGTAAAGTCTGAAATGGTCGTAAAGTCGAAACGGTCGTAAAGTCGAACAGTCGTATCACAACGACTGTCTCTATCTCATCTGAGTCTGCGCAGTTATTATTATTTGTTGTTCTAATTCTTTATTATCACTTCAAGACATTGTTGTTTTTTCTTTTCTCTTTTTTTTTCTAGGGTCTGTTAGTGGGCGGAGATTTCGGAAGGGCGTTCCCACTCGCTGCGTTCGGGTGTCTGACTCTGATAGCAGGAATTCTCGCCCTTCTTCTGCCGGAGACGCTAAAAAAAGATCTTCCGGAAACTATCGAACAAGCCGAACAGTTCGGAAGGTAACTTAGCAACGCATTACAGACCGTAACAATTGTAATTAGTTTTAGGCTTATAAGACTGCTTGAATGTTGTAATGGTACTATTGTCTCATTCACATATATTAAGTATTTAACTATGAAACTAACATTTACTATGAATGTCTTTCTACCTGTCTGTCTGTCTGTCTGTCTGTCTGTTAACATTTGTGATATTTCTACAGACGTTTGTATGATCCTGTCTGTAAATCTATCTTCTATCTTTCTGTCTGTCTGTCTGTCTTGTCTGTGTATGTGTGTGTGTATATATATATATATATATGTCTATATATATGTCTGTCCTCCTGTTTATCTATATATCTGCTTATCTGTATCTCTGTCTGTCTGCCTATATGTATGTCTCTATCTGTAACCATTTATTTAGCTACCTATCTCCCTACCTATATGTCTGTCTGTGTGTCTGTCTCTCTACTACTCAGAAACTCGATGTTATCCACCTACATATCTATATATCAGATTTTTTTTTGTCTAAACTAAACTACGTATAATTTCACCATGAAGTATTAGAAACAAAAAAAAATAAAAAAATAAAAATAATAATAATAATAATGTATTAAAGGTATCAAGTACATGTACATATAAACTAGCATTCTTAATCTGTTTTTCACTTTCAGAACAAAAGCCGTTGTAGTAGAAGACGGCCACAACATTGCGGACGGCGAAGTACACACCACGGAAAACGGCGTCACTGACCTTTTAATGAACAAACTACATCGACGACTTTAACGGCAGCAACAACGACGTTATCTTCCGATCTCCTGTCCTCTAAATTAAGACAAGAGAAAATATTTATATATGCAGTGATTGACTGGGTGATGACTGTCTATGAGATTCATCATTTTCATTTCTGTGTACGAGCTGACGTCACGAAAACCAACGTAAAGGCAGCCTCTTTGTATACACATATTTACATATTTATTATTTTATTTTTTTTTTTTATTTCTGTGTACGAGTTGACGTCACGAAAACCAACGTAAAGGCAGCCTCTTTGTATACATATTTACATATTTATTATTTTATTTTTTTTTACATTTCTATGTACGAGCTGACGTCACGAAAACCAACGTAAAGGCAGCCTCTTTGTATACACATTTTTTTTATTTATTTATTTTTTTACATTTCTGTGTACGAGTTGACGTCATAAAAACCAACATAAAGGCAGCTGCATATATTTACATACTTATTATTACTATTATCAGTAGTATTATTATCATCATCATCATTATTTATTTTTACTACTATTATTATTATATTTTCTATTACTTATACACTATATTATTATTAATATATTTTCTATTACTTATACACTATATCATTATTATTATTATTATTATTGTGGTTGTGGTTGTTCTTAATACTAGATGCACTATTAATATTATCATTATAAACATTATTATTATAATAATCATCATTTTCATCTTCATTACTAATATCATAATATTTTATTGTGCTCTATCTTTAACAAAGACTAACATCTAATATATATATATATACATATTACATTTTAATTAGAACAAAAATATTTACTTGTTAATTAAAAAACTAAACACTGATAGCACTGTATTTTTATCAAACCTTATTACACTCAATTTAATAATCTGTAGGATAAAATTATTTTTGTTTCAATATTCCGTATGTTATTTGTATGTGGTGTTCGGTAGTTAGAATGTACACGTAGTAGCTATGACGTCATTTTGTGTTCATTACGTCATTAATTTTTATATATTTATATATCTTTATTTTATCAGATTTGTTCTTTAGTCTCACTTTCTGGCTTTCACGCTCTCTCTCTCTCTCTCTCTCTCTCTCTCTCTCTCTCTCTCTCTCTCTCTCTCTCTCTCTCTGTGTGTGTTTTTTATCGTAGTTATTTTCCGTTTCCTTGTATTTCTGTACTTGTAAAAGTTTCCTTTGTTTACTAATAATCGAAATAAAAATGCTTTATTTTTTGTTGTCATGTTTAGTTTATTATTATTATCATCATCATCATCAACATCGTCTCTCTCTCTCTCTCTCTCTCTCTCTCTCTCTCTCTCTCTCTCTCTCTCTCTATAAATGATCCTTTCAACAACAAAAATAAACAAACAAATAAATAAATAAATAAATAAACTGATGACGTCATTAGAGCACACTTTATTAATATCGTGCAGGAAAAACCAAACTGGCTTTTTAAAATATATTTTGATAAATTTCCTCATATCGGTGGGGGGGGGTGCCCGACCACCCACCTTGTAAGTAAATTGGATCTGCACCTGCAATGGCGTGTTTAAAGTGCAAAATGACGCAACGTTTTGTTTACGGTCGTCATGCCACTGCACCAATAGTTATACAAGAGGCAATGAACTGGTTTACACACAGAATTACTGAAGCATTTTTACATCATCATGAGGAGGCCTTGTTTGGGTTGGGTTTTCTTTTTTTTTTTTTTTTTTTTTTTTTTTTTTTTTTATATAAAACTGAAATATTTCTGGAAAATGTTTTAATTTTATTATTATTATCAGGGAAATTTTCCAAGGCAAGCAAAGATTTTTTTTTTTTTTTTTTTTTTTTTTTAATATTAATACAAAGAAGTAAGTGTGGTGTATTAAGTATAGTGATGTTTGTGTTTGTGAATGTAAATGTATGTTGGGCTGAGGGTAGTAGAAAGTGCTTGTTCTCGAAGGGTGGGTATGGGTGGTGTTTAGTTGCCGTGGGGTTCTTCTTAGCTCTTGGGTCCCGGAACAGCGGACCTCTCATAGGCTCTGATTATTGATTGTTTGTTGTTGAAATTGTTCCTGCTGTTGACGCATGTATTTTTTTTTGCTATCCGTGTTGTTGTGGTATTATTATTATATGTTATTATTATTATTATTAGTAGTAGTAGTAGTAGTAGTAGTAGTAGTACCAGAACTGGATTAAGCTACTGCAGGGCCCATAACAAAACATAGCATTAGCTCCTACTACAGACTAGTTACAAAAGTAAACGCAACCCACCCACACTATTATCACAGTTTTACATACAACATAAACACACCTTAATGTTTGATGATTTGTCCAGACAAAAGGAATCTTGCCAACAGTACCAAAAACCAGTGCAAATGTACCATTAAACTGTAACGTAACTGCATGTATGCTCCGAAAACTTGGGTCAAAGTTTAGGCCAGAAGACAGACTGAGATTCAGCTTTATATCGCGCTTTTCAGATTTTATATGAGCAAATTTTTTTTATAATGGAAGTAGTGTCAACAGTTCTCAACAACTCGCATTGAATGCTCATCCACGTCAGCATATTTAAACGTGTTTTTTTTCGTTCTTTGTGCAATTTGTAAGCGGCGCAGTTTAGAAAACGAACACTCCCTCATTCAGTTTGTAACCATCATACACACACACAAATAAAAGCGTAGCATTATTACAGTATCAGTAAAACACGACTGCACGTTGTGATAGCTGAAGATCAGCTCCAATGCCTCGCTGCCTGTCATCGCCGTGTTGTCCTAATCATCAGCTATAGCAGCATCTAACTGAGAAGCACTCGGATCAGTTGTCGTAGCCGGCTTGCTAAACTCAGTGTTGAGAACGGTAGAAGTTCGTTTGCCAGACTGGTCTGCAAATCAATTTTGACATCGACCCTAAATTTCGCGAAAAGCCAAACTTGTTACTGATTTCCTCATACGCTTGCAAACGTTGTTTTTTTGTTGTTGTTTTTTTCAGTTTATTTGTGACAAAGCTACTAGTGAAGTAGTTTGTGGTCCACTGGCTGATGAGGAAACAACAATTCAACAATAAAACTGTTCAAAAACGTACCTCTACACAAAACAAATACCAAAGTCTGCAGTCAAAATCGTGATACACAACTTTTTGATTTTAAAAAATTAAAAATAAAAAAATAAAAATAAAAGGTGATCCATTTGCTACAACTGCTTCGATGTTAATCTAGCACTGATTACTACTGTTATTGTTGTCGTTGCTGTTGTTGTTGTTGTTTTACACTCCACACGTAACGTATTCAATAGTATCAATGACGTCACCAATACTGTCAGGACAGTATATAAAATTAACGATGACATCATAAATTTAGTTATAAAGGAGAAAAATAGTCGCTTATTATTTATTTATTTATTATTATTATTATTTAATACTTTGTTATAAACGATGGTGAGATATTGACAAAACTTGGATAATAATAATAATAATTAAATAATTAATTAATTAATTTGAATTTTATTATATTATTTGTTGCATTTTAATGCTAATTAATTTTAATTTCATACATTAAACAAAATCGAAAACAAGACAGAAAACAAAGAATTATAAATAATATTTTATTCAGATCATTATTTACAAAATAAATACAAATGATGAAAATATCTTATATGTAAGAATTTGGTTAAAATGTAGAATAAAACATGATCAAATCTGTATAATTTATTTAAACTAAAATGTTTGCTTAAGTTAAAATCTTCTGGCAAATTATTTTACTTTTATTATCCAGAAGAAAAATTTGTATATAATTCCAATACTATGAATAATAACAGTAACAGCAGTAGTTGTTGTTCATAAAGTTGTATTAATAGTAGTAGCAGTAGCAATAGTACTGGTAATCATAGTTGTAGTAGTAGTAATAGTACTAATGGTAGTAGTAGAGTAA
>CM022677.1:19196289-19203789 GCA_012295275.1 Chrysomallon squamiferum
AATAGTAAAAATAATACTAATAATAAAAGTAATAGTATTAATAATAATAGCAATAGTAATGATAATAATAATAGTAGTAGTAATAGTAATAATAACAATAATAATAGTAATAATAACTAATGATAATAATGATAGTAATAATAATGATGATAATAACAATGATGATGATAATAATAATAATAATAGTGATGATAACAATGATGATGTTTGTTTGTTTGTTTCTTTGTGTGTGTGTGTCTCTGATTCACTCCCTCTGTCTCTTTCGTCTTTGTCCTTCTTCTCTCTCTCTTGAAACATGATAAAATATATAAAACGAAAAATAAAAATGAATTTCCCTACAAATTGTAACCATGGTAACCTACCTCCTGCCTGCTCCTCCTCGTCGCCCTGGAACATCGTCATGGCTTCGAGGTTGAGTGCACACACGCCGCGCATGAACGCTTTCTTCATGGCCTCCTCGTACCTCTCTCTCTCCTTCAACAGTTTACTCACCTCATCACGAGATGCATCTAGAGCTTCATTCAGCTGATAATAGAAATAATGATGATGATGATGATGATAACAACAACAAAAACAAAAATAACAAAATGAAAAGAAATAATAATAATAATAAAAGAATAAAATGAAAATTTTAATGATGATTTGTGAAAATAATAATATAATAATAAAATAATAAGAATAAGAATATAAATGATAATAATGATGAATGATGGTAACAATAATAATAAGAAGATGAAGAATGAAATATAAATATAAACAAATAGTAATTGAAAATATTAAGACGACAACAACAACAATCAAATAAAAACAACAGTAAATAAATAAATAAAACAAACTACAGATATAAATAAAAATAATAAAAAATAAATAAATGAAAAAAAATAAATTATATGTAAAAATAAAAAAATATATATTAAACAAATATACAAACAAATACACACATATACATATATATATATATATAAAACAAACAAACAAAAATAAAAAGAAAATGAAAAAAAAACAATAAATAACTTAAAAAACATTTAAAATATAAAACTGATCAAAATTTCTTAAAAACTCACATAATTTAAAAAAATAATAAATAACTAAATAATAAAATAAAAAAAAAAATGAACAATAATTATAATAAAATAAAAAAAAAATAAAAATAACAAAAATAATAATAATAATAATAATAATAATAATAATAAACAATCACAGAATTTATTTTGATCTGGTAATCGTTGGTGAGCTGCCTGCACACCTCCTGGGCCTTGGCCTGGCAACAACAACAATAAAAAGAACACTTCCACTTTGTCTCGATGATGGAGTGCCAGCCCGCCCAAAAACTTCTGACAGAGAGTTCTTTTATAGTGGTTAGCAGCAAGGTTGCTGGCGAACGCCTGGGAAAACAAATGAAGGAAAATGAATGTTTAATCAAACAGATACAACATTACTAGCAAATGAACAAAAGATCAGATACAATAAAATTGTTAACTGAGTTGATAGAAAATTGTTTGGCGAATGAATAGATATGAACAAAATGATTAGATACAATAAAATGTTAACTGTGATGGTAGAAAATTGTTTGGCAAATGAATAGATATGAACAAAATGATTAGATACAATAAAATGGTAACTGTGATGGTAGAAAATTGTTTGGCAAATGAATAGATATGAACAAAAGATTAGATACAATAAAATGTTAACTGTGTAGGTAGAGAATTGTTTGCAAATGGCCTGTATACAATATATTGTTTGGCAAATGAACAGATGTGAACAAAAGATTAGATACAATATATTGTTTACTGAAAAAAGGCCTGGAAATGAATACAATAAACTGTTTGAGTGATGGTGCTACCAAATGTAGGTGCAACACTGTCCACAGTTACCTCCCTTGACTGCATACTAATTTAACTTAATTAATCAGTAACAAACAGAACAGTTACTTCCCTTTAACTTTGTTTTAAAATAATAAAAATTTAAAAAAAAAAAACTCATCAAAAAATAAATAAATAACAAATCGAAAAAAAAAAAAAAAAAAAAAATAAACATTTTTACGTAATTACCTCCCTTTTGAAGTCGTTGTGTCGAACTTTCCACTCCGCGAACTTCTTCGCCATTTCGTATTTGTCTCTCTGCTTCTGCATCGCCTCACTGAGGTTCGATATGACCTCGTCTTTCCTCTGAATCGACATCTCGTATGTGTGCAGTAATTCTTTCACGTTTTCCAGTTCATTGATCAGAACATTTTCTCAACTGTGTCTCTGTTTTTTTAAATGGTAATTTTTATATTATTTATTTTTTTTAGTATTTTATTTTATTATTATTATTATTATTTTATTATTATTTTTATTATTATTAATTTTAATTTTTAATTTTTAATTATTACTATTATTATTACTATTGGTTTATTTCTACTAATATTTATTTATTTATTCATTTATTATTTAGTTTTAAATTTTACATTTTTAATTTTAAATATTTTTGTTTAGAAATGATTTAGTTTTAAATTTCACATTTGTTTGGTAAATATTTTTAAGAAATGATCATTACTATCAGTTCCATTATTTTGTTAATTTTTATTAATCATTAATTATTGCTGGTGTCATAATAATTATCATTATTGTTATCATTACTGTTGATAAATTTCATAATACTAATCATTTTCATACTGTTAGCATTATCATTAACAATGTTACTATAACCACAATAATCATCAATGTCATTATATTAGTATTAACATAACAAAAATTATCATCAGTTTTCATAATAATCATTATTTTTTGTGTTATAATACGTATTATTATCATTACTGCTACTAATATCATAATAATCATGATCATCATTTTCATTACTGTCACCATGAAAATTATTATTATTGTTTACTGTCATAATAAAAATCATCAATATCATTACAGTTATAAGAAAGTTTGTTATTATGAATACTGTTATAGTAATAATCAACATTTTAGTGACAACAACAAACCTTTCTTTAGTCTTTCTGTCTCTCCTGACGACTCAGTTCAACGATTCGAATTTTTGATTGACTGAATTCAGCCTAGAAACAATAATAAAAATAAAAAAACAAATATTAATATAATTTTCTTTCTGAATATTTTAATAATAACAAGAGAATGTAATAACAAGATACATAACATTTTTCTTTCTTTATTAATTGTAGGAGGATACAAGGTTATCTGTTGATAATAAAACTACTGAGATGACAGAAAGAAGCAGAATTCGTTGTATAAATAAATGATAAAATGTAATTCATATTTTAGAATGTGTGTGTGTGTGAGAGAGAGAGAGAGAGAGAGAGAGAGAGAGAGAGAGAGAGAGAGAGAGAGAGAGAGAGAGAGAGAGAGTTTTACATTGACATTCAATTGTACTTTTCTGGGAGTAAGAATTTAATAAATGCAAACTCCAGATTAAATGAAAGAATTTACTGATAATAAATAAATAAATAAAATGTTTTAATAATAGTCAGAATAGTAGTAATAGGAGTAGTAGTAGTAATAATAATAATAATGATAATGATGATAACAATAATAATAACAACAACAATCGAAATCAGAATAATAATAACAAAAATAACAACACTAATAGTAATAGCAGTAATAATAATAATATTAATAAAAAAAATAACAATAATAATATATATTATACATAATTTATATACTCATTTTCTTTTAAAAACAATCACTAAACATTCAGCTAATAACATACTACAAACCATTTATAATTATTCCATCTTTAAACAAAACTTTCCACGTGCAATAAAAAACGACAAAAAAACACAACAGTTTTATAAAAACAAATTTAACATTGTTTTTTTTAAATTACCAAGACATTTCGTTTCAGTTCCAGTGTCCACTGATCTAAGAGTGATTCCATTCTGCCAACATCTGGGTCAATGGACGCTGTGTAGACAATCTCGTCAAACCCATCATGTCCAGAATCCTCGATGTCAGAGTTCAGACCTATAGAATGGTCCTTTGGTATATGGAGACGGTCGTAGGCTTAGAACGGGAAAAAAATACATATATATATATTTTTAAATATTTATAAAGATGATGATGATGATGATGATGATATGTGATGAAAATCTGACTTGGAATGTTTGCTTAGATTGTAGAAGAAAACAATACATATAATTATATTTTTTTAAATTTATAAAGATGATGATGATGATGATTATGACAATGTGAATAAATTCTGCCTTGGAATATATTCTTAAATTGTTGAAAAAAAAAATATATATATATATTTTTAAATTTATAAAGATGATGATGATGATGATGATGATGTTGATAATGATATGATGATAATCTACTGAGGAATGTACACTGAAATTGGGGACAAAAGTTTTTTTCAATTTATGAAGATGTCATTGACTGGCAGAATAAAAAAAAAAATTAAAATTTATAATGATGATGATGATGTGAATGATAACCTGCTGAGGAACGTATGCTTGTCTAGGGAACAAAAAAAAAAAATTTAATTAAAATTTCTGAAATTGTATTTTTATATACAGACACACATATCCCTAAATCTGTTCTATACAATGTTAACCCTTAGTAAATAAATAATAATAAGACAAATATTTAACAAATAAATAAAGTGTTTAAATCAATATAAATAAATATATATATATATATAATATCTACCATGTTTATCAGTGGTAGGTGATATTCTTGTCTCTGTGTCTTCGTCTGTCCGAACATCTGCGTTTCTGTTTGTGTTTCTGGGAGTTACATCACCATCTTCATCTTCTTGTTGTTCTTCTTTCTGGTCACCTTCACCAACTGGGTGACGATTTTCTTTACCAGACTCAGAGCCTTGATAAATAAATAAATGGTTAAATAAATGAATGAATGAATGATTAAATGAATGAATAAATAATAAATAATAACTAAATAAATAAATAAATGAACAAATAAATAATAAATAAACGAATAAATAAATAATTGAATAAATACCTGAATAAATAAATAAATAAATAAATAACTGAATAAATAAATAAACAAATAAATAAATGAATAAATAATAAATAAATAACTGAATAAATAAATAAATGAACGAATAAATAATAAATAAATGAATGAATAATGAACAAATAAATGATTAAATGAATGAATAATAAATAAATAACTGAATAAATAAATAAATGACTAAATACAAACAAACACTTTCAGTAAATAAAATAAGAAGAAACAAACAAACAAACAACTGAATAAATAAATAAAAAAAATAAATAATGCAAAGAAAAATAAATAAATAAAATAAAACAGAAAATTAAAAACAAAATAAATAAACAAACAACTCTATAAACAGAACAAATAAACAAACAATAAAACAACAAAATAACAAAGAAAATTAAAAAATAAACAACAAAGAAACGAAAATGATAAAAAAACAAACCATGAAATAAAGAAAATAAAAATAAATAGCAACAAATAAATAAACAGGAACTTTTCTTTTTATAACAAAAATATTCTTAAAATACAGGACTTGACATACCACAGTGCTTAGTACATTTGACTGAAACGGCAAAAAAAATAATTTTGTATAAAAATATAAACTGGAGAAAATTAATTATTTTTCTAGTTTCTTATGTTATGCTGGCCATCTATACTTACAAAACACAAAACCTAAACCATTACCCAAATTTTCTATAGCTGGAATTGAGGAAAAAAGTTAACCTTTTGAGTTTATTTAGCAAGCATTATCATTCATTGGCAGCCACATATTTTATTTGTCCAATTTAGCAAGAATTATGGCTGTTCCTATTTTTATGTACCCTGTACCTATACATCAAGTTGTATCATAATATCTACCACAGTTTAAATTTCTACCAATAGATGAAAATACCCCTTTCAGTATAATCTTTGTTACATGTAGCTGGAAGTGAAATATAAAATTTCTGAAATATACTTAATAAAATACTTTGCATATAACATAACAATTACTAGTTAGAATGGGAAAAACAGTGTTATTCAAAAAAATTAACTGGTTATGGATGGTTTTACAAAGACACTGTATAATATTCAGTTGACTGTATAATAACGGTCTGAAAACGGGCTTAATGGTTGGAATGCGAAAAATAACTGTACCAGAGCCGAATGATTTAGCACCCACAGTGATGATTTTCTCATCATCAAACTGAGCGAATGATGATCTGGAATCAGCCAGTGTCTGTCTGACGGTAGAAGGGTTGTAGTTTGGTAGCACAACAGCGTATTTCAGTAGTTCATTGTATTCTTCCTAAATAAATAAATATGTAAATAGATAAATAAATAAATAAATAAATACATAAATAAATAAATAAATATGTGAATAAATAAATAAATAAGTGATTAATATAAATAAATAAATAAATAAGTGTTATGCTTTTAGCAATTTGGCTACGTAATAACTTTAAAGAATTAATTAATAAATTTAAATGGCACTTCAGTAATTCAGTATACCTAGAAATCCAATTTACTGTACATACAGTACACACACACAAAAATGTTTATTATTTTGTATTTTATTTATTTATTTTATTTATTTACTTGTAGCTGAGAGGACACAGAACTTCCAGGGGAATCAGGTGGAAGGTGTGGCAGACTAGAATCACTCTCTGTCCTTGACATTTTGTGACTCTGAAAATAAATAAATAAATAAAAATGTGTGTGTGTGTGTGTGTGTGTGTGTGTGTGTGTGAGAGAGAGAGAGAGAGAGAGAGAGAGAGAGAGAGAGAGAGAGAGAGAGAGAGAGAGAGAGAGAGAGAGAGAGTGTGTGTGTGTGTGGCAACGATGACAGGTGTATGTTTATATGCAACTGGTGAATACACGAACACAAACGTACATGCATGCTACAGTCACAGTACATCAAATATACCCACCTGCCCGCATGCATACACACAATGTGACACATGTATACATATCCATACAGACAAATATGAATTTCACCACAATCTAACAGATAATTTGTTTTTAATCAAATTAATTTTTGTACATCGACATCCTCACTATTTTATTTATACTGTCACAGTGAATACACTAACCATTATTCCGTTCTGGCTGTTACCGACCGGTTTTCTGTATCGTTAACTTTTTAATTAATTTAATGTTAAAGTAAAAGAGTAATTTTTGCTATATTGCAGAATTTTCTCCTTTTTTTAACCCTCGTGTGATACTATTACAGAGAGGTACAAACAAACAACAAATCAAGAAATCATCAGTTCATGTCGGAACATGTTTTCATATTCCCGGTTCGACTGCGGTAACAAAAAGTTAAAAAGCAAAAAGAAAAAATATATATCTGACGACAACATAACAAAAAAAAAAAACATATTGATTATAATTTACCTTTCAAGTTTTGTAAATAAGGAATCTGGAATGTGATGAGTAGTT
Source organism: Chrysomallon squamiferum (assembly GCA_012295275.1). Classification (NCBI taxonomy): domain Eukaryota; kingdom Metazoa; phylum Mollusca; class Gastropoda; order Neomphalida; family Peltospiridae; genus Chrysomallon; species Chrysomallon squamiferum. The sequence goes on from CM022677.1 coordinate 19,203,672, forward strand.
TTAGAATGATTAACAAAATGTACTGGAAGGCGTTTTTGAAACCACTAATTTTGTAAACAACTTTTCAAAAGCGCTTTTGTAACAACGATTTCTATTGGTCAGTATTAGTTTGTTCTGT
>CM022677.1:19206289-19248789 GCA_012295275.1 Chrysomallon squamiferum
GATAAAAACTGCTTAACATTCTAAATCGTCATATTGTAAAATCTTTTATATTATAAAATCGCTACATTATAAACATGTTTTATTTTAAATCGTTATATTATAAAACTGTTACAGTGTAAAATCGTTATATTATAAAATCGTTACATTGTGAAATCGTTATATTATAAAATCGTTACATTGTAAAATCGCTACATTATAAAATCGTTACATTGTAAAATCGTTGTATTACAAAATCCTTACATTGTTAAATCGTTATATTATAAAATCGTTACATTGTAAAATCGTTATATTATAAAATCGTTTTATTATAAAATCGCTACATTGTAAAATCGTTACATTATAAAATCGCTACATTGTAAAATCGATATATTCATAATATATTATATTATAAAATCGTCATAATATAGAACCTTCTATATTGTAAAACAGTTATATTCCGAAACGGCTATATTATAAATTCATTATAATTGTAAAACAGTTATATTCCGAAACGGCTATATTATAAATTCATTATAATTGTAAAATAGTTACATTCCGATACGGCTATATTATAAATTCATTATAATTGTAAAAGCGCAATACAATATTATCGAAATCAAATACAATATTTTAACAATAGTGAGTTAAGTAATACTCACCAAAATAATTTCTGCTACTATGTAATGTAGTTGTCTATGCTTCAATTTTATTTCCAATGAATACAAACAGGATGAAACAAGGAAAATAAAAAAGTAATAACAATAACTAAAATATAATTGCAGTTAAGTTAAAGCTAATAAAATGTAATTTGTATGTCACCGCTTAGTGAAATTAAATATATGACGTGAATAAATATACATATACATATATACATATAAATCATAAATTATTTTTATTTGCTGGTATTTTTTTTTTTTTTTTTGGTTGTTAATATGTATACCTATGCAGGTGTGTTACTTCGTGTGTGCGTGTGTGTGTGAAAAAAACATATACAAACACACACACACAAAAACTATCATGAGTTATTTTATTGATATCCCGCTTTTATATTCATAAGTCACGTGTTGAATCCTTTAATATGCTGTTTTAACTGAAAAACGTAAAAGAAATAAACAGAAATAAAAATAAAAATAAAAATGTATTATTTGTTTTACTGACCTCCTTTAGTTATATTCATATGCTGTAATATTGTAACCTTTAATATGTTGTGCTTCAATAGTATATATATATATATATATATATATATATATATATATATATATATATATATATATATATATATATATATATATATATAATACACCAGGGCATTGCTATATATAGTAATGGGATTATATTAACAATGATGATGATAATAATGAAAATAACAATAACGGTAACAATAATAATGATGATGATGATGATGATAATGACAATAATAATAATAGTAATAAAATCATAGTAATTTAATAAGATTAATTATAAACAAGTTATTAATTAAATTATAATAAATAAATCAAATTTAAACAAATTACAATGACAGTTGTACGAATACTGCTTTAAAACATCAACAACAACAACAACGACAACATCTTATTATTAAAACATTTTATTTCAATCTGCAGCACTGATGGAAGGAAATCCCGACTTCGAATCTCGAAAAAACTTTTACTTCTTTCTTGATTTTACTGCAACAACATCCCCAACAACAACAACGACAACATCCTATTATTAAAATATTTTATTTCAACTTGTAAAACTGATCGTAGGAGCTTCCGACTTCGAGTCTCAAAAAAACGTTTTCTTCTTTCTTGATTCTACTGCAACAACGTCACCAACAACAACAACAACAACGACAACATGATATTATTAAAACATTTATTTCAACATGTAACACTGATCGTAGGAGCTTCCGACACTGTCACTGTAGGTTTTTCTTTCTTTCTCGTTTTCTCGCTCTCCAACTGTTGGGCGTAGGCAGTGCGAATGCACTTGAATGCCTGGACACTAGCGTAAGGCGTCTGCGTTACTGGGTCGAAGTATTTCGCTGGTTGCCTAGTAACCGGGCACATTTGTTTCACAGCGTACTTTTCTTTCTTCTTGGTGAACAGTTGTTGGAACATAGCGCTGTCTGTGAATGTGATGAAAGTTCGAGAACATCGGTTTAAATTTTTCGTTTCTTCCGTTTTTTTCGTTGTTGTTGTCGTTGTCGTTGTCGTTTTTCGACAGAACTGTTGAAAGGAATAAATAGAAGTGAAATAGAGACGATGAAAATGGAATAATGTTTTTTTTTTTTGTGTTTGATTTCCTTTTTTTGTTATATTTTTATATTTTTTTTTTTAAGTTCATCTCTCTCTCTCTCTCTCTCTCTCTCTCTCTCTCTCTCTCTCTCTCTCTCTCACACACACACACACACATTTTTTTGTTTATTTATTTATTTATTATTATTATTATTATTATTATTATTATTATTATTATTATTATAAGTTGTTTTCTCTAGGATGTTATGATATAAATATCTGCCAGCCCCCAAAAATATATTTCAGATTTATTTTTATCATCAACAAGCTAATAAATAAATAAATAAATAAATAAATAAATAAATAAATAAATAAATGAACGAATAAATGAACAAATTAATAAATAACTAAAAACCGTAAATAAATAAATAAATAAGTAAACAGACCAACCAAAATAAAAAAATAAAACAACAACAACAAAAAGAAGCAAACAAAATCTATAAAGTGAACAAAACAAAGAAACAAACGACTTACTTTTCTCCTTCTACATTTATCTCAGGTTCTGTGTAGGTTTCCTCTACCAGTGGCATTGTGACTGAGTGATAGCGAATAACTGGTCCTCGATATACTTGCTTTGTTACTCGAGTCTTCTTTTTCTCCAGTTCCAACTTACGGAAATTCTCTACAAGAAAAAAAAAAAAAAAAAAAAAAAATTTTTTTTTTTATAATTAAAATAAATTAAAAAACAAAATTTAAACAAAATAAAAAATTAAAAATGAATTAATATATATATATATATACACACACACACACATATATAAGTATAAAAATTTTAAATTTTATAATTATGATTTTTATATAAAAATGATAATAACTAAAGTAACAAAGTGATGATAATGATAATAACAGAAACAACAATAATGAATATGATGATGTGATAAAAATAAAAGTTAATAAATAAAAAAATATTAATGATCATTTGTTTCAAGTGAGAATATTCTACAGTAGCTTAGTCCTGTTGAGTAAAGACTTATAACTTCTTCAGAAGGAAAATAAAATAAAAGCTTTATTCTTAAGAATGTTAGAATTAAAATTAAAATAATATCATTAAACAAATGTTTGATATCCAAAAATAAATGATAGAAAAATAATCAATTTGTTCTTGTGATGTCATTAAAAAAATGTTTAATATACAATAACTGATGACAGAAAATTAAATGGTGGGTTCAAGCAATATCAAAAAAAAAAACATGTCTGACATCATGATGAAAGAAATTAATTAAAGTGATAGTGACTGTATTTATAAATACAAATTACATAAGAAACAAAAACAAAGTTAATTGGTTCTTTTTTGTGATGCAGGCAAGAATAGGAGAGAAACTGCAGCAGTTTGTCTCCTTGACAACCAACTCTTTTATACTGTCCACAACTAAAATACTGCCATTTCAGTATTCCCCCATCATGTCATAACTAAACTTTGGTAACAGTAAATGTATCTAAAATTTCTACAAAATTATAGATGTTAAACACTTTCTACTGGTTCAGTTTTTTTTATGTCACTTTTGCTTCATTGAACAATTCTGCTTGCATACTTACTCCCAATTAATCATAAACAAAATAAATTTAAAAAAAAAAAAAAAAAAAAAAAATCCATTTTAACAAAAATTTCTACAAAATTACAACCATTACCTAGACTCTGCTGATAAAAAATTTTCTATCATTTTTGCTTCATTCAAAAATTCTTCTTGCAAACTGACCTCTCTATCTAGATATAGCCATTTGAGGTCCCATCATAAAACAACTAAACTTTAATAATAATCAGTTTTAACGGAAATTTCTAGAAAACTTCAAATGTTACATAGACTCTGTTGATTCAATTTTTCTGTAATTTTTGCTTCTTTCAAAAATGATACTTACAACCTGATCCCCAACTAATCATAAACAAAACTAAAACTTTTAAAAAAACATAATCAAATTTAACAGAAATTTCTAGAAATGTTGATTCAGTTTTTCTGTCAGTTTTGCTTCATTCAAAAATTCTTCTTGCAAAATTGACCTCTATATCAAGATATAACCATTTGAGATCCCATCATAAAAAAACCCGAAACTTTAATATTAACCAATTTTAATGGAAATTTCTAGAAAACTTCAAATGTTACATAGACTCTGCTGATAAAAAATTTTCTATCATTTTTGCTTCATTCAAACATTCTTCTTGCAAACTGACCTCTATGAACATATAACCATTTGAGATCCCATCATAAACAAAACAAAACTTTTTTTTTAAAAATAATCAAATTTAACAGAAATTTCTAGAAAACTACAAATGTTACCCAGACTCTGTAATTTTTGCTTCATTTAACAATTCTACTTACAACTTGACCCCTAACTATTCATAAACAAAACTAAACTTTTAAAAAGTAATAATAAAATTTAATAGAAATTTCTAAAAAACTACAAATGTTACCCAGACTCTATCAAGATATAACCATTTGAGGTCCCATCATAAACAAAAAAAAACTTTTATAAAAAATAATCCATTTTAACAGAAATTTCTAGAAAACTACAAATGTTACCCAGACTCTATCAAGATATAACCATTTGAGGTCCCATCATAAAAAAAAAAAAAATTAAAAAAAAAAAAAAAAATCCAAATTTAACAGAAATTTCTAGAAAACTACCCAGGCTCTGTTGGTTCAGTTTTTCTGTCAGTTTTGCTTCTTTCAACAGCTCAGCCTGAGTCAGACGTCTGACGCTGGAGACGTTTTTACGAGACGCAATCTCTCTCATCATCTTCATTTTGTGTTCCCGCTCTTTCTGGTTCTGGGTGGCCTGTTCCGTTTTCAACTGCGTTGACTGCCGTTTTGATTTCCTTTCTGTGATAAGAAATTTTAGTATTAGAGTTTTTTTAAGTGTGAAAAAAATAAAAAATAAAAAAATAAATGTGTTCAAGGTTTTCTTATTTTCTTGATTTTAGTGACTTCATTAGTATTAGAATTAATTTTATAAGAAGAAAAAAATTGACATCTTGATATTCTTATTTTCTTCATTTTAGTGACTTCATTAGTATTAGAATTAATTTTATGTGAAAAAATAATAATAAATTTTTTCTTATTTTCTTGATTTTAGTGACTTCAAGTATTAGAATTAATTTTATATGAAAAACAAAAAAACAAAAAAATAAAAATGACGTCTAGATATTCTTATTTTCTTGATTTTAGTGTTTGACTTCAAGTAAATAAAAACAATGTAGACCTGATATTTTAATTGTCTTTCTGGAAAACGAAAATAAAGTACAAAAGAGAATTATTTTTCTACAACATTAAATAAATTATTAAATAAATAAAACGATAGAGGTTGACATTCTAATTTTTGTTCCAAATTATTTATCTCCCTATAATGTAGATTGTTCTCTTGATTTTTTTTTGAGAAAAGAAACTTAATTTTTAGTTTGAGGTTTAAATAGCATTATGTGTCTATCACATAAAACAAACTGATAAATAAATCAAACAATGTAGACTGAAATCTTGATTTTCATTCAGGAACAGAAAATAATTTTCTGTATTAAATTAAAAAGCTATAAACCAGGAAAGTAAATAAACAAATAAAACAGAATAATTTCTCTACGACATTAAATAAACTGTTAAATGAATAAAACAATACAGATGAAAGAAAAATGTTAACGAATAAAATGTTCTGAAAAAATAAATAAAATATGTCTTAACTGAAAATTTATTAGACTAATAATAAATTTATATACAAAATGTTATCAAATACATTACCTTATGCAAGTTCATTACTAGAAACCTTATTATACTAAGAAAACTAAAAATTCAGGTAAATAATACTAACTAATGTATGCCACAATAAGAATACAATTTACTGTAAAACCCAAGTATAATGTATGCCACCATGACAGTTAAATGTAAAACCAACTATTATGTATGCCACCATAACAAAACAATTTATTGTACAGTCCTTTTTTTTAAAATGTGTTTTTAACTTTATTTGTCAATCTCCAAATGAAGCCTGGCAACTGTACTAATCTAACAAAGAATATTTTTTATTATTAACTTATTACACTGTTTTTATTAAATTAATTTCAAGAATATGTTGACATTTTAATTTCCTAGAGTGTATCTTCATCGTTTAATTTTTTAAAAATTAAAAATAAATAAAAATTAAAAAAAATAATTACCACAAAAGGGAAATATTTATACAGGAGATTTTACAATTTTCAAAATTAAAAAAAAATTAAAATAAAATAAAAATAATTACCACTAAAATGATATATTTGTACAGGAGATTTTTCCATTTTTGATTTCTTCTTTGGAACAACTTTCTGTTCCTTTGGCGCTGGTTTTGTAAGTGGTTCCTGAAATATAAAAAATATTTTAAATTTTTTAAAATTGTTTCATCCCCTCAGTCTAAATGCATTTGTTTCTTTTTTTGGGGTAAATGGTGCCAAAAATAAAAAAACATTTTTATTTTTTATTTCAAATTTCCGACTAAATGCAGTTTTGCTCTTTAAGCAATTTTTCTTATAATCAGTTCCTGGAATGTTAAAAATAATTTTTTTTTTTTTCTTCTCACAAATCTAAACCTAATTGCTGTTTTTTTTTTCTTCTTTTTTTTTTTTGAATTTCTTTTGTAAATGGTTTCTAAAACAAAAAAATATTCTTCTTTTTTTTTTTCTTCTCACAAATCTTAATCTAAATTAATTTTTTTTATTATTCATTTTTTTTTATGGCATTTCTTTTGTAAGTGGATCCTAATCTGACCAAACTGTGAACAGCATATTACAATATTTATCACCTGACCTATCTATCCCTTCTGACAAATCATTAGAAATTCAAGTATGAATCTAATTGTATAGAAAATTGTATGTTGTAATGAAAATGACTGTTTAGAACAGGGGTGTCCTCAATGTCAATCACCAATGTAGTGTGGGTAGATTGTGCACCATTTAGTGCAAGTGATCAGAGTAAGGTAGTGACCACAAATGTATTCACTTGTATTGCACACTAAGAGTTCATTCAGTGATGCAAGGTGCACCAAGATATACTACATATATAAAAAATACTCAGTACACATATAAATATATTTAGCATTTTTTAATGCAGGGAGAACGTTTTGATCAGGTTGTTTTTAAAAGTGGTTCGCAGGCTGAAAAAGTGTGGACACTGGTTGAGAATATCTGCTAGCCCTGAAGTCAATCATTTGTTAAAAAACAAAATTAATAAATCGAAATGTGAATCTAATGAAGTAGAAAATTGTGTTTTATAAATGGAAACGATTGCTTAGAATATCAGTGATACGGAAATTAATCCAAGCTAACAAATCATATGTAAAAAAAAATCATCAGTTACCTGATTCAGCTGGAAATGATATACTATGGTCAAAATGGCTTCTTTCGTTTGACATTCCAGCCTATTTCGGAATAATACTGATTATCTCTGTAGTGTTGAATATTTAATTTACATATCAGAATTGTGACACAGTTTAATATTTTAAAAAAAATAAAAAACCTTGTATGCTTTTGTGTCGATTCCTCTCTTCTTTCTTTTCGGTTCATCAGCGTCCTCAACGTCACTGCGTACTTCATCCTGTTCATCGATGTCGAAGTCGGAATCAACAACATCAGATGGAGAGTCCTCCGATTCAAAATCTTTGTCCTCGTCTTCCTGTTAAATAAATAAATAAATAAATAAAAGAATAAATAAATAAATAAATAAATAAAAGAATAAGTAAATAAATAAAAGCATAAATCAAAGCATAAATCAAAAAATAAATAAATAAATAAGTGCACTTAATTAAGCTTGGGTAGCAAAAAAGACAAAATAATAAAAATAATAATAAAACTGCAGACACAAAGTAACTTGGAAATATTCACTGCAGAATTAGACTATTTCTCCATATCACCAAAGGTATACTTCAATTAAGACAGCACATCATACAAAATGTTGTTTTTTTGTTTTTTTTAAAAAGCGAAAAATCCAGAAGACCTTTAATTAACACTTGACAGCTAAAACAACAAATACAACATAACACAAAAATATGCACTAAATGTTATTTACACTATTTCTTTGTAAGAAAAAAACTTTAATAATAAATGTTTAATAAAAAGATAAGTTTAGACCTCATCAAAGCCCCCGTACGTTGTCTTGTAAAAATCATCTTCTTCCTCATCTTCTAGAAGTCGAGACATTTTATTCCCAGCATTCACTCGCCTTTCTCGTGTGGCAGCCATATTTGTTTTGTTTTCGTTTAATTTCTCTTTCTTTGTATTTTGAAGAAGGAAAAACTGGTGATGGAGCTAAAAGTGAAAAGAAAAATTACTGTTGTTTGACTAGTTGATTAATAAAAAAAAAAACAATAAAAAGTAGAAATGTATTTCATAGATGTATAAAATTAAACTAACACACACACACACACACACACAGAGAGAGAGAGTGAGAGAGAAAGAGAGATAAAGAAAGAGATAGAGACAGACAGAAAGATAGAAAATGAGACAGACTAAAAAATTCATTAACTGTTATTTTATTTATGTTATAATGCATAAAGTTATATAGATTTAACAAGTTTATATTATTACAAATTATCCAGAAGTAAGAAGCTTTGGCAAAACCACATTTGTACTTCAGCTGATGCCTATGGTAAACTAACAACAACAACAATAATAAGATGATGAATAACAATTATTTATTTATAATTATACACTTATTTAATAAGAGATAACATAACATTTTCTTTGCACTACTGAAACTTCTCTATAACCTAAAGACTATGTTAAATAGTATTTATTACTAAAATATATGACCATACTCAACAGATTTGGTTAATTTCATGTTCGCTTCACAGTCAAAGATTCATACTATTAAATTTTGTTCCCATTCTTTCTGAAATACATTTTCGACTTTGTTGACTACTAACTTACATTAACATTTCATTTTAATAACACTGACAAGAAAGTCGAGAATTAAGGCGAAAAGTTAATTACAGATATTTCCTATTTCGTAATCGAACATACACACGGCTTTTAAAAATACAATTACATGTTTCTAAACAGTCAAAAATCATAGGAATATTTTTTGAATAAAAATAAAAGCATTTCTTACTCACAAATCGCAGACTCAAAACAACGAAAGCAGTCAATATTCACGACACTATAACTAATTTCCTGTTTAAAAGAGCTTTACAGATTATCTCCCCTTCACTTCCCTCAAATAACAAGTTTAAAAGGTAATAACAACAACAATAATAATAATAATAATAATAATAATAATAATAATAATAATAAAAACTAATAATAATAATAATCAGAAACATATTACAAGATGTTAAACATTCTCCCTGAGGGAAATAGAATTAAATAAAACATGGATTATATTTGTGTGTATGTGCATCTGTCAACATAAGTTAAAAATTAATTTCGAATATATAATTTTATTTGTGAAGTCATAGAAGAGAAAAGTATTAGCTCTTTAAGTGAAACGGTTAGACTGTTCAGATTACATGAGGATATGGCAACATTTGGAAATAAATGAATTTATTAATAGTGGGTTTGAAAACCGTAATAATAATAATAATAATAATAATAATAATAATAATAATAATAATAATAATAATAATAATTAAGACAAATACCACAACAACTGTTGCTACTACCACACCTCTAGTTTCATTGTATTTTTATAAAATTAATAATTATATAAAGTTAATAAACCTTTATATAGCATCTGCCCTAAGGCAGTTGGTTGCAACCGTAAATAATAATATTTCTTCTTCAGGTGATTTTTCTGGAAGGCTATAATATTTAATTCTTTTAAATTTAGAACCGTACATTTGTATAATTTTATATCTTATTTGATATGTTTTATTAAAAAAAAATAATAATAATAATTTAAAAAAAATGTTTTGAACATGTCTGTTTAACTTCAACTGTTATATATAAAGGTATTGATGACCACGGCTACCGTAAACATAAACATAACGTTATCGACCGGCATCATTAAGTTTTGTGGCGCCATCTTTAATTGTTATAAATTTATAAAATTATAAAATTATAAATAAATAATTATATATATATATAAAAAAATTTTTTTAATGCTTCTTTGATAATATAGTTAATTTAATTAAATGTTCTATTTTTTTAAATAATAATTTAAGATGGGCTTTTGCGACTACCACTCTGCGTCGTTGGCTAGCAACAAATCATGTGACGCAACGTAGTCGTCTGCTGAGAGAAGAATGGTAAGTAGAATTTTATTTTAAATAATTATTAACATTTTCTTTATTTTTTTTTATTTCTTTTTTCTTACCATTTAAAAATATAATTCATTCATTCATTTGTTCAAATTTCAGTTGGATAATCACTTTATGAAACATGAAACTAAAGAGTTCATTTTATCTCATGGGAGATTTTTCCTTGGGAGCCTTCCTTCAGCTGCAGATTTGAAAAAACTCCACATTTAAAACAAAATAAATTATATATTTTATCAAACTATGGTGCTGTAATAGAGAAACTGTCACACTACAGAAGTCACATGTTACAATGTGGAATTTTGTTATCATTTTTTCAACATGAAAATTTCCATTAATATATTTAAAATAATAGTATCATTTGTAACACACACACACACACACACACACATGCAGACACACACACACACACATGTATACATATACATATGCATATATATATCTATCTATCTATCTATATATATATATATATATATATATATATATACATACACATTATATACATACACAATTATATAAAATTAAATGTGTGCATGTGGGCCAAAGTTAATGGTTACAACTAAATGAGATTTTTATCTATGGAAATAATAATAATAATAATAATAATAATAATAATAATAATAATAATAATAATACAAAGAATAGAAAAATGATAATGACAAGGTATTTATATTTATGAAAATTTATATATATATATATATATATATATATATTATCAAACTTGTGTTGACCTGCAATCCACTGCGCATCAACAGAGGGTGCTACTAGCAGTAGTATAACTGGCAAATAGCTCATCTGCAAAACAGGAAAAGTAATATCTTATAAAATTGGGTATTTTTTCTGCATGACTGCTTGCATACGTGCATGTGTTCCTATCTGTATATATCCATGTGACATTTAGACTGAACAAATAACACGAAAATGTCAACTTCAGTAACTTAAAAGATTCTTCCTTTCTTAACAAATACTGGGTCCAGCTTAAATAAAGGATTTGATATTTCTTATTTGTTGACTCTAGCAGTAACATATTGAAATGAAAGGGATATTGTATGTCATGAGAGAACATGATTGGTAACAGTAAGAAACCTTAAGGATTATGTTAATAAAAGGATAAAGAAAAAAAAAGAAATGATGAAGTAAAGAAATAAATAAATAAAATTAAAGAGTTAATTCTTTTAAAAGCAATTAGATTTATTAACGGTATAAATATTATATCATTATTTATATTTGCATTAATAAAAACAGAATTGAAATGCAGTATTTCAGTTAGTAGTTGCGTGGTTAGATCACTGACTTTATTGCAGTGATCCATCAGATCCATTTAGCAGCAAATGACTTTAATATGCAACAGACAGGATTGTATATAACTATTGCCTGTTTTGTTCTGGTGAGGTACACTTGTTGAAATGAGAAATATCTCGGATTGTCCACAGCAAAGAGACACTTATTTAATGACCAACGATTATTATTATTATTATTAGTAGTAGTAGTAGTAGTAGTAGTGGTGGTAGTAGTACCGTAGTAGTTGTAGTAGTAGTACCAGTTTATTTTTTCTTAGTATTAGGTATAATAATTATTTTACTATAACTAGTTTTTCATTTTTATTTTTATTTTTAAAAAACTTTATTTTTATTTTGTGTTTTGTTTTAACTGCAGTTCCTGGAATTTGATTGGTTTCATATACTGATGCATTAAACTAATACACTATTGTTTTAATACTTGAGTTGACTTATGTGTTAAGAAAACCTGCTTAACTTTTTTTTAATTTTTTATTTTAAACTGAGGGTACAGCTCCTAAAACTATTTAGTATTTCAGTGCATTTGTTTAGGATGAAACAGCTTTGATATTAATTTGATGGAAAATTATAAGATTATGTAGTTTAAATGTTCTGTCCTGTGTTTTTCTTTGAAACAAAAATTATTTTTATTCCCAATTATACTTTCAGTTCGCTGCTAATTGTTGTTATTTAAAATGTCCATATTTTATTATTATTATTATTATTATTATTATTATTATTATTATTATTATTTATTATATTTATTTATATTTTTTATTTTTTTTTTTTTTTTTTATTGTCATTATTATTATCTAAAATTTTTATTTCTTTATTTATTTATTATTTCATTTAAATTTTTATTTTTTTATTTTGCTCTTTTCATTTTATTCCTTGGGTGAACTGAGCTCTGAGATGCACATATGAAAAAGATGTTTTCAGTCTTTATAGCTTTAATTTGAAATACATTTGAGTGTTCCACTGTTTATTATATATATATCTGTGGATTAAAGCTCATTATATTTGTCTGCTGGGTGCAACTATAGTTATTTACCTAACAAGACCAGATTTTAACTGAGGTTATTGTTTAAATAAAAATTAACTTTGGATATATAATTTGTAAAAAAAAAAAAAAAACAATTCGTATTTTTCAACTTCAAATAGACATGCAGCTTATAATGTAGACATATGCATCTATTATTGTGTACATGTAAGTATGTATGTGTTTGTATACTCGTATATATATATATGTATATGTATATGCATGTATGTATGTATATTTAGATTTGTATATGTGTGAGTGTGTGCATATACATATGTATATATATATATATGTAAGTAGGTAGGTAGGAAGGTAGGTAGGTAGGTAGGCAGGCATTATTTTCAAAAGTCTTGTAAGTGACAAAATATTCTTTGTGATTTTACAGCAGTTGATACACAACATAAAACACGACATGCACAAATTGCATTCAGTTTATTTAGTAATTTATGTTTTATTACTTCTTTTACGGAGAAAAATTCGAATAATCTGTTGCTTAAATATTTTGTTTAGGGAGCCATTGTACCTGCAATAATAATGATAATAATGATAATAATGATAATAATAAGGATGATGATAATGATGATGATGATAAATAATGACAAATACAAAAGCAAATTTTTAGAATATACTTTTATTGGTATTATCCTGTTCAATTTCTTATTTTTTAAACATTACAATAAAATAATTGCCAAATTTAAGCATTTATTTCTTCATTCCATATAAAGTATTTGAATTATTTTCAAATGAAAATATAATAAAGCTTACATCTACTTTATGGACATTTTCTCAGAAAACATCGCCGATGATCTTTCTCTGTAACAATGCCATAACAAGGTTGTCTAGGGGTTGCCTGACTCTTAGGACAGCCCTTAGTACGAGTTCGTAATCGCCTGCCTCTTCCACAAGTTCTGCTGCATTGACTGAACCTGGACCAGGGTCCCCATTCTGCAACAACAGAGGGCAGTACAGTTAGTGGTATTTACCACTAAGTTAAATCCCACAACAGATTATTATTGTTGTCATTGTTGTAGTAGTTGTTGTTATGTTATTATTATCATCATAATTGTCATCACCATCATCAACATTTATTTATCTATTTATTTACTTGTTGTTTTGTTTATGTTTTGTTTTGTTTTGTTTTGTTTTATTATTTGTGTATGGTTTGTTTAGTATGACTCATAGTCTATAAGAACATAATAAATTCTTATTTGTATTTGTTCATATTTTTCTTAATCCCTGACATCTTATGTCAGAATGAAAACACTGAGATTATTGTTTGTATGGTTTGAAAATAAAATGCATTAATAACACATATACCTGATGGACTGCAAGGTCTGATCATGCACGTCTTGTGATCTTCCTCTGTATCCATGCCTTTGCAGGGAATTGTAGGATTTGACTGACTCGCCGAACAGCCTTTCATACGAATTCTCATTTTTGTACCTCGTCCACAAGTTTTGCTGCATCGGCCGAACATTCCCCACGGTCCCCATCCTGTAAAACAGTATGTCATAATTTATACTTTAATAAGAGCCTAGTAGACTAATGGTTTTCTTTTTCACAAACTGCATACCACCTTAAACAACCATGAAGATAGAAATTCTGTCTCAAATTAGTTTGAGTTGGATACTTACCGTAAGATAAATTCATTGACGTGAACGTGTGTGTGTGTGTATCTGTGTGTCTGTTTGTGCCTGTGTGTGTGTGGAGAGAGAGAGAGAGAGAGAGAGAGTTGTAACAGTTTAGTGAGTTTCTCAGTTCTTTAAATATCAAAATAGTTACTTGATAGACTGAAACAATGATTTAACTTTATTTTATGCAGAAGCTTTTTCTACATCAGATTGTAATTATTCAAGCGAGTTTGCTGGTTCTATTATTTTTTATGTTCTGATACCGTTGACTATTTTACCCGAGCTACATAATTAAATAGTTTGTAGTTACTCTTATAAACCTCTGTTCCATTGCAAGTCTGAGGAATAAGAACAACAGTATGACAGTTTGTGTTATCTGGAAAAAAAAAACAATAATAAAAAAAAAATTAAAAGTAATAATGTTTTTTTTAGGAGAAATGACGATAGCGTCTATTACCTACCTTTACAAGGACGATTAACACATGGCTGGTGATCCTCCTGTGTAACAATGCCATAGCAGCTTCTTTTAAGAGTAGCTTTATCAACTGGACATCCCTTCTGACGTGTTCTTGTTCTGTGGCCATTTCCACATGTTACATTGCATTCACCAAATGTGGACCATTCTCCCCACCCTGAAGCTGTGAATAGTATAATTTGTGTATGCTAGAGTTACCAATGAGATATCAAAAATATATTTATAACAAAAAATGGTTTGTAAAATTGTAGTTTTTATTAATATTTGCTTCTGGTGATCTGGAAAGTGATGTATAAAATAATTTTTCTACTAATGTCTCTTTATTTTGGTACTACTTTTCATTATTTTTTTTTCCTCCCTATTTTTATCTAAGAAAACAAAATACACCAAAGTTAGTTTGCCCCAAGAATTAGCTTTTCAAGATGGGGAAAATTTATCATAATGAAACCATTTCTTAGGCACTGAAACAATTCACCTTTATATTTTTTCCAATAGTTATGAATGACTACAAGTAATATAACATTTGCTGTAAATTAATGTATAGTAAAATAACCACAATTACTCACTGGATGTGTGTGCACTTATTTGTTTGTGATTTCATTTAAAAGTTTTCTTAATCATATTAACATATCTGGACACTGTTGTGTGTTGCACTTGAAATGCTGAATATTGGTTGTTGGTTTTCCACAGAATGGCTGTGGGGTATAGCAGTAACTGGATGTGTGTGTACCTATTTGTTTGTTTGTGATTTCATTTAAATGTTTTCTTAATCATATTAACATACCTGAACACTTTTGTGTGTTGCACTTGAAATGCTGAATATCGGTTATTGGTCTTCCACAGAATGGCTGTGGGGTACAGAAGTAAGTTCTTTTTCTCCAGTGTGTTCCACCACCACATGTCTTTGTACAGTCAGTGAAAATAGTCCAAGCTGACCACCATCTATAGGCTGAACATAAAATACACTTTCTCAGTAATTACAACTTAATACAAAGGTAGGTGCATCTACAAATGTCACATGTGTCTGTGTATGTTTGATTCTCTTTACAACTTTGTTGTAGATATGGTTGAACACATTTCGTCTGGCTAAGCTGTGATACCACTCTGGCTGTAATGTTTCTCGTCTTTCTTCAACATTTGTATACCATCATAGACAGTTGAGTCAGTCATCTCACCAGCGTTGCCTCTCGTATTTCCTAGGTTTCTACATCTTTCATGGCCAGAAACATACAGAAATATTGTATTTCATATAATTTTAGTATTTTTGTTGTTGAACAATTTTACATGATACAGTATTAACATATCACTATTCTGCAGTTTCTTATATAGCAATATTTCTACTTTTGAAAATAGGTTTTCTGTCATGGTCTTCAGTTATATTACCATGAAATTAGATAATCTTTCTTCATTTCTTTCAACATGACACCATATTAATGTATTAGTTTACAGTCTCTGATCTATAATTGCTTTGACACTCTGTGGACAGAAACCCATCAGCAAGGTTAGACAATGTGACTGTGTTATCATGACAACAAATTATCTGCCTCCGAAGGACAACAATAACCACTACTCATTAAGTAGTTTTGAAATTTACCTTCGCATGGAATTGAGTTACACCTTACAATCTGCTCTTCAGTGGCACAGAACCCTGCTCCAGATTCACATTTCTGCTTGCGGATTCGTTTCTTTGTACCACAGCCACAGGATTGCGTACATTCGGAGAATTCACCCCATGAACCCCAGTCTAATGTAAGAAGAAATAATAATAATAATCATAAGGAAGAAGAAGAAGAATTGTTACAATAGCAAATTAGATGCAGCATTTCAAATAACCTGTAAAAAAACTAAAATTATAAAATAATGTGATTATGAATAAGGGATAGAAACAGATTCAATATTATTAGAAGTGGTAGTATACATAGTTGTTGTTATCAGAATCATTAGAAGAATGAACAGTTAATGAAAAGCCAATAAATAAATACATGTAAATAAAATAATAAATCAACCCTGTTAAATGTCTGTGCTTGCTTTCAGTATTAGGATACTATAAAAAGAATACTATTAAAGATAAGAAAAATAATTATGATATAAACACACTAAATAGCAAACCTATACATGGAAGTTGTTTGACACATTTCTGCAATACGTAGCGCACTGGATTACGTTCCTCTGGACATCCGTACATACTGGAACCATTCACTAGCAGACAGAATCGTTTCTGTGCGAGAAATCTAAAACCAGTTCCACACGTGACACTGCACGCACCTCGCAAAATAGTCTTCCAAGGTGTAACCTCTGTCAAGTATAAAATAAATGTAAGTTATTACTGAAAACAAAATGTCAGATCCAAGACAGATTTCTTAATGCTGCAGAGTGTTACAAAGGCAACAGCTCAGTTTTATATTCTTGGTATTATTTTCTGAATTGAAAGTTTCTTTGACTAACTCAACAGACAAAATGTTAAATAACTATTGCGACGAAACAGGTTTTTATTTGTCTCAGGTTCCAGACAAGATTTTAATCAGCAGTACTTGTGTTAGTGCTATTAATATTATATTAATATTGCTGTGTTGTGGTTGTTATTCATGTTGTTCGTAGTGGTAAAACTTGTGACAGTGATAGTTTTGGTGGTTGCTGTGTATGGTATCTTATTATATAGCATACATATTGGCTAAACAAGCTACATAATCTGTCAGTTGAAATCACTGTTCTTTGTAAACTATAAAGAAAGGAGAAAAGATAAAAACGAGTGTCTTACTTGGAGGACACGGTCCAGCAATACATGCCTCGTGATCTTCCTCTGTAACAAAGCCATAGCAAGCCCTTGTTATGGTTGCCTGCTCCGTTGGGCAGCCCTTTCTGCGACTTCTTACTTTTGTGCCTTTTCCACATGTTTTGCTGCATTGACTGTACATGCCCCATGGTCCCCAGCCTGCAAGAATGGATAAAATAATTTATTAATAAAACTTACTAAAGATTTTATTTTGCAATTTTTTTTTTATGAAACATCTAATATTAACAGTTTAATTTTTCCTACAGCTGAACCAACAAACTGATCAAACTATTATATATTCTTTTTATTGTTATTATTTTTTATTTATTTATTTATTTTATTTTATTTTTGTTTATGTATGTAATTTTTATTTAATTTTTGTTCTTAGTTAAGCTGCTAATTATATAAATGCCTATCATGATATTAGTGATATGTCAAGAAACAAAAGAAAGCAAAAAGATTGACTTAAATGTTTTATTTTACATACTTTCATTAAACTCTCTCTCTCTCTCTCTCTCTCTCTCCCACTCTCCCTCTATGTCTGTCTTACTGTCATAAAAATTTTTATAAGCAGTCTACTCATTCATATGTTGGTACTCATTTTATTCATATTTTTATTGTTTGGATATATAATTTGTCATAAGATCTACCTGGTGGCGGACAGGCTTTAACTATACATGGTACATGATCTTCCTCTGAAACAACACCATAGCAATATTTTGTAGCAGATGCTTGATTCACTGGACAACCTCTGGTACGTGATCTTACTTTTGTGCCTGTTCCACAAGTTTTGCTGCACTGACTATAAATACTCCATCGTCCCCAGCCTGCAACAGCACATAATTTGTACACCACCCATTCTGTGTGTTTGCTTGTTTTTTAACAAATATATTTATTTGTCTAGATTGAAAAATATATAGAGAAATGACAGAAATGTATTTTTCTCCTACCTGGTGGTGGACACTGTTCCGCTATACACACTTCTGTATCTTTCTCTTTAACAATGCCAACACAAGCTCGAATTGCAGATGCTTCATTGACTGGGCAGCCTCTAATACGTGTTCTTTCTTTTGTTCCTTTTCCACAAGTTTTGCTACATTGAGTGAACAAACCCCATGGTCCCCAGCCTGTGGCAGTGATTAATAAAATTTGGATACAGTCTTAAATCTATCTATGTCTGGAGCAACTGAGATTTCTTTATTGATTTATTTATTGATTTCTTAGCTTCATCTTCCTTTTCACCTTATACTGCTGAATTATTATTATTATTATTACTATTATTATTACTATTATTATTATTCTGTCATTATTATTATTATTATTATTATTATTATTATTATTATTATTACTGTTATTATTACTATTATTATTATTATTATTATTATTATTATTATTATTATTATTATTGTTACTATTATTGTTATATGTTTACAATAAAGAAAGGTCCATTAATTTAAGTTCTGTTATAAAACATTTATTATTTTGAAATGTAGTTTGTTACTGAAATAAACACATATCTACCTGGTGGTGGGCAAGGTTTGTCTGTACACGTTTCAATGTCTTCCTCTGTATAAATGCCATAGCAAGACCGGGTAGGAGAAGCCATACTCGTTGAACAACCTCTTGTACGAGTTCTTACTTTTGTGCCCTTTGCACACGTTTTACTGCATTTACCAAATGGACCCCATTGTGACCAGCCTGTATTCAAAATGGTGTGACAGTAAAATAACACTTGTCAGTGGTATATTTTTCATATTTTCCAGCCTGTTATTATTACTATATATTATAATAGTTAACTAATGAAATATTTGCTATCTTTGAAGTGTATATTTATTTACTTTATTATTATTATTATTATTATTATTATTATTATTTTTATTTATTGTTTTTTACTTTTTTTTATTTTTTACTTTTTTTGTTATTATTATTTTTTTTTTTATACACTTTTTTTTTTTAAAATGAAGTTTCTGTGATTTAAGGGTTATACCAAATTAAAGAAGGACCTATTTGCAGATCACTTTTATTTTGTACAGAAAATACCATAACACTTTATTTTATTAGTACTTCTGTTATCTACTACTTCTACTACCACTATTGTTGTTTTTATTATTTCCATTATTTTTATCTTCATTAAATTATTAATTTAATATTTTGAATCTTAATAATGTCATGTCACTATTGTCAAACTTAATAAAAAAAAACGTACATAATATTAGATACTGACAGAAGACCTGGACAAAGACAAATTATAAACAGAAATGAAATAAACTTGCCTGGCGGAGGACAAGCTTGAGTTATGCATGACACATGGTCTTCCTCTGTAACGATCCCATAACACTCTCTTGTAGTGGTCGTGTTCTCTTTGGGACAGCCTTTCCTTCGTGTTCTTACTCTTGTGCCTTTTCCACAAGTTTTGCTACATTTACTAAACCTGCCCCATATTTCCCAACCTGTAGGAATATATAAAATAATATGTACACTATTTTATATACAAACAATATCTTTATTTTTTATTATTATTATTATTATTATTATTATTATTATTATTATTATTTATCTGCATCATTATCATAATTATTCCTTTCTCTCTTTATACAGAGCATTTATTTTTAGACCTATGTTTAGATTTACTTTTTGTTTCAATTTGTTTATTTATATATAATTTTTGAATTTCTTTTGTAGCATGCATATTCATTGAAATGTTAGCAACAAAACTAATGTTACTGATATCTAAGTTTGATACTGAATGGCAATTTGGTTGATGTACACTATTTCAATATAACATCTCAAAAGATGAACTTGTATAATGCCAAACAAGACTTCATGTGTTCTTGATGTTTATATTCATGAGGTTGATAACAATAATGTTTCCGTGTATGGTGAGGTTGATCATTTGACAAACAGAGGCTAGACAGCCAGATATGCATGCTTACCATTCTATCATCTGGGATGGAAATTCAGTCTTCGAGGAATAATGTATAATTACATAAAGAAAGCTTTCAGTCAGTAATAATAGAAGCATGCAACATCTACCTGGTGGTGGACACGGTCTCACAATACATTGTTGGTGATCTTCGTCTTCAATGATACCATAGCAAGCTTTTGAAAGAGTCGCCTCACTCACTGGACAGCCTCGTTTACGTGTTCTTACTTTTGTGCCTTTTCCACATGTTTTGCTACATTTACTAAATGCACCCCAGTATCCCCAAACTGCAAACAGAAAAAAAAAAAAAAAAAAAAAAAAAAAGAAGAGAAAAATACTTATGATGATTTCTATGCCATTTACGGTATGTTTCTCTTGCTACTGCTATTGTGAATTCTATGACTACCATGTTTATTGTCATCATCATCGTCTTCATTATCATTTGGCATTCAGATGTATAATATGGACCCAAAAGTCCAACATTATGATAGGGAGTAGCTATATTCTACACATTTCATCATCTAGCATGAAAGCTGTGTTTCTGTTATTTTGAACAGTGTATTTACCTGGCGGTGGGCAAGGTCTTGCTATGCAGTCGACAATATTTTCCTCTGTCACAATGCCATAGCAAGCTCTCATAGGTGATGACTGATTTATGGGGCAACCTCTGGAATGAGATCTTGATTTTGTGCCCATACCACAAGTTTTACTGCATCGACTAAACTGGCTCCACTGTCCCCAACCTAAGACATTGGATAAAATAATTCGACTAGAACTTTCTCTACATTACTACAACTTTAAAAAAAAAAATACTATATTTATTGTTATTGTTGTATTTGTTGGTGTTGTTGTTGTTGTTGCTCGCAGTAAGACTTAAGTCTTTGATTCCTAATGTTCATACAACTCAGACAAGATAGAGTTGTATAGCTGTCATTCATCAATTTGAAATGCCAGGTGTAAGAGAAATAAAAAAAATATAAGTTTTTTTGCCTGGTGGTGAACAAGGCCTGTCTATGCATTCCTGATGATCTTCCTCTGTAACAATACCATAGCAAGTTCTTGTTTCAGTTGAATCCGTCTTTGCACAACCCTTCTTGCGAGTTCTCACTTGGGTGCCACTTCCACATGTTTTGCTGCATGAACTAAATGTGCTCCATGATCCCCAGCCTGAAATAGAGAATAATATAATTTATGTACAAATCTGTGTACATTGAATATATATATATATATATATATTATATTAACTTTTACAAAGCTGTACCAAGTGGGTAGTGCCTATATCCATATATAAACTTTTCTATAACAACTAAAAAGTGAAATTTTGGTTTATTGCTTTTTTTTAACTTATTAACTGTAAACATCACTAAAAAAAATGTAAGCAAGTTTTTGTATAATGATTTTTATTTGTGAGCGAGAATAAAAATAAGAAAAGTATTGGTTTAATGATTTTCATCAATATTCGATTTTAAAAAATCATACCAAATGAGTAATAGCTTATCTATATTTAAAACTCTTTATACATGAAGCATTTTGTTCAGTTATGTGTTATTATGTAAATTTGAAAAAAGAAATAAAGGTTAGGATAAAACCTTATAATAAGTACCTGGTGGTGGACAAGGTTTCAGAATGCATGGCTTAGCATCTTTATCTGTAACAATACCATAGCATTTTCTTGTAGGAGAAGACTGACTTGTTGGACAACCTTTGCTACGAGTTCTTATTTGAGTACCTTTACCACATGACTTATTGCATTTACTGAACGGACTCCATTTTCCCCAGCCTGTAACAGAGGACATTATTGTGCCCAGGACAGTTCATATAAACCATTGATTGAATAAATAGAGACAGATTCAAAATATTTATTATTATTATTGGTGATCATGGTTTTAGTAATATTTTATTAATTGTTATGTCTTCTGTTTCTTTTGCTCTTGCTGTTCATGCATATTATATAAAATATAAATTTAATTCATTATTCTTAAACTGTCAGAAATACAATTATTCTGTATTCATATTCCTCAGCATTTTTACGTTTCTTGTATGTAATACAAAAAGTGAAATAACAGGAAAAAAATATTATATAGGTATGTTTGTGTTGCTTGAAAATGAATATTTAATATAGATAGATTGCATAAATGTAATTCTGTAAGAATATGATATTTTACCTGGTGGTGGACAAGCTTCAACTATACATTGCTGGTGATCATCCTCTGTAGCAACCCCAAAACAGAGTCTTTCAGGTGTTGACTGACTCTTTGGACAACCTTTGGAACGAGATCTCATTTTTGTGCCACCTCCACAAGTACTGCTGCATGGACTATATTTTCCCCATGGTCCCCATTCTAAATAATAGAATTAGTATACCATCCTGTACATTTAATGATGAATGAAAATTATTAACTATATTATCATCATTACTAATACTGTCTTTCATGAAATGCTATAATCTTTCTAAGTATTAATCAGGATTTGCATGAACTTTGCATGAAAAGCAATTGTAATATGTATAAGAAACAAATTTCAATTCATCATTAGGAAATTCATAGGCAACTATTTTCAATTAATGATTATTAGGACAAAGAACACAGACTCTTTTTGTTTAACTGATACCTTTCCAGTTATCAAAACTGTTTTATATATATTATTTATTCTGTTGAAAAGTTTATCTCAAAAACAGCAGCAGTCATTTTTGTATAACTGCCAGAAGATAAATAAATGTTGATGATATATTTCAAACAAAAATATTCATGAAAAAACAAACAACGTGAGACCTAACTAGAAGAAGTTTTTTAATCATAAAAGCTTCATTTAAATATAAATTATTAGAGGAAAAAAATAATGAGACTGTCTCTAGTAACACATCCTTAGGTCCAGATCTGAAATTTGAATCATATTATTTACTAATATGTATACAGTAAATAAAAAACTGAAAAAAAAGGATGTTGACTGACCAGTTCATTGATATTGTTCAGAATCTACAAAAAAAAGAGCATAATAACAAAGATATAGATTGAAATTACAATGTCAAAGAATAATAATTAATGTCAGATTGTTTACCTGTATTATTTTCTGAATAGTACTTCAATTAGTGTATTCTAACCTGGTCAACCAAGATAGCAAGAATATTATCCTTGTTGACTATTCTCATACGAAAATGATTGTAAAATTGTCACATAATTAATGTTATAAATAAATAAATAAATAAACAATAATAATAATAATGAATGCTGAAATATTTACAGCAGTTTATTCTTTTATCTAGCAACAAATACCTTTTCATTTGTGACTGTCATTAATATTTTTTTGAAGGAGCCAAAATTATTACTTCTGTCTTAATAACTGTCAGTTATGACAAAGCTACATCTCAAAATTTAGACACATTGTTACTGAAACAGACTAAATGATGATTAAACAAAAATGAACATTGTCTGGACAGTTTAGTGAAGAAAATATTCAAAGAACCCATTTGAAAAGTCTATATATTTTATCTGAACTTCCATAAAAAAAGAGGTGTATTTAGATATTAATTTGAAACAGAAAGTATCATCAGCTTTGGTTTAGTCATCA
The DNA here is from genome assembly GCA_012295275.1 of Chrysomallon squamiferum. Lineage (NCBI taxonomy): Eukaryota > Metazoa > Mollusca > Gastropoda > Neomphalida > Peltospiridae > Chrysomallon > Chrysomallon squamiferum. The sequence continues at coordinate 19,230,435 of CM022677.1, forward strand.
TCATCAACATCATCATCATCATCATCATCAATATACAATTAGTAACTAATGTTACAAGGACCATCATCGTTAATTATTGTAATTATATCCTTATTCATCTATATTTGTTGTTGACAAAATACAAATATAAGCTGACTGATAACATTTTAAATCTACCTTGTCGACACGGTTCATCTATACAAGCCTTGTGATCTTCTTCTGTAACAACACCATCACAAGCTACTGAAGGAGTTGCCTGACTCACTGGACAGCCTTTACTACGCGTTCTTACTTTTGTGCCCTTTCCACACGTTTTACTGCATAGACTGTATGCACCCCATAAGCCCCAGCCTACAACAACAGATAATATAATTTCTGTGCACCCTGTTTTATTTTTTATTTATTTACTAATTTATTTGTTTGTTTGTTTGTTTATTTATGAATTTAATTCATATATTTTGTTTTTCATTCTATTTTTGTTTTCTCTTCATATTCTATTACTCATTTATATATACCTGAGTGCATTTGTTCTTTCTAATGGCAATAAACATTATAGTAATGTAACTATGCAAGGCTTTGCTGTCTACCTGGTGCTGGACAGGCTTTAACTAAACAAGGCTGGTAATCTTGTTCTCTGACAATACCATTACAAGCTCTTGAAGACGTAGACTGACTCACTGGGCAGCCTTTGCTACGTGTCCGGATCTTCAAGCCCTTTCCACAAGTTTTGCTGCACTTAGTAAATGTACTCCATGCTCTCCAGCCTCCAACAGTATCTATTTCATAAAAATTCAGACTAATTTTATTTTACTTTAGTCATTTGTTCATTAAGTTTGAAATTACAAATATAATTGAAATGAATAGAATTTTTTTTATATAGCTTCTTGGTGATGGACAAGGTTTAGCTATACAAGACTTTCTATCCTCCTCTGTAAAACACTATAGCAAGCTTTTGTAGAAGTCGACTGACTCGCTGGACAGCCTTTGCTACGTGTTCTTACTTTTGTTCCATTTCCACATGTTTTACTGCATTGAGTATATAGACCCCATGCTCCCCAGCCTGAAACAGTAGACAATTTGAGTAGGTCCCATTTCATTTCTTCTGTATTTTTTTATTTACTTAGATTTATTTTATCTTATTTTACTAATATTTGAGATTATATTAATTGTGAAATTCAAAATATAGCAGAAATGAATGGAAGTCTTTTATATCTACCTAATGACGCACAACGTTGAGCTATACAAGACTTTCGATCTTCCTGACTAACTATGCCATAGCAAGGACTTGACGGAGTCGACTGACTCACTGGACAGCCTTTACTGCGTGTTCTTACTTTTGTTCCCCTTCCGCAAGTTTTACTGCACTGACTGTATGAACCCCATCGTCCCCAGCCTTCAACAGTAGATAATATGTATACAGCTAATTTTATATATATATATATATATATATATATATATATATCTGTGTGTGTGTGTGTGTATTATTATTAGTATTTTTATTATAGTTATTATTATTATATTTATTACTATCACCGTAATCATTATTATTACTTTAATTTATTTATTTTATTTATTTATCTTATTAAATATAAAATATTTTATTTTATCTTACGTTTATTAATATTTCAACGAATATTTCAGTGTGCGAATTTTGAAATTACAAATATAATTGAAATGTATGTGTGTGTGTGTGTGTGTGTGCGTGTGTATATTATTATTATTATATTTATTATTATCACTGTAATCATTATTATTACTTTAATTAATTTATTTATTTATTAATTTATTAATTAATTAATTAATTAATTAATTTATTTATTTTATTATTAAATAGAAAATGTTTCATTTTATCTTACGTTTACCATTATTCCAACGAAAATTTCAAATTACAAATTATGAATTTTGAAATTACAAATATAATTAGTTTCATTTTATCTTATTTTACTAATATTTGAGATTATATTAATTGTGAAATGTAAAATATAGCAGAAATGAATGGAAGTCTTTTATATCTACCTGATGGCGGACAACGTTGAGCTATACAAGACTTTCGATCTTCCTGACTAACTATGCCATAGCAAGGACTTGACGGAGTCGACTGACTCACTGGACAGCCTTTACTGCGTGTTCTTACTTTTGTTCCCCTTCCGCAAGTTTTACTGCACTGACTGTATGAACCCCATCGTCCCCAGCCTGCAACAGTAGATAATATGTCCACAACCAATTTTATATATATATATCTATATATAGATATATATATGTGTGTGTCTGTGTGTGTGTGTGTGCGTGTGTATATTATTATTATTATTATTACTATTATTATAGTTATTATTATCACCGTAATCATTATTATTACTTTAATTAAAGTCGAAAATACGATTTATATCAATCCTATCTAATTCCTTTTCGTTTTCAAAGGAATATGTGTACCCGTGTTGAAATTAATAATGAATGTAGACATTTTATGTCTGCCTGGTGGAGGAGAACGTTTTGTATGCAAGCCTTCCGATCTTCCTTTTCACCCGATACGATAGCAAACTTTTGTAGAAGTCGTCTGACTCGTTGGTCAGGTTTTACAACGTGTTCTTACTTTCGTTCCGCTTCCGCAAGTTTTGCTGCACTGATTGTAAGTATGCCATAGTTCCCAGCTATATAACTTTTATAGAGCTGATTCTGTTTAAACATTAGTGTTATTTTATTTTATTCTTTGTATTTATGTATTTATTTACTTTTTTCTAATCTGTTCCTTTCAAACGAAATATATAAATTAATTTAATGGGCGGGATTTATATCTACCTGGTGGCGGACAACGTTGAGCTATACAAGACTTTCGATCTTCCTGACTAACTATGCCATAGCAAGGACTTGACGGAGTCGACTGACTCACTGGACAGCCTTTACTGCGTGTTCTTACTTTTGTTCCCCTTCCGCAAGTTTTACTGCACTGACTGTATGAACCCCATCGACCCCAGCCTGCAACATTAGATAATATGTATACAGCCAATTTTATATGTATATATATATCTATATATAGATATATGTGTGTGTGTGTGTGTGTATTATTATTATTCTTATTATTATTACTATATTTATTATTATCACAGTAATCATTATTATTACTTTAATTTATTTATTTATTTATTTATTTATCTTATTAAATATAAAATATTGTATTTTATCTTATGTTTACTAATAGTTCAACGAATATTTCACTGTGCGAATTTTGAAATTACAAATATAATTAAAATGTATGTGTGTGCATGTGTGTGCGTGTCTATCTTATTATTATTATATTTATTATTATCACTGTAATCATTACTGTTACTTTAATTTATTTATTTATTTATTTATTTATCTTGTTATTAAATATAAAATGTTTTATTTTATCTTACGTTTACCATTATTTCAACGAATATTTCTGAGTGCGAATTTTGAAATTACAAATATAATTGAAATGAATGGAAGTATTTCTTTTTAACTACCTGGTGCTGGACAAGGTTTAGCCATGCAAGCCTTTCTATCCTCCTCTGTAACAACACCATAGCAAGCTTTTGTAGAAGTCGACTGACTCGCTGGACAGCCTTTGCTACGTGTTCTTACTTTTGTTCCATTTCCACATGTTTTACTGCATTGAGTATATGGACCCCATGCTTCCCAGCCTGCAACAGTAGACAATTTGAATAGATCCGATTTAATTTCTTCTGTATTTTTTTATTTACTTAGTTTTATTTTATCTTATTTTACTAGTATTTGAGATTATATTAATTGTGAAATGCAAAATATAGCAGAAATGAATGGAAGTGTTTTATATCTATCTACCTGATGGCGCACACCGTTGAGCTATACAAGACTTTCGATCTTCCTGACTAACTATGCCATAGCAAGGATTTGACGGAGTCGACTGACTCACTGGACAGCCTTTACTGCGTGTTCTTACTTTTGTTCCCCTTCCGCAAGTTTTACTGCACTGACTGTATGATCCCCATCGTCCCCAGCCTACAACAGTAGATAATATGTATACAGCCAATTTATATATATATATATATATCTATATATAGATATATGTGTGTGTGTGTGTGTATTATTATTATTCTTATTATTATTACTATATTTATTATTATCACAGTAATCATTATTATTACTTTAATTAATACATTTATTTATTTATTTATTTATTTATCTTGTTATTAAATATAAAATGTTTTATTTTATCTTACGTTTACCATTATTTCAACGAATATTTCAGAGTGCGAATTTTGAAATTACAAATATAATTGAAATGAATGGAAGTATTTCTTTTTAACTACCTGGTGCTGGACAAGGTTTAGCCATGCAAGCCTTTCTATCCTCCTCTGTAACAACACCATAGCAAGCTTTTGTAGAAGTCGACTGACTCGCTGGACAGCCTTTGCTACGTGTTCTTACTTTTGTTCCATTTCCACATGTTTTACTGCATTGGGTATACGGACCCCATGCTCCCCAGCCTGCAACAGTAGACAATTTGAATAGATCCCATTTCATTTCTTCTGTATTTTTTTATTTACTTAGTTTAATTTTATCTTATTTTACTAATATTTGAGATTATATTAATTGTGAAATTCAAAATATAGCAGAAATGAATGGAAGTGTTTTATATCTATCTACCTGATGGCGCACACCGTTGAGCTATACAAGACTTTCGATCTTCCTGACTAACTATGCCATAGCAAGGACTTGACGGAGTCGACTGACTCACTGGACAGCCTTTACTGCGTGTTCTTACTTTTGTTCCCCTTCCGCAAGTTTTACTGCACTGACTGTATGATCCCCATCGTCCCCAGCCTACAACAGTAGATAATATGTATACAGCCAATTATATATATATATATATATATATATATATATATATATATATATATATATAGATATATGTGTGTGTGTGTGTGTGTTATTATTATTCTTATTATTATTACTATATTTATTATTATCACAGTAATCATTATTATTACTTTAATTAATACATTTATTTATTTATTTATTTATTTATTTATTTATTTATCTTGTTATTAAATATAAAATGTTTTATTTTATCTTACGTTTACCATTATTTCAACGAATATTTCAGAGTGCGAATTTTGAAATTACAAATATAATTGAAATGAATGGAAGTATTTCTTTTTAACTACCTGGTGGTGGACAAGGTTTAGCCATGCAAGCCATTTCAGAGTGCGAATTTTGAAATTACAAATATAATTGAAATGAATGGAAATATTTCTTTTTAACTACCTGGTGGTGGACAAGGTTTAGCCATGCAAGCCTTTCTATCCTCCTCTGTAACAACACCATAGCAAGCTTTTGTAGAAGTCGACTGACTCGCTGGACAGCCTTTGCTACGTGTTCTTACTTTCGTTCCATTTCCACATGTTTTACTGCATTGACTATATAGACCCCATGGTCCCCAGCCTGAAACAGTAGACAATTTGAGTAGGTCCCATTTCATTTCTTCTGTATTTTTTTATTTACTTAGTTTTATTTTATCTTATTTTACTAGTAATTGAGATTATATTAATTGTGAAATGCAAAATATAGCAGAAATGAATGGAAGTGTTTTATATCTATCTACCTGATGGCGCACACCGTTGAGCTATACAAGACTTTCGATCTTCCTGACTAACTATGCCATAGCAAGGATTTGACGGAGTCGACTGACTCACTGGACAGCCTTTACTGCGTGTTCTTACTTTTGTTCCCCTTCCGCAAGTTTTACTGCACTGACTGTATGATCCCCATCGTCCCCAGCCTACAACAGTAGATAATATGTATACAGCCAATTATATATATATATATATCTATATATATATATAGATATATGTGTGTGTGTGTGTGTGTGTATTATTATTATTCTTATTATTATTATTATATTTATTATTATCACAGTAATCATTATTATTACTTTAATTAATACATTTATTTATTTATTTATTTATTTATCTTGTTATTAAATATAAAATGTTTTATTTTATCTTACGTTTACCATTATTTCAACGAATATTTCAGAGTGCGAATTTTGAAATTACAAATATAATTGAAATGAATGGAAGTATTTCTTTTTAACTACCTGGTGGTGGACAAGGTTTAGCCATGCAAGCCTTTCTATCCTCCTCTGTAACTACACCATAGCAAGCTTTTGTAGAAGTCGACTGACTCGCTGGACAGCCTTTGCTACGTGTTCTTACTTTTGTTCCATTTCCACATGTTTTACTGCATTGGGTATACGGACCCCATGCTCCCCAGCCTGCAACAGTAGACAATTTGAATAGATCCCATTTCATTTCTTCTGTATTTTTTTATTTACTTAGTTTAATTTTATCTTATTTTACTAATATTTGAGATTATATTAATTGTGAAATTCAAAATATAGCAGAAATGAATGGAAGTGTTTTATATCTATCTACCTGATGGCGCACACCGTTGAGCTATACAAGACTTTCGATCTTCCTGACTAACTATGCCATAGCAAGGACTTGACGGAGTCGACTGACTCACTGGACAGCCTTTACTGCGTGTTCTTACTTTTGTTCCCCTTCCGCAAGTTTTACTGCACTGACTGTATGATCCCCATCGTCCCCAGCCTACAACAGTAGATAATATGTATACAGCCAATTATATATATATATATATATATATATATATATATATATATATATATATATATATGTGTGTGTGTGTGTGTGTGTGTATTATTATTATTCTTATTATTATTACTATATTTATTATTATCACAGTAATCATTATTATTACTTTAATTAATACATTTATTTATTTATTTATTTATTTATCTTGTTATTAAATATAAAATAAAATGTTTTATTTTATCTTACGTTTACCATTATTTCAACGAATATTTCAGAGTGCGAAATTTTAATTGAAATGAATGAAATTACAAATATAATTTTGAAATGAATGAATGGAAATATTTCTTTTAACTACCTGGTGGTGGACAAGGTTTAGCCATGCAAGCCTTTCTATCATCCTCTGTAACAACACCATAGCAAGCTTTTGTAGAAGTCGACTGACTCGCTGGACAGCCTTTGCTACGTGTTCTTACTTTTGTTCCATTTCCACATGTTTTACTGCATTGGGTATACGGACCCCATGCTCCCCAGCCTGCAACAGTAGACAATTTGAATAGATCCCATTTCATTTCTTCTGTATTTTTTTATTTACTTAGTTTTATTTTATCTTATTTTACTAATATTTGAGATTATATTAATTGTGAAATTCAAAATATAGCAGAAATGAATGGAAGTGTTTTATATCTATCTACCTGATGGCGCACACCGTTGAGCTATACAAGACTTTCGATCTTCCTGACTAACTATGCCATAGCAAGGATTTGACGGAGTCGACTGACTCACTGGACAGCCTTTACTGCGTGTTCTTACTTTTGTTCCCCTTCCGCAAGTTTTACTGCACTGACTGTATGATCCCCATCGTCCCCAGCCTACAACAGTAGATAATATGTATACAGCCAATTATATATATATATATATATCTATATATAGATATATGTGTGTGTGTGTGTGTGTGTGTGTGTGTGTGTGTGTATTATTATTCTTATTATTATTACTATATTTATTATTATCACAGTAATCATTATTATTACTTTAATTAATACATTTATTTATTTATTTATTTATTTATCTTGTTATTAAATATAAAATGTTTTATTTTATCTTACGTTTACCATTATTTCAACGAATATTTCAGAGTGCGAATTTTGAAATTACAAATATAATTGAAATGAATGGAAGTATTTCTTTTTAACTACCTGGTGGTGGACAAGGTTTAGCCATGCAAGCCTTTCTATCCTCCTCTGTAACTACACCATAGCAAGCTTTTGTAGAAGTCGACTGACTCGCTGGACAGCCTTTGCTACGTGTTCTTACTTTTGTTCCATTTCCACATGTTTTACTGCATTGGGTATACGGACCCCATGCTCCCCAGCCTGCAACAGTAGACAATTTGAATAGATCCCATTTCATTTCTTCTGTATTTTTTTGATTTACTTAGTTTAATTTTATCTTATTTTACTAATATTTGAGATTATATTAATTGTGAAATTCAAAATATAGCAGAAATGAATGGAAGTGTTTTATATCTATCTACCTGATGGCGCACACCGTTGAGCTATACAAGACTTTCGATCTTCCTGACTAACTATGCCATAGCAAGGACTTTGACGGAGTCGACTGACTCACTGGACAGCCTTTACTGCGTGTTCTTACTTTTGTTCCCCTTCCGCAAGTTTTACTGCACTGACTGTATGAACCCCATCGTCCCCAGCCTGCAACAGTAGATAATATGTATAGAGCCAATTTTATATATATATATATATATATACGTAGATATCTGTGTGAATGTGTTTTGGTGTGTGTGTGTTCTTGTGTATATTATTATTATTATTATTATTATTACAGTTTTTATTATCACAGGAATCATTATTATTACTTTAATTTATTTATTTATTTATTTAGTTTTCTTATTAAATATAAAATGTTTTATTTTATCTTACATTTATTAATATTTCAACGAATATTTCAGTGTGCGAATTTTGAAATTACAAATATAATTGAAAGGTATGTATGTGTGTGGGTGTGTGTGCATGTGTATATTATTAGTATTATATTTATTATTATTATCACTCTAATCATTATTATTACTTTAATTTATTTATTTATTTATTTAGTTTTCTTATTAATAAAAAATTTTATTTTTTATCTTACATTTATTAATATTGAAACGAATATTTCATTATGTGTGTGTGTGTGTGTGTGTGTATATTATTATTATTATATTTATTATTATCACTGTAATCATTATTATTACTTTAGTTTATTTATTTATTTATTTATTTATTTATCTTGTTATTAAATATAAAATGTTTTATTTTATCTTACGTTTACCATTATTTCAACGAATATTTCAGAGTGCGAATTTTGAAATTACAAATATAATTGAAATGAATGGAAGTATTTCTTTTTAACTACCTGGTGGTGGACAAGGTTTAGCCATGCAAGCCTTTCTATCCTCCTCTGTAACAACACCATAGCAAGCTTTTGTAGAAGTCGACTGACTCGCTGGACAGCCTTTGCTACGTGTTCTTACTTTCGTTCCATTTCCACATGTTTTACTGCATTGAGTATATGGACCCCATGCTCCCCAACCTGCAACAGTAGACAATTTGAATAGATCCCATTTCATTTCTTCTGTATTTTTTTATTTACTTAGTTTTATTTTATCTTATTTTACTAATATTTGAGATTATATTAATTGTGAAATTCAAAATATAGCAGAAATGAATGGAAGTGTTTTATATCTATCTACCTGATGGCGCACACCGTTGAGCTATACAAGACTTTCGATCTTCCTGACTAACTATGCCATAGCAAGGATTTGACGGAGTCGACTGACTCACTGGACAGCCTTTACTGCGTGTTCTTACTTTTGTTCCCCTTCCGCAAGTTTTACTGCACTGACTGTATGAACCCCATCGTCCCCAGCCTGCAACAGTAGATAATATGTATAGAGCCAATTTTATATATATATATATATATATCTGTGTGTGTGTGTTTTCGTGTGTGTGTGTACTTGTGTATATTATTATTATTATTATTATTATTATAGTTTTTATTATCACAGGAATCATTATTATTACTTTAATTTATTTATTTATTTATTTAGTTTTCTTATTAAATATAAAATGTTTTATTTTATCTTACATTTATTAATATTTCAACGAATTTTGAAATTACAAATATAATTGAAAGGTATGTATGTGTGTGGGTGTGTGTGCGTGTGTATATTATTAGTATTATATTTATTATTATCACTCTAATCATTATTATTACTTTAATTTATTTATTATTTATTTATTGATTTATTTATCTTGTTATTAATATAAAATGTTTTATTTTATCTTACGTTTACCATTATTTCAACGAATTTTGAAATTACAAATATAATTGAAATGAATGGAAGTATTTCTTTTTAACTACCTGGTGGTGGACAAGGTTTAGCCATGCAAGCCTTTCTATCATCCTCTGTAACAACACCATAGCAAGCTTTTGTAGAAGTCGACTGACTCGCTGGACAGCCTTTGCTACGTGTTCTTACTTTTGTTCCATTTCCACATGTTTTACTGCATTGGGTATACGGACCCCATGCTCCCCAGCCTGCAACAGCAGACACAATTTGAATAGATCCCATTTCATTTCTTCTGTATTTTTTTTATTTACTTAGTTTCATTTTATCTTATTTTACTAATATTTGAGATTATATTAATTGTGAAATGCAAAATATAGCAGAAATGAATGGAAGTGTTTTATATCTACCTGATGGCGCACACCGTTGAGCTATACAAGACTTTCGATCTTCCTGACTAACTATGCCATAGCAAGGACTTGACGGAGTCGACTGACTCACTGGACAGCCTTTACTGCGTGTTCTTACTTTTGTTCCCCTTCCACAAGTTTTACTGCACTGACTATATATACTCCAGTGACCCCAGCCTGAAATAGTTGATGATTTCATTGTATATATATATATCCCATCTAATTTCTTTTTTTTAATCATTTGTTTAATACCTTGAATGTATTTTATGTTTTCAAATTAAAATTGAAATGTATATATGTGTGTGTGTGTGTGTGTGTATTATTATTATTATTATATTTATTATTATCACTGTAATCATTATTATTACTTTAGTTTATTTATTTATTTATTTATTTATTTATTTATCTTGTTATTAAATATAAAATGTTTTATTTTATCTTACGTTTACCATTATTTCAACGAATATTTCAGAGTGCGAATTTTTAAATTACAAATATAATTGAAATGAATGGAAGTATTTCTTTTTAACTACCTGGTGGTGGACAAGGTTTAGCCATGCAAGCCTTTCTATCCTCCTCTGTAACAACACCATAGCAAGCTTTTGTAGAAGTCGACTGACTCGCTGGACAGCCTTTGCTACGTGTTCTTACTTTCGTTCCATTTCCACATGTTTTACTGCATTGAGTATATGGACCCCATGCTCCCCAACCTGCAACAGTAGACAATTTGAATAGATCCCATTTCATTTCTTCTGTATTTTTTTATTTACTTAGTTTTATTTTATCTTATTTTACTAATATTTGAGATTATATTAATTGTGAAATGCAAAATATAGCAGAAATGAATGGAAGTGTTTTATATCTACCTGATGGCGCACACCGTTGAGCTATACAAGACTTTCGATCTTCCTGACTAACTATGCCATAGCAAGGATTTGACGGAGTCGACTGACTCACTGGACAGCCTTTTACTGCGTGTTCTTACTTTTGTTCCCCTTCCGCAAGTTTTACTGCACTGACTGTATGAACCCCATCGTCCCCAGCCTGCAACAGTAGATAATATGTATAGAGCCAATTTTATATATATATATATATATATATATACATAGATATCTGTGTGTGTGTGTTTTCGTGTGTGTGTGTACTTGTGTATATTATTATTATTATTATTATTATTATTATTATAGTTTTTATTATCACCCGAATCATTATTATTACTTTAATTTATTTTATTTATTTATTTATTTGTTTTATTTTATCTTACATTTATTAATATTTCAACGAATTTTGAAATTACAAATATAATTGAAAGGTATGTATGTGTGTGGGTGTGTGTGCGTGTGTATATTATTAGTATTATATTTATTATTATCACTCTAATCATTATTATTACTTTAATTTATTTATTATTTATTTATTGATTTATTTATCTTGTTATTAAATATAAAATGTTTTATTTTATCTTACGTTTACCATTATTTCAACGAATTTTGAAATTTTTAAAATATAATTGAAATGAATGGAAGTATTTCTTTTTAACTACCTGGTGGTGGACAAGGTTTAGCCATGCAAGCCTTTCTATCATCCTCTGTAACAACACCATAGCAAGCTTTTGTAGAAGTCGACTGACTCGCTGGACAGCCTTTGCTACGTGTTCTTACTTTTGTTCCATTTCCACATGTTTTACTGCATTGGGTATATGGACCCCATGCTCCCCAGCCTGCAACAGCAGACAATTTGAATAGATCCCATTTCATTTCTTCTGTATTTTTTTATTTACTTAGTTTCATTTTATCTTATTTTACTAATATTTGAGATTATATTAATTGTGAAATTCAAAATATAGCAGAAATGAATGGAAGTGTTTTATATCTATCTACCTGATGGCGCACACCGTTGAGCTATACAAGACTTTCGATCTTCCTGACTAACTATGCCATAGCAAGGATTTGACGGAGTCGACTGACTCACTGGACAGCCTTTACTGCGTGTTCTTACTTTTGTTCCCCTTCCGCAAGTTTTACTGCACTGACTGTATGATCCCCATCGTCCCCAGCCTACAACAGTAGATAATATGTATACAGCCAATTTTATATATATATATATATATCTGTATATAGATATTTTCGTGTGTGTGTGTGTACTGTGTTATTGTTATTATAGTTTTATTATCACCGGAATCATTATTATTACTTTTATTTATTTATTTATTTATTTATTTTCACTTAATAAATATAAAATGTTTTATTTTATCTTACATTTATTTATTTATTTATTTATTTATTTGTTATTAAATATAAAATGTTTTATTTTATCTTACGTTTATATTATTTCAACGAATATTTCAGAGTAATCAATTTTAAATTACAAATTTAATTTAAATTAATGGATTTATTTATTTTTTATTTATCTTGTTATGGACATAAAATGTTTTATTTTATGCAAGCCGTTTCATTTTATTTCAACGAATTTTGAAATTACAAATATAATTGAAATGAATGGAAGTATTTCTTTTTAACTACCTGGTGGTGGACAAGGTTTAGCCATGCAAGCCTTTCTATCATCCTCTGTAACAACACCATAGCAAGCTTTTGTAGAAGTCGACTGACTCGCTGGACAGCCTTTGCTACGTGTTCTTACTTTTGTTCCATTTCCACATGTTTTACTGCATTGGGTATACGGACCCCATGCTCCCCAGCCTGCAACAGCAGACAATTTGAATAGATCCCATTTCATTTCTTCTGTATTTTTTTATTTACTTAGTTTCATTTTATCTTATTTTACTAATATTTGAGATTATATTGATTGTGAAATGCAAAATATAGCAGAAATGAATGGAAGTGTTTTATATCTATCTACCTGATGGCGCACACCGTTGAGCTATACAAGACTTTCGATCTTCCTGACTAACTATGCCATAGCAAGGACTTGACGGAGTCGACTGACTCACTGGACAGCCTTTACTGCGTGTTCTTACTTTTGTTCCCCTTCCACAAGTTTTACTGCACTGACTATATATACTCCATTGACCCCAGCCTGAAATAGTTGATGATGTCATTGTATACACCCCATCTAATTTCTTTTTCTCATTTGTTTAATACCTTGAATGTATTCGATGTTTTCAAATTAAAATTGAAATGTATATATGTGTGTGTGTGTGTGTGCGTGTATATTATTATTATTATATTTATTATTATCACTGTAATCATTATTATTACTTTAGTTTATTTATTTATTTATTTATTTATTTATCTTGTTATTAAATATAAAATGTTTTATTTTATCTTACGTTTACCATTATTTCAACGAATATTTCTGAGTGCGAATTTTGAAATTACAAATATAATTGAAATGAATGGAAGTATTTCTTTTTAACTACCTGGTGGTGGACAAGGTTTAGCCATGCAAGCCTTTCTATCCTCCTCTGTAACAACACCATAGCAAGCTTTTGTAGAAGTCGACTGACTCGCTGGACAGCCTTTGCTACGTGTTCTTACTTTCGTTCCATTTCCACATGTTTTACTGCATTGAGTATATGGACCCCATGCTCCCCAACCTGCAACAGTAGACAATTTGAATAGATCCCATTTCATTTCTTCTGTATTTTTTTATTTACTTAGTTTTATTTTATCTTATTTTACTAATATTTGAGATTATATTAATTGTGAAATGCAAAATATAGCAGAAATGAATGGAAGTGTTTTATATCTACCTGATGGCGCACACCGTTGAGCTATACAAGACTTTCGATCTTCCTGACTAACTATGCCATAGCAAGGACTTGACGGAGTCGACTGACTCACTGGACAGCCTTTACTGCGTGTTCTTACTTTTGTTCCCCTTCCGCAAGTTTTACTGCACTGACTGTATGAACCCCATCGTCCCCAGCCTGCAACAGTAGATAATATGTATAGAGCCAATTTTATATATATATATATATATATATACATAGATATCTGTGTGTGTGTGTTTTCGTGTGTGTGTGTACTTGTGTATATTATTATTATTATTATTATTATTATTATAGTTTTTATTATCACCGGAATCATTATTATTACTTTAATTTATTTATTTATTTATTTAGTTTTCTTATTAAATATAAAATGTTTTATTTTATCTTACATTTATTAATATTTCAACGAATATTTCAGTGTGCGAATTTTGAAATTACAAATATAATTGAAAGGTATGTATGTGTGTGGGTGTGTGTGCGTGTGTATATTATTAGTATTATATTTATTATTATCACTCTAATCATTATTATTACTTTAATTTATTTATTATTTATTTATTGATTTATTTATCTTGTTATTAAATATAAAATGTTTTATTTTATCTTACGTTTACCATTATTTCAACGAATTTTGAAATTACAAATATAATTGAAATGAATGGAAGTATTTCTTTTTAACTACCTGGTGGTGGACAAGGTTTAGCCATGCAAGCCTTTCTATCATCCTCTGTAACAACACCATAGCAAGCTTTTGTAGAAGTCGACTGACTCGCTGGACAGCCTTTGCTACGTGTTCTTACTTTTGTTCCATTTCCACATGTTTTACTGCATTGGGTATACGGACCCCATGCTCCCCAGCCTGCAACAGCAGACAATTTGAATAGATCCCATTTCATTTCTTCTGTATTTTTTTATTTACTTAGTTTCATTTTATCTTATTTTACTAATATTTGAGATTATATTAATTGTGAAATGCAAAATATAGCAGAAATGAATGGAAGTGTTTTATATCTACCTGATGGCGCACACCGTTGAGCTATACAAGACTTTCGATCTTCCTGACTAACTATGCCATAGCAAGGACTTGACGGAGTCGACTGACTCACTGGACAGCCTTTACTGCGTGTTCTTACTTTTGTTCCCCTTCCACAAGTTTTACTGCAATGACTATATATGCTCCATTGACCCCAGCCTGAAATAGTTGATGATGTCATTGTATACACCCCATCTAATTTCTTTTTCTCATTTGTTTAATACCTTGAATGTATTCGATGTTTTCAAATTAAAATTGAAATGTATATATGTGTGTGTGTGTGTGTGCGTGTATATTATTATTATTATATTTATTATTATCACTGTAATCATTATTATTACTTTAGTTTATTTATTTATTTATTTATTTATTTATTTATCTTGTTATTAAATATAAAATGTTTTATTTTATCTTACGTTTACCATTATTTCAACGAATATTTCTGAGTGGAATTTTGAAATTACAAATATAATTGAAATGAATGGAAGTATTTCTTTTTAACTACCTGGTGGTGGACAAGGTTTAGCCATGCAAGCCTTTCTATCCTCCTCTGTAACAACACCATAGCAAGCTTTTGTAGAAGTCGACTGACTCGCTGGACAGCCTTTGCTACGTGTTCTTACTTTCGTTCCATTTCCACATGTTTTACTGCATTGAGTATATGGACCCCATGCTTCCCAACCTGCAACAGTAGACAATTTGAATAGATCCCATTTCATTTCTTCTGTATTTTTTTTTATTTACTTAGTTTTATTTTATCTTATTTTACTAATATTTGAGATTATATTAATTGTGAAATGCAAAATATAGCAGAAATGAATGGAAGTGTTTTATATCTACCTGATGGCGCACACCGTTGAGCTATACAAGACTTTCGATCTTCCTGACTAACTATGCCATAGCAAGGACTTGACGGAGTCGACTGACTCACTGGACAGCCTTTACTGCGTGTTCTTACTTTTGTTCCCCTTCCGCAAGTTTTACTGCACTGACTGTATGAACCCCATCGTCCCCAGCCTGCAACAGTAGATAATATGTGTAGAGCCAATTTTATATATATATATATATATATATATACATAGATATCTGTGTGTGTGTGTTTTCGTGTGTGTGTGTACTTGTGTATATTATTATTATTATTATTATTATTATTATAGTTTTATTATCACCGGAATCATTATTATTACTTTAATTTATTTATTTATTTATTTAGTTTTCTTATTAAATATAAAATGTTTTATTTTATCTTACATTTATTAATATTTCAACGAATATTTCAGTGTGCGAATTTTGAAATTACAAATATAATTGAAAGGTATGTATGTGTGTGGGTGTGTGTGCGTGTGTATATTATTAGTATTATATTTATTATTATCACTCTAATCATTATTATTACTTTAATTTATTTATTATTTATTTATTGATTTATTTATCTTGTTATTAAATATAAAATGTTTTATTTTATCTTACGTTTACCATTATTTCAACGAATTTTGAAATTACAAATATAATTGAAATGAATGGAAGTATTTCTTTTAACTACCTGGTGGTGGACAAGGTTTAGCCATGCAAGCCTTTCTATCATCCTCTGTAACAACACCATAGCAAGCTTTTGTAGAAGTCGACTGACTCGCTGGACAGCCTTTGCTACGTGTTCTTACTTTTGTTCCATTTCCACATGTTTTACTGCATTGGGTATACGGACCCCATGCTCCCCAGCCTGCAACAGCAGACAATTTGAATAGATCCCATTTCATTTCTTCTGTATTTTTTTATTTTCTTAGTTTCATTTTATCTTATTTTACTAATATTTGAGATTATATTAATTGTGAAATGCAAAATATAGCAGAAATGAATGGAAGTGTTTTATATCTACCTGATGGCGCACACCGTTGAGCTATACAAGACTTTCGATCTTCCTGACTAACTATGCCATAGCAAGGACTTGACGGAGTCGACTGACTCACTGGACAGCCTTTACTGCGTGTTCTTACTTTTGTTCCCCTTCCACAAGTTTTACTGCACTGACTATATATACTCCATTGACCCCAGCCTGAAATAGTTGATGATGTCATTGTATACACCCCATCTAATTTCTTTTTCTCATTTGTTTAATACCTTGAATGTATTCGATGTTTTCAAATTAAAATTAGAGGAGAAATGAATGTACGTTGTTTATATGTACCT
Source organism: Chrysomallon squamiferum (assembly GCA_012295275.1). Classification (NCBI taxonomy): domain Eukaryota; kingdom Metazoa; phylum Mollusca; class Gastropoda; order Neomphalida; family Peltospiridae; genus Chrysomallon; species Chrysomallon squamiferum. The sequence continues at coordinate 19,247,740 of CM022677.1, forward strand.
GGTGGCGGACAACGTTGAGCTATACAAGACTTTCGATCTTCCTGACTAACTATGCCATAGCAAGGACTTGACGGAGTCGACTGACTCACTGGACAGCCTTTACTGCGTGTTCTTACTTTTGTTCCCCTTCCGCAAGTTTTACTGCATTGACTGTATTGACCCCATCGTCCCCAGCCTGCAACAACAGATAATATGGATATATATGTGTGTGTTTGTGTGTGTGTGTGTGTGTGTGTGTGTGTGTGTGTGTGTGTGTGTGTGTTATTATTTATTATTATGATCACTGTAATCATTATTATAACTTTAATTTATTTATTGATTTATTTATCTTATTATATATTTTTAAAGTTATTATTATTATTTTTATTTTTATTTTACTTATTTGTGTACATGATTAGATGTATGCCTTGTTTCACCGGTACTAGAAAAGAAGAAAAGAAAGAAAATGTAAGGTGAGATACCATCCTGAAAGAATGATGATTATGTTATCTCTGCAGAAGAAGCAGAAAGATCTTATTATATATATATATGGTGTTTATCATAAATAGCAGAATCATTATTATCATATTGTTATTATTATTATTATTATTATTATTATTATTATTATTATTATTATTATTATTATTATTATCATTAGTATTATTATTAATGTTAGTACTACTAGTAGTAGTAGTAGTAGTAGTATTAATAATACTGTTATAACTTTTATCATCATCACCATTATTATAATTATTAATTTTTGATTATTGTCCATATCCTTTGTTAAAATGTAAACAAATTCATGATCTACACCGGTACTGGGTAGTGGAATAAATTATAGAAATCGAAAATAAAAAGGTGAGCAAAACTGTCGCATAAAAGGAATCTTACCTCGTTCAAGTTTCGAGACAAAATCTTGGACGATTTTCTGGGTTAATGAAGTACTGGAGAGTAGGCATTTTGTCGACTTGTAGCACAATTTCTGAGTGCGTTCTATTATATTCCCTTAATTTGATTTCGCTATCTTAGTTTTCCTATTTAACTTGTTTATCTTTTAATTTCTAATTTTTG
>CM022677.1:19253789-19263789 GCA_012295275.1 Chrysomallon squamiferum
GAATCGGCGTAACTGGTGCAACTTAAACGAAGGGATAGTACTAAAAATGTTCCGGGTACAAATAATTTGAAGAACATTCAAATTACTTGTTTATCAAAACTACTCCTACAACTAATTGCGTCAAATGCATTAACTATTAACAAGTTTATTTTATTTGCAACTGAATAAGTCAGTGTCTGTTGCCGGCGAGTTTTGTCTGGTTGTTCTGTGAACTATATTCTTCATATGAATATGTTTATACCAAATAATATACCTATACATACACACACGTATATATATACATATACATATATATATATATATTGTTTTGTATCCTGTGTGTGTGTGTGTGTGTATATATATATATATATATATATATGTTTGTGTCTGTGTGTGAAACGTGAGATCGTTTTCATTGCTCTGAAAGTAAAAAATCGCCACGCAGTATGATAATGACTATTTATGAGAATGTACGGCTATTAATAATAATTATTTTTATAATGGTGCGGATCGAAGGTCGAAGACAATGATTTAAAAAGTTGTTTATGTATCTTGGATAATAAACTTATTATACAGGTGCATATTCGAAAAGTTTTAGCGATCATTAAAATTCATGCGCAATAATTTATCCGCGCAGCGCCTGCTAAAGTAGACTTGATTAAGCAAGCATCGTGAGTTGCAACAAATTTCATAGGAATCCGTCCCTTTATAAATATAACCGTTGTCGCTTCCGATTACATCTATTTTGTTAGAGAGACAGAGAGAGAGAGAGACAGAGAGAGAGAGAGAGAGAGAGAGAGAGAGAGAGAGAGAGAGAGAGAGAGAGAGAGAGAGAGAGAGAGAGAGAGAGATAGTTTCTTATTATTATTATTATTATTATTACTACTACAACTACTATTATTATTATTTTATGAGGATATTGGTGTAACAGAGGAATTGAATTTGATATCCTGAAGCGCAGGATAATAATTAGAAGAAGAAGTAGAAAAAGAAAAAAATAAAACTGATAAGGACAAGCGATTTTATTTATAAAAGTTTTTATATTAATTAATAATCATACTTACGTTCTTTAGCAGTCCCCTGCGCACATTCAGAGAGTGCTAGTAGCAGTAGTATAATTGGCAAAACGCTCATCTGCAAAACATGAACAATAATATCTTATTAAAATGGATATTTTATTTGCGTGTATGCGTACATGTATGATTTTATATATATATATGCCTGTGTCAGTCTCAATATGTTTATTTAAAATGGGACTCAAGAAATAAAATGAAAATGACAACTTCGGTAAACCGTTATGTAATGGCGTTTTATTTTATGTAATAATACTTTACAATCTAAATCAGTATGTTACAGCTCAAAATATATTAATAACTATGCCAAACTAAATAATGTCACTTGATTATTGCTTTTATAATTGTCGTAATTCTGAATACTGCTTTAATATTAATGTTCCCCTACATGTACTGAACCTCACTGTGGTGTAGGGGTGGCAACATTTCCATTGGAAATGGCTAATCAGTACAGTTCTCATTTCTCGTTAAAGCTATTGTTGTGTGTGGGTGCATTGTTGGTCCTAAAGTGATTCTAGCCAACAGGATCCTGATGGCTGAGTTTAACATATAGCAGCTTTCGAGTTGCAGGGCTCTAATATGTATGCAAAAACTGCAGTGTTGTGCCATGGTTATCTCTTCTACGTATTAAAATTTTAGTTTTTATTTACACAGGTATTCAACAGCACACCAGTTTGTCTTTTAGTTCATCTAGACAGGAGGTTAAGTTGGCTGATCATGACAAGCTCAAGAGTGATCTCTGTCAAGACAGTTTTCAAGTGCGGAGCCAGGTCCTAGTAATACCCATTCAAGAAATGATAGCAGACACACAAATGTTCAAACAAGGATTGTTATTCGGGACGATTCAGGAAGAATAAGCTATTATCGATCCCGACTAGCGATTGTTTGTTTTTCGTCCTTGGTTGTTGATGATATTGACCACCTTCTATTTCTAAATCTCCCGTATTTTTCCTATAATGGCTAATAAATGTATTCACTGGACATGTTGTTTTGGCTGAGGCCAAAACAAAATTGGATGAAGTAAGTCTCTTTTGATTCAAAATAAATATAATCCTATTGCAGTTTCTCTTAGGAAACATTTTTGAAGGAAACTGACCTCTATCATAAATTCAGTAAAGCTGAAGATGTAGTTTCTGCCCAAATATAGCTCAATTAAATACTAATTTACAGCTGTTGCTGGAGAGATATCAACTCACAAAACTACAAGTACACCATCCATTTTCCGGCTTTCTTGATTCCAAAGCCTTGCCTGATAAACCATTTTGCCAGACAAACAGTGTCACGTAATACTAATTCATCAACACACCTCTAACCTATCAAGTGTGCATCTCTCTTGTGTCTGAAGTATGCCGTGGACTGTTAGAAATTTAAATTAAGGAAATAGTAAATGTAAATTAAATAAATAAATGAAATATAGCTGCTTGTACAACGTTACATTTTCTTTCCTTCTTTGTATCATAAACAGTCGATAAACCAATAATGTAGATGTCACACAGCTCGTACATAGATAAGAGAGGGTAACAAGTCGTCTTGCAGAAATCATGTCCTTGGGGTAGATTTCTCAAATTTCAGGTAACTCAGTCTGGAACAGAATTCGTAAGATCAAGGGGAAAAACATTCCAGTAAAACTATTCATCACTTGTCTGCTGATGAAACAAATGTTACCTCTGATTCTACCACAGCCAGTTCTGTGCAGATGCTTACCTCGTTGTCAAAAAATAAAGCTATAAAGCAATCTTTTGACTTTAAATCTGGAAGTACTGAGATATACAACATGTTATACGGGATGCTCTTTGCAGTTCCCACGAATCCGCAGTAACCCACGACAACCTTTCAAATATTTACATGAACCTTAAACATCCATTATTTTTACACACTCACTTTCGTGTCTCCAGTCTTTACTCACACAATGCGAGGTCAGGTACATCCCTTAATTGGGTTGGTGATACGAAAATGTATCTTTTTTTTATCGTCTGTTGTATTTTTGGGGGTACCCAATTATTTGAATAGAAGTGTCAATGAAAAGGCAGATCTAGCTGCTAATACAGATTTTCATTTCATCCATATCTTATTTTCAATTATTTTTAAAAGCCAATGCATTTTATAAGACATTTTAAAAGTATTATCATAGCTGTATTTTTTATTTTTTCAATATTTTGTATTTACTGTAAAATATGCAATTTAGACTTATTTATTGTAAAATAGTATTTTATTTTGATTTGAGAGATTCCCAATAGCAAATCATATCTCTGAGTATTTAAATAAATATATAAATAGATATCAATGTTATAATAATAAGTATTATTCAGCTAACAAACGATGTAATTATGAAAGATATTTTACTATGAAGTAATTGCGAATATAATTAATAATTATCACGCTAATAATACTTTAATAACTATCTTGTAATTACGAATATTACTGCCATGGCATTGCGAATATAAATTTAACATCAAAAATGTAATTACTAACACTAAGTTGGCAACTATGATTTAATAACCAATATTATGATTATGATGTATATACTATTTAAGATCGTGGGTGTGACTATGAATAACGTTTTACTCTCAGGCAATTACAAATATTACATTGATAACTATGATCTAATTATGAATATTACATTAATGACTATGATGTAATTATGAACAATACATTAATAACTATGATCTAATTACGAATATTACATTAATAACTATGATTTTAATTACGAATATTACTCTATAAATGACTATTATTTTGATAACCATCCCATAATTGTGAATATGCTTTTTACCCATAGTGACTGCTTATTAACTGACTATTACAAAACAGCAGAAGTTACAAAGAGTGCTTACCTTATGAGCATCTTCGATTCCCTGGAAGCTGAATGCTTGTGGTCAGAGAGTCAGTACCTTTTTATGCATTTCTGTCCTAACGTCAGCATGCATTGCGCAACAACAAAAACAACACATAAATTCAAATTCGATTTTTCAAAGATAAAAACTGACATTTTTTTTAGCAGTTTGTTTATGCAACAGATGAGTAATGGAGTTCATTTTGCTCTATGTGTTCGTGGGACAGTTAGATGAAAGAGAGAAAGATGGAGTAAAGGAGAGGTGAATGTGTTCAAGGCAGAAAGAGAGAGGGAGAGGGAGGTATAATAAAGTGTACAAAGGTCGTGTTTACGCGAGACGGGCATAATTTCGTCTTTTCTTTTCTCTCTAGGTTTTATTTTTTTTCGTTTTCGTTTGTTTTTTTTTTTTTTTTTATTATATTTAATTTGTTTTTGTTATTCTACCTGTTGTTGTTCTTGTGTGTTTTTGTGCTTTTTTGGTTGTTTATTTATATTTATGCATATTTCATTATTTTCATTGTTGTTTCTTGTTAATTTGTTTTATTTTACACGTTTATTTCTTTCAACTACTGGTTCTTTTTGTTTTTCTTGTTCTTTTTCTTGTTGTTTATTTTGTTTTATTTTTATTTATGTATTTATTTATTATTATTTTAAATATATATATACACACGTACACTCACACATGTCTGTTTGAGTGTTTCTGTTTGTATATTATTATTCATAATTCATAACGTTATCAAGTACATTTTATCTGACAAACTTATCTTTAACACAACATACGGATGTGTGATAAATAATAACAACGACATTTAAACTTATAAGGCACTCGAATAGGATCATCGAAATAACATAAACAGTAAAAATGTAAAACATTTCAAAATTGATGATGATCGGTTCACCTGCCTTTGTTAAATAAATACGTAAGTCAGTGTGTGCTTGTAGTTCATTTTGTCTCATACCTTTCTGCTTCACACATATATTTTGTTTCTTGTTAATTTTGTTTCACATCTTTGTGTTTGTGTGTGTGTGTTTCTTTTTAATTTTGTATCGCATCTTTGTATTTGTGTGTTTTCTCTTTAATTCGTTTCAGACGTTTTTGTTACTTTTTAATTTTCTCTCACATCCTTGATTGTGCGATTTCGTGTTAATTTTGAATCGAAATTATTGTGTGTGTTTCTGTTAAATTTCTTACACATCTTTGTTTATTTCTGTTTCTAGTTAAATTCTCTCAGACGTGTGTGTGTGTGTGTGTGTGTGTTTCATGGCAAATTATTACTATCATTATTATTATTTATTTTGTTCTTCATCTAGTTTGTTTTATTTATATTTTTATTTTATTTTATTTTATTTTATTTATTTATATATCTATTTGTGTGTTTGTTGGTTATACTCTCTCTCTCTCTCTCTTTGTCCCCTATCTTTTTCCAATCTCAGTTTCTTTCTATATTTACAACACAAACACACAGACGAACACACACACAGAAACGCACAACCGTGTATTCTGAATAACTGAAATTTTTGAATATTTATGTTAATAAACATAAAATATCCGTATTATCTAAAAATGTTTACACTATACATACATACATACATACATAAACGTATCGATTTTGTTTCGAGCTAAGCTTTCTCCTACTGCTCTGTGTACGTGGCTATGCATGTCTTTATTTGTCATCTTCATTTTTTTATTTGTTCTTGTTATTTTGTTTCGTATGTCTGTCTACCAGCAGGTACATACATCTATCCAGTTACATGGTTTATGCCTGCAAAGGTTAAAAACAAACAACTGACATAAACAGTGACAGGTGTGAATGTTTATCTGACCAGTGCAAACCATCAAATGTTTCGTAGAACTTTTAGTTCACATCTTTGTAATAATAATAACAGTAGTGATATTATGATGATGATGATAATGATAAATAAATAATAATAACAACAACAGGAGCTACGATGACGGTGATAATAATATTAATATTGATGATGATCATGATGATAATGAGAGTAATAACAATATTAATAACGATGACAAGAAATATAATAATAATAATAACAACAACCTCGACTACGATGACAACGATAATCATGGTAATATTAATGATAATAATAATTAATTTTTATAATTATAATTATAACTATTTAAGAGATGATTACACACACATAATTATATAATTATATGTTTGCGTGTGTGTGTTGTTCTCACTTCTATTGTTATTATTATTCGTGTTGTTGTTGTCGTTGTTCTTTTATTTGTTTGGTTATTTATTTATTTATTTATTTTCTGTTTCAATACTAACCTTTTAAATTATATTTGCTATTTTATTATTTGTTTTAATGACTGTTAAAACTGTTGGAAACGTGTGTGTGTGTGTGTATGCATTTGTGCGTGTGCATATGTGTGTGTGTTTGCTATCAAACGTATCATCTCAAAGTAAGTGTATTTTTGCTGCAGCTAAAAACAAGCCACATGGGAAAACAAAGGTAGTGAAATGTTTTCTTTTGAATGTTTTCATAAACGTTTCCTTTTTTCCTATAAACTCCATAGCTGTTTACTGTTCTTTGTGAAATAAAACCCGACAAGACAAATGAATTTCATAAAAAGCTATATAAATAGTGTATATATATATAAATAAATAAATAAATATTTAAAAAAATAAAGGAAACAAAGTATGCACGCAAAATAAAATTAAAAAATACAAACTGAAAAAATAACATTTCATTTATAACGACATTTTTCTTCAGCATGAATATGGAATGTAACGAGATAAAGAGTTACATACTTACATATATACATACATACATACATACATACATACATACATACAAAAAAGTATGGACACAGAATAAAGTTAAAAAATACAAATTGAAAAAAATAACATTTGGTTTATAACGATATTTTTATTCAGCTTGAATATGAAATGTAACGAGATAAAAACAGATACATACCTACATATATGCATGCATACATACACACAAATATATGTACATACAAACATACATCAGTACACACACAGACATATATATATATACCTAGGTCAGTGGTAATTTCGGACTGGAGATCTTGATTCAGAATGATTTCCTACTCCCTAGATGGCAGCACTGATGCTTGCGTGTAAAAAACCTTTGTAAAGTTCAGCGATTTGGAACTGTTCTGACACACACGGGTCTGTCTCGGTTCTCATTAATTAATAATGGATTTAATGATTATTATTGAGTTAGTAGTGTCAGAGTGTGGAGAAACGTTTACTCTGCTTATGGCATGTCCAAGCGAGGCGTTTTTCCACACTATGACAATAGTAATAACGGTATTAGCCAAGTATTGTGCATCTAGACTGTAAAATATAAATATTGATGGATTTAATAAAGACGGAATGTAAAGTATAAACTGTGTTGTTTGGGGTGAAAAATGTACATGAGCATTTAATAGTTTATTTAATGAAGATGGAATGTATAGTATAAACTGTGTTATTTGGCGTCAATGAGCATGTGGGTGAAAAACTTACATGCATACACACGCACGCAGACTTACATATACAGATTACCAGTTCGAGATTACCATAATTCATATACCGATATACATACATATATATATATATATATATATATATATAAACAAATACATACATATATACATTAATACATTCATGAGCGCTCACTACTCATACAAACATCATATAGATAAATATATAAACATATGGACAGACAGACAGACAGACGGGTGGTATATGCATACAAGTTTGCAGCAGAATATATTCTTAGGCTAGTTAGATTATAGTATTATTATTATTATTGTTGTTGCTCTTGTTGTTGTTATTGTTATTGTTGTTGTTATTATTATTATTGTTGTTGTTGTTAATGTTTCATTTTTGTTGTTTTTTTCTAATGTTTTTATTGCAATGTTGTGTTAACATAAAGAAAGTGGCATCGATTGATTTGCTGATAACAAATAAAGAACGATACAAACAAAGTCACTGTAACCTAACACACAATATAAATAACTTTTATTATACCGACAGTAGAGGCTGGGAATATTTATTTTCAAACAAAGTCAGTAATAAAACTACAAATAACAGTGGAATGTTTGCACCAGTAACCTCTTAAATCAATAACTGAAAACACTAAAAACTAAATTTAAACATAAGGTTTTTAAACAATTTCTTTTGTATTTAATTTTCCTTATTTCTTGTTTTCTTTTTTCTTCTTTTTTTTTTTTTTTTTCTTCTTTTTCTTTTTTTTTTTTTTTTTTTTTTTTTTTTTTTTTCTTATTTATTTATTTACTTTTTCGTTTTTTTTATTATTATTTTTTATTATTATGGTTTTTTTTTTTTTTTTTATTTTTTTTTTTTTTTTTTTATTTATTTTTATTTTCTCATTTTGACTTATAAGTCAGGTGTTTTCAGCTTCCATAGCGAAATGAATTATGGAATAAAGGTCAAATTCTCATACACATCCAGAATGAATAAATGAATATTTACCAACACTTTATTAACAAACACTGGTCAGCATAAATGAATTAAACAATAAAGTGTAAGTACGTGTGTACTGAGGATTTAGTAGTTGTAGGAGTTCTAGAAGTAATCATCAGTTTTATTGTGTTCTATAAGACTTCACCACCATCTCAAGATAAGGATTTGTAACTACGTTTGTAAAACGCATTTCGGAAGAGGACGAGTACAGACAAGTACTTCCATAAAATCCAGTTCAGTTTACAACGATTAACAACCCGTGGATCTTCATAATGCTTTTAGTCTTTGACCATGCACTGGGCATGCGCTATTCATGTTAGATTTTTTGTTTTCTTAAGCATACTTCGGGTCATTAACTTGGTTAAAGTACTCGCATCATTTCAAATCCATCATGGACGCACACTAACATTTTATTTAGATATATATATATTTCTGCCAACATGTCCATTTTGGTTAATGCTTCGAATGGTTTACTTCTGATGCATATGCACTAACTTGAACAAGCGATGGTGTTCTGTTATGATCTTCTCGTGTTGTTCACGTTACTGTAACAGCCTGAAAGCTTTCATGTGTCTGTCACTATGATTCCACAAAACATTTAGCAACGCTGATACAAATACACATACGTATAAACAAACGCACACAACAAGACAACAAAGTTGTAACTGAAAATTTATATATATATAAAAAATAATAATAATCATAATATTTAAAAAAATAATAATAAAAATAAATTAAGAAAAATGAAAAATCCTATAAATGATAGAAACACACACACACACACACAGGCATTTATGTATTCTTATATTCATATATATTTACCGTAATGCCAAGTAGATTTAATCGTATTACGTTCATCTGGTACAAGGCATAAAAGAAGATAGACGTGGGTTTTTTTGGGGCGTCCTATAATAAATTATCTAATAAAATTCTTTATATCAACAAGTTATTATTTTTATTAAAGAGGTTTCGCATAGACGTCAATAATAGTAATAATAGTAGAAATAGTAATAGTAATAATAATAACAATAACAATAATAATAAAAATAATAATAATAATAACAATAACAATAGTAATAAGAAGAATAACAGTAATAATAGGAATAACAATAGCAATAATAATAATAATAACAATAATAATAAAAACAACAACATAAACAACAACAATAATAAAATTAATGGTAATTTAAAATAAACACAGGGCTAAGAAGACTTTGCGCACAAGTTTACCTCGTCCATTAGTTAGAAACTTTGTTATCCACTGATCTCTTCAATGTTAAACGAATGCGAATTTGTATGCCTTTATTTATTTATTTATTAAATATATTTATTCAATCGGTCCATCACTTATTCAGTTATAATGTTATATCAATGATGTTTTACGGACAAAGCAAACAACCAAACCTCGTGCTAACGTTTTTTCGCGGGCGTTGCTCAATAGAATTGTTAAAGCAACAGCAGCGAAACAACAGACACACTGATAACACTGGGATGATAAAAGACGCGACGCAGAATTAAACAAATCTAGACAGACGTCATGAATTAAGTCCTGACATTACAGCGATTAAGTCAAACTACCAACAAGACTCGTTTTGCATTAGTACAAGTTTAACAAGTTTTGTTACGCGCAGATTGGTAACTATTTCTTAATG
>CM022677.1:19273789-19276289 GCA_012295275.1 Chrysomallon squamiferum
ATTGTATTTGCTTTTTTTTTTTTTTTTTTTTTCCAGATTCTTGGTGGAAGTCGAATAACTACGTCATCGATGTCAGCCAACGGAGGACACGGATCCGTTACCAAGGTGACCAGCAGGCGGGGTTCCGGCATGATGACGTCAGGATCTGGGAGTCTGGAGATGGTCCCTCTGTCAGGCTTTGGTGCGTCTGCACAGGGAGGAATTTTACAACAAGGACTGAACAGCGACGACTACATGTACGAGAGAGACATTCAGAGGTATGTGCACGTGACTGTCTGTCTGTCTGACTGTCTGTCTGAATGTATGTATGTCTGCATGTATGTGTGTATGTATATGTGTGTGTGTTTGAATGTGTGTGTATATATATATATATATAAGTTTATATGTGTATAGTTGTGTGTACATCTATCTATCTATCTATCTATCTATCTATTTCTATTTATAACTATATATTTCAGTATGCAATATATACACACACACACACAAACACATACACACACACACACACACAAAGACACACATAATGGTTTACGCATAAATACAAATCTTTGCTTGGCTGGTTACGATAATCGAAACAGTATATATATATATATATATATATAGACTGAATGACTAATCGACGTTCATTATGACGTCAATGTCTACAAGACATTTTAAGGTCAATTACGTCATAATAAATCGTGTTATACATTTCAGAGTCTCGTAACACTATACTATAATGGCCTTCTGTGAACATGATGCTTTTATTGAAAAACTGTTGCAGCTATTGTTAAACCGTAATTACGTTTTTGGATATAACGTAGCTGTTTTTCCTGTTTCAGAGAAATCAAGTTTACAAATAAGGAGAACTTCATGAAACTGTACAGCGCCTACAAGCGTTACCTGTCTGAGAGACAAAAACACACGCAGCTCTAAACTACGTCAACCATAACGTCATCAACGCTAAACTTATTCTTATTACAACGTCTACAAAAATAAACCTACTTTTTACTACGTCTACCAGTCTGAACCTGCTACTACAACGTCCACAGCTACGACGTCCACAACTGAACTTATTTCTGCTACGACGTCCACAACTCTGAACTTGTTTCTACGACAACGTCTGCAAATCTGAACTTGCTTCAACTACAACGTCTACAACTCTAAATTTATTTTATTTTTATTTTTTTTTTCATTTATTATCTGTTAACAATAAATGGTCTGCATATATACACAGAATACGCACACGCACACAGAATACACGCACGCACACAGGAATATAGACACACAAACATACAAAGATAAGCACACACACTCACACTATTTCGTACACTAACGTGAAACATTCTCGTCAATAAACTGTATATAGTATTTGTTCATGTTATATATTAAAATTTTACGCTTTATCATAGTGCCAGCTACTTTTTTCTATGTCCTTTTTATATAAGCATAGAAAGACAGAAAGAAGGGCAAGGTTTTATAACATCTATTTTGTTAGAGAGAGACAGAGAGAGACAGAGAGACAGAGAGAGAGAGAGAGAGAGAGAGATATCCAGACAGAAAGAGACAGATAGATAGTCAGTCACAGCGAGAGACAGATATATATATAGATATAGATACATACACATATGCATACATACATACATACTTACATTATATACACATACAAACATACATACATACATACAAATGTACATACGTTCATACATACAGATAACAGGTATAAAGATACGGATGTTAAGAGAGAAAGTTGCCGACATACAGATAATGGATTAATCAGGACACAAAACATTAAAATAAGACAGATGACTTGCAAACTGACAGAAACACCTATAAACGAACAAAGAGAAGAACAGCTGAATGTAGGGTGGCCAATTATAGAAACAGATATTGACGAAAGCACGAATCAGCATCCAGTTACTCACAGTGCATTGAATATCTATAAATATTCCCTGTTCCGTAATAATAAAAATAGATTTTTTTTTTTTTTTTTTTTTTTTTGTAAGAGCCAGATTTTGTAAATCGCTCTTTACTGATGGGCGTTTTCTGCTTATTTTGTATACTTCAGTACACAGCTCCCATCTTGCAGGTGTGTCTTGTAAATAAAGAGCTTTTTGTTTACGCCCATCATTATGTAAAGCTCGGTATATATCGTAATGTAATCGTTATTTTAGGATGACGTGTCGCAAGGTGCAAGCAGCAATTGTTTCTGATGTTGAACAGTCATAAACAGAAATGGTTGAACAATGTCGATATATGCATGTATATGTGTGTGTGTGTGTATATATGTAGATATAGATGGAGTACACTTATTAAGCATTGTTTTTTGTATATGTATGCATTTATGTACAGGTGTGTACGTGTATGTACGTTTAGGAATGAATGTTGTTGTCTGAATAGACTCTGCACATAGACAATATTCGGGAACGCACTGGCGCAGGAGGACAAAGTCCAATCACGACCTCACAAACCCGTCAGATGCCGCTGACGAGACTCGAACGTATGACACCCATTCGCCCGC
>CM022677.1:19281289-19283789 GCA_012295275.1 Chrysomallon squamiferum
ATATAAATAATAAAAGGATTTGCTTTTGTTGTAAAGTGTTTTTTAAACAAGGAAGAGAAAAGAAACAAAAAGAGCAAACTTTCACTGAGACAGGAAGTGTATTGATAACGCGCGTGCAGTAGCAGACTTCAACAGACGACATTTGAGTGACAGGTGACACAGAATGTCTACTCGTAAGTATTGATGTATTTATTTTTATTTTTTATTTATGTATGTGTATGTTGGTATATATATATATTGTTTTTATTATTTATTTATTTGTACATTTTCTTTTTATTTATTCACTTTTTAAAATATATTTATTTATTTATTAATTTACTGATTTCTTTATTTTTATCATTCATTCATTCATTATTTTCTCTTTTTATTTCTTTATTATTGTTTTATTTATTATTTATTTACTTATTTTATTTATTTATTTATTTACTGATTTACTTATTTTTACATATTCATCCATCCTTTATATCTTTATTTATTTATATTTTTTTTTATTTACTTTATTTACTGATTTATTTATTTTTGTATATTTATTTATTTATTCACTGAATCATTCATTGATTCATTCATTTATCTGTTTAGTTAAAACACACATTCGTAACAAAAAAAAATCAATTCGCTTCAGCTGTGACAGTTGAACGACAATGGCGGAAAAGCTATAAAAAGTAACTATTCTGTGATTGAACTTAATCGAATGGTACATTCAAATTAAGCTTAAAGCGATTTTCGTGTAGCACTTTAGGTTTATTTTTTTCTTCTTTCTTCTTTATTTGTTCATGAATAAATATGTCGATGATGATATGCGCAATAATAATAATAATAATAATAATGATAATAATAATAATAATAGTAATATTATTATGGTTAATATTGATCTTTTGTTTCTTCTTTTTCTTTTTCTTTCTGCTACTATTAATACTTCTACTATTAATAATAATAATAATAATAATAGTTCTATATTAAAGATAAAACTACAACAACAACTACTACCACTACTGCTTCATTGGTTTTCTTTTACTATATTATTATTATTATTATTATTAATGTTATTATTATTATTATTATTATTTTATTATTATTATTATTATTATTATTATTATTATTATTATTATTATTATTATTATTATTGGTTTTATTGTTATTGGTCTTGTTGCTGTTTTTATGGTTGTGTTTACTTATTTGTTTATTTATTCATTTATTCATTCGTTCATTTACTGAATTATTTATTTATTACTGTTTTTACCATTGCTGATACTGCTTCTGTTTGTCATACTGTCTTTATTGTTATTAGTAAATAAACATGTTGACAGACACAGATAAATAGTTTACTAGACAAGAAGACAGCAACAAAGAGATACAAAAACGGAAACAATAGCAATAAACATAACAATAGAGAGGACGAGGGACTGGGAGAAACAAAGGAAAAGACAAAGAAAGGAACACTGAGAGAAGTAATGAGAAAAAAGACACGTAGATACTTAGAGAGATACAGACAGACAGACTGAAAGTGAGAGACAAACAAATATACAGAAAAACGAGACAGTCACAGAAATAGACAAGACAGATGCAGCGAGAGAGAGAGAGAGAGAGAGAGAGAGAGAGAGAGAGAGAGAGAGAGAGAGAGAGACGGATACCACGGATACAGACAGAGAAACAAACAGAGAGAGAGACCGACAGAGAGACAGATGAAAATTATAGAATGGAAGACAGACAGAGAGACGGAGAGAGACGGACAAACATTCAGAGACAGAGAAACATCATAGAATGAGAAGCAGGCAAGTCAGAGAGAGAGAGAGAGAGAGAGAGATTAATAATGACCGGCTTATAAGCGTGTATTGTGCTTTTAAGATGTTCGTTTTCCACCAGAACACATTAATTTATAAAAAGTACTTTGTATGGGCGCTTGACAGCTACTTAGATAAATAGTCAGGTGCGACAGAAAACTGGTAAACAGGTAGAACAGACAAAATTAGTTTGATAAATAAATAAATAAATAAATAAATAGGTAGGTTAGAGAGACAGACAGACAGAAAGACAGATTGATAATTATTATTGTTGTTATTGTCGTTGTTGTTATTTTGTTGGTGTTGTTGTTGTTGTTGATATTGTTATTGTTATTATTATTATTATTATTATTATTATTATTGCATTTTTTATTATGCGATTTTGTATAAAAAATTAATTTACTGAAAGTACACACACACACACACACACAAAAACACACACACTCGTCCAAATATATACATACACATTTATATACATACATTTAAGCATTCATACGTCCATTCATACATGTATATATATATACATATGTATACACACACACATGCATGCATATATACACATACATATATATACATAAAAAAAGCATAGAAAAAGAACAAATTAATTCAAGTTTACCTTTTAGTCTATATAATATAGAAATTATTTAGCATTTTAAATAAAAATAAAACTGATACAATTTTTCTTTATTATATTTTAGTAATATGCGTATTTCAAATAA
>CM022677.1:19288789-19308789 GCA_012295275.1 Chrysomallon squamiferum
GATACATTAATTCTTTCTTTCATTCTTTCTTTCATTCGTTCACTTGTGGTTTTCGTCTTCTTTTCATTCATTATCTTATCCTTCTTTGTCTTCTTCTTTACCATCTTCATTATCATCATCATTTTATTATTATTATGATTATTATTATCATTATTATTATTATTATTATTATTATTATTATTATTATTATTATTATTATTATTATTATTACTATTACTATTACTATTTTTGTTCTTATTGTCGTTGTTATTGTAGTAGATGTTAATGTTGTATTATTCGTTTTCCTTTTTTAACTACTACTACCACTACTATTATTATTATTATTATTATTATTATTATTATTATTATTATTATTATTATTATTATTATTAATTTTTAAATTAGTTTTTAATTGTTATAACAACAACTGCTACTACAACTACTCTTTTTATCATTATTACTGTTGTTGTTGTTGTTGTTAATTGTTTTGTTTATTGTTATTGTTATTCTTATCATTATTATTACTGCTACCACTAGTACTACTATTACTACCTCTACTACTACCACTATTATTACTATCATTATATTATTATTATTATTAGTAGTAGTAGTAGTAGTAGTAGTAGTAGCAATGATATTACTATCACTATAAACATTTATATTTCAGCCAACATAGTTAAGACGGACGCTACGACTTTGACACAAGAACAGTTGATCATAATCGGGGTTTTCTCTGGGATAGGAGCTTTGCTCCTCGTCATTCTCCTTGCCATCATCATTGCAGTATGTCTGCGCAAACGCAGAGAGAAACGGGAAAAGTAAGTTGAACTTTAACCTCACGTTTTTCGGTAATTTCCGTACTGTTCCGAGATTAAGAGAGTTTGCAAGTATAACCATGTTTTTTATTTATTATTTTTATTTATTTATTTATTTATTTATTTATCATCACCATCATCATCATCATCATTATTATTATTATTATTATTATTATTATTATTATTATTATTATTATTATTATTTTTATTTTTCTTAAAAATGTCTGTAATTTCAAAAGGAATATAAATTTAGAATTATAATACATAATTTGTATTTTTATTTTTTATTTATTTTTATTTTTTTTCCTCTAAAAGATTTAAGCGTTTCCATCCATTGCTATTACCGTCCGTTTATATATGAGAATTTTGTTATTCTGCAACCTAAACTGCTCTCTCTCTCTCTCTCTCTCTCTCTCTCTCTCTCTCTCTCTCTCTCTCTCTCTCTCTCTCTCTCTCTCTCTCTCTCTCTCTCTCTCTCTCTCTCTAAACTGAATGACTCTTATCTTGCAAATTATACAATGCACGCTGTTATGTATGCCACGACTATGAATCATAAATAGGCATCCATCACTTTTAACATAAATGCTTCTAACAAAAATAACATGCATCGAGAATTTTGATCGATCAGTGAATGTTTGAATGAAGTTTGACAAAAAGAAAGAGAGAAAGAAAGAAAACACGAAGAAAACTGCACAGAACGCAGAACAGTGTACATTCCTTCTTTTTTTTTACATTACGTAATGTGAGGTGATGACGTCATTTAACGTTCAGAATCTATTTTTAGAATAGATTACAAAGAGCATGCGTGGATGTCGTTGTTTGACGACGACACGTGGAGGTAAGGCTGTGACGTGGGTGTTAGCGTTAGCTTGACGTTCATTTCAGTTTCCATGGAGATACACTTGTACTATTTGTAGTTGTGTATAATAATAATAATAATAATAATAATAATAATAATAATCATGATCATTACGATGATCATGATGATGATAATAATAATGATATTATTATTGTTGTTGTTGTCATAACACATTGATTGTGTATTTCCATGCTGTAATAGTTACTTTTCGCTTCCAAATTGACTATTTTTGAGTTATTTTTTGCTTTGCTTCTTTTTCTTTTTTATTATTTAATTTTTATAAATGTTATTTTATTTATTTTAATTATCATTTTATTTCAGTTTATTTTATTTTATTATTTTTATTATCTTTTTTTAGTTGGGGGGACGTTGCTTTATTTTTAGAACTTTAGCGGATTTAGATATATATATATAAAAGAAAATTTCTGTATAATATCTTTCTTTTAATTTATTAACTGGATATTTATATATTTATTTTATGTGTTTGTTTATTTATTTGTTTATTTATGTTGCATGACCCCCATTCCCTTTGGTGTCAGTAGAAATGAATTTTAGATATAGAGTTTAATACAATTAATTTTTATATATATATATATATATATATATATATACATACATACCTTTTTTTGATAGATCTTTAATAATAACGCAGGATATTATAAAAGTGTAATTCAGAAATACCTTTCTTTCACAAACATTATGATAAAAATAAAATAATACGTAACTTTTTTCTGTATAGATCTATTTAACAGTATAATTCAGAAATACGTTTTCATTCAGTAACATACTGATGTAAGGCATCGTAACAGTAAAATAATTGTAGCAGATTTCTTAATAATTTTACGATTTTATGGTTATAACGTCTTTATTTGATCGTGTAGAAATATTTACTGATTACAGTCTTGTAAAAAAGACATAGGTGAATAAAGATATTCATCTCTATGCAAATATTATTCTCAACTGTGTGTATGTGTTGTGTGTGGTTGTTTGTATGTATGCATATCTGTCTATCTCTCTCTCTCTCTCTCTCTCTCTCTCTCTCTCTCTCTCTCTCTCTCTATATATATATATATATATATATATATATATAGATAGATAGATAGATAGATAGATAGATAGATAGATAGATAGAGAGAGAGATATAGATATTGTTGGATTGCGGACGAATGGACCACGTACATTCAAGGGTTTAGGGTTTGTAAGGTCATGATTGGACTTTGTAAAAAAATATTTCATGAAAAGGTATTTATACATTGTAACATGTGTCAGCGCCTTTAGTTCACGTGACTGATTTACATTAGTAGGTCACGCGGAAGGAGACCCTCCTGGATGACCGTATTCACAGATGGTGACACGTGGAGGTACATTGTCACCCTTGGCTTCATCCCCATTCACCCTACCCAGTAAATCCTACATAACACCCCCATAGTAGTGACAAAAATGGTGGTGGTATGTATAAAAATCTAGGTTTCATCCTAATTCAGTTGTTTTTCGTTGGGGTTATCTCCCCTTGATCAGTCAGTGTTTGGTTATCTCCCTTCATTTGGAATAGGGAGGGTTTGCTGATTACTTCCCCTTCATTTGGTGGTTTGGGGTTCACTGGTTATCTCCCTTGGTTTGGTGCAACGGCAGTTTGCTGATTATCTCCCCCTTATTCAGTGCAAAGGCTGGGTCTTGATATACCCCTTGATTCAGTGCTGGGCTACGCTTATTATCTCCCCTTATTCTGTACATGGAGCATGAGGTTTCCTGTTACGTGATTCAGTGTGCTGATTATGTCCCCTGTTTTAATGCATGCCGTTTCCTGATTATCTCCCTTTATTCAATGGATTTGGTTATTCCTGAATCATTGCATGAGTTTGATATTTCACAATGGTGACCAGGTCGTTAGATTTGTATCCTTAATCTGAACTATAATTCATTTTCATTTTCCTAGCCATTAGCTTTGTTAATATTCATGTATGATCTTAATATTCAAGGAATGTTATTAATATTCATGAGCATTCTGTATTCGTGAAATAACATGACGTATATGAAAAAAATCAAGTTGTTTAGGCTTCTTTGTAAGACATTAATATTCATGAGGTAATAAATATTCATGAAAATGAAATGTTTAATTAATGTTTAACTGTTTTGTTAAAAAGAATTCCATAATCTCTTGTTTCAAAAAAGATAAGAAAATAAAAATAAAGTATATATAATATACAAGTAAAATAAAAATTAAAGGAAACAAAACAAAACAAAACAAAAAAGAGAAAAAAAGAAAGTAAAAGAAAGAAAGAAAAAGAAAATAACTTTTATGGAAACCAGTAATTTTAACGATCATTATTATTATCATCATCATCATCCTAATTATATTTCCGTTATTATTACTTTTGTTTTGTGTTTGTTTCACTCATATTGTAATGCATGTATGCTGAAGATGTATATTAAATTTCATTAATGCATGTGCATGACTGTATTAATTCTGTGTGCGCACGTGTGCTAAATATTATATTGTGTTATATGCATTACCTGATTTTCTTCTTCTTCTTCTTCTTCTTCTTCTTCTTATTACTACTACTACTACTACTACTACTACTACCACTACTACTACTAGTACTACTACTACTATTTCCATATTCTGTATGTACGTAAGTATATAATATAACTACACATTTGTAAAGTTTTACATGCATGTCTTTCTGAATGCAATTTTGTTTACGCACTTATGCACACGCATTTTTTGTAAATGGTCTAAGTCTGGAAATCTCTATATGGTCTACGTTACGAGTTATCTAAGTTATTTCAAAAGATGTATATTAATTTGTGAACATCCAACAAAACTGTAAGACTTTCTGTGCGTTCCATACTGTCTTAGTAAGAGTAAATGTGCATGTGTGTGTGTTGTTATTTTGTTGTTGTTGTTGTATTTATAATTATTGTTATTGTATTTGTAATTATTATTGTTAGTATTATCATTATTGTTGTTGTTCTTATTGTTATTGGTGTTATAATAATACATATTGTCATCATCATCGTTTTTTATATCTATTTATTCATTCATTATTATTATTATTAGTAGTAGTAGTAGTAGTAGTAGTAGTTGTAATAGTAATATTGTTGTTGCAGTTATTATCATTAACCTTTCTTCTTCACTTACATTTTCTTTTTAAATTATTTTCTTCATTCTTCTTTTTTTCTCCTTTTACTTCTTCATTTCATTCTCTTCTTCTGTCTTTCACTTTTTTCGTTTTTTTTTTTTTTTTTTTTTTTTTTTTTTTCGCTTTTCTTTCCCTCATCCGAGTCTACAAGCTCTGTAGCATGTTTATCACTGTTGTGTCGTCATAGCTTCCTTTTGTGAGGTAAATCTTTTGTTAAATGGATGATCAAGGATTCTTTAACACCACTCTTAATCAGAACCAAGTGATTCAGTTGTTTCTAATTTTATTTATTTTTCAGATTGAAAGAGCCGTCTGTATACAGCAATCCTTCAGCGTACACTGGGTACCAGCCTTTTGGGTAATGACAGATGTTGTAGTAGTAGTAGTAACAGTAGTTGTTGTTAATCTCAGTTTAAGAAAAAGCTCAGTGAAAAATTTTATTTATTTATTTATTTATTTTTTTTTTTTTTGGTATTATATCTTTGTTCATTTTTTTATTTATTTATTTGTTTGTTTGGTTGGTTGTCTGTTTAATTTAATTTAATTTAATTTAATTTAATTTAATTTAATTTAATTTATTCATTCTATTTATATATACGTTATTTATCACGTTATTATTAATATATAATTGTTCAAAATAATTGTTCCTCTCTCTCTCTCTCTCTCTCTCTCTCTCTCTCTCTCTCTCTCTCTCTCTCTCTCTCTCTCTCTCTCTCTCTCTCTCTCTCCACATAATAAAATGAGGTCTACCTCATGACTACCATTTCGTCTTTTTTTTCGCAGCTACAGCGGATATCGCAGCAGCTACTACGACAAACCTCGGGAAGACATGTACACTAGGCCAGCACCGAGGAGGACATTTTACAGCTACGACAACCCCACGTACCCGCAACAGTTAGAGGCACAGTCGCCCTATCGCTTTGTGCACAGAGCCGACAGCGTCCACAAAGGCAATGAGTAAGTCACAACAACGACTACAGCAACAGCTTCACCACCACTACTCCAACTACCACTGTTAATACTAAAAATAAAACTAGTAAAACCTCTGCTACTAACATTGTGCTTGCTACTTCTACTGCTACTCAGCTGCTACTACTATTATTACTACTGCTGCTACTACTATTATTACTACTACTTCTACTGCTATTATTACTACTGCTGCTACTACTATTATTACTACTGTTGCTACTACTATTATTACTACTACTGCTACTACTATTATTACTACTGCTGCTACTACTATTATTACTACTGCTTCTACTACTATTATTACTACTGCATCTACTACTATTATTACTACTACTGCTACTACTATTATTACTACTGCTTCTACTACTATTATTACTATTGCTACTACTACTATTATTACTACTGTTGCTACTACTATTATTACTACTGCATCTACTACTATTATTACCACTACTGCTACTACTATTATTACTACTGCTTCTACTACTATTATTACTATTGCTTCTACTACTATTATTACTACTACTGCTACTACTATTATTACTACTGCTTCTACTACTATTATTACTACTGCTTCTACTACTATTATTACTACTGTTGCTACTACTATTATTACTACTGCTTCTACTACTATTATTACTACTGCTTCTACTACTATTATTACTTTCTACTGCTACTACTACTATTACTACTGTTACTACTATTATTACTATTATTACTACTACTACTATTATTACTACTGCTGATATCACCTTATCTACTGCTGTTACTACTAGTATTACTACAACAGCTACTACTATTATTACTACTGCTGCTACTACTACTACTACTACTGCTACTATTATTACTACTACTGCTGCTATCACCTTATCTACTGCTGTTACTACTTCTACTGTAGACTGCAACTGCTACTACTACTGCTATTATTATTATTGCTACTAGTATTACCGGTACCACTATTAGTGCTGCTATTAGTACTAGTACTACTACTACTATTACTACTATTAATACTACTACTACTATTGCTGTCATTAAATTATTATAATAATTTATACACAAAATATTATACATACATGCATGCTTTTGTACATGCATGCATACATTAATATATTATTATACATACATATATATATATATATATATATATATATACATATATATATATACATATACATACATATATATATACATATACATACATACATATATATATATACATATACATACATATATATACACATATATACATACATATATATATATATATACACATATACATACATACATATATATATAGTTTCAGTTTATTTAGAGGACTTCCTGCAGACAGAGAAGATTACAGACGAATGGAATATTACAACAGGTTTGTTTTATAGCATTATTTCTCGATCTAACTGGTGCTCCATTTTATTTACTGTCTCTACAGTGTCAAACACTGTGTCTTTCTGATGTCTCTCTGTTGCATGTCTTCTCTCTTTCTGTCTTTGTTTCTCTGTGAATCTATCTGTCAGTCTGTCTGTCTGTGTGTCAGTCTCTGTCTTGTGTGTGTGTGTGTGTGTGTGTGTGTGTGTGTGCTTCGCTTTTATCTGTATCTATATATTATATTTCTGTCTGTCTGCTCTTCTGCCTATCTGTTTATCTCCCTTTATTCCGCAAAATGTTTTCCAGTGTTTACTTATATTTCATATTCATTTATTCGCTCCCTCTCTCTCTCTCTCTGTCTGTCTGTCTGTCTGTCTCTGTCTCTCTCTCTCTCTCTCTCTCTCTCTCTCTCTTACTGTCTCTCTCTCTCTCTCTCTCTCTTACTCTCTCTCTCTCTCTCTCTCTCTCTCTCTCTCTCTCTCTCTCTCTCTCTCTCTCTCTCTCTCTCTCTCTATTTTATTTTATTTTTTTAAATTTTTTGACAAAATAAATAAAACAAATTTTTGGTTTGTTTTCAGACAAGCTGAATCAGAAGGAAGAGATCCGTTTCTATGGAAACCAAGGTAAACAATAAATAAATAATAAAAATCTGCATGGTTAAGTCTCTTGTTCATGCACGTCAGCTCTCGAGATCAGTCCTTCCTAGCGGAATGTATGGTGTTTTTTTTCCGTTCTAGAACGTTCACCTTAACATTTTATAAAAGTTTATGTAAATGTATATAAACCTTTAATAGTTTGAAAATTTATGGTTTATTTTAAAAATTAAAAAAAAAAAAAAAAATAAAATAGTTAAATTAGTTTATTGATATATTCGTGAATAAAATTAAAACGTTATTTCTGTAAACTGCTAATCTGTAAGCAGTTTTGCTTTTATTATTTATTTATTATTTTTTATTAATTAATTAATTTATTTATTTATTTATTTATTTATTTATTTATTTATTTATTTATCTATTTATTTGGTTTTTTTGTCTTTTATCTTCTTTATTGTCAGCTTTCTTTTTCATTCGTTTTTTATTTACTTATTTGTTTTTATCTATCTATTTCTCTTTCCTTTATTTCTTTATATGTTTATATCTTTCTTAGTCTTTCTTTCATTTTTTATTATTATTCATTCATTCTTTCTTTCTTTCTTTCTTTTCATTTCAGTCCACAGAATGCGTATTACGGTTGAGAGAAGGAAGACACAAATTTATTTTAAAAGGAGAAGAAAAGAAATATTCAAGGAACACAAAAAATTCAGAACATTTTTCAAAAAATACATAAATACATAACGATGATACGTCATAAATCAATCTTGCATAATTTGAATAACTCCGCCCCCTTTTATAATGCATATACATAATTTAAATACCTTGAAATGACCAAACGTTCTTGTGTATGTAAATGAGTCCCTGGTTCATTTGAATATTTAAATATGTTTTAGAGTTGTGAATGAAACAACACATTTTTTATTAATTTATTTTTGTTTGTTTTCTGTTTCATTTATTTTATTATTATTTTTTTATTATTATTTTTTTATTATTTTTTTTTTTTTTATTATTTTTTTTATTAATTTATTAATTAATTTATTTATTTATTTGTTATTCTAATTGTTTATTTTTTTATTTACTTATTTATTTATTTACGTATTTTATTTATTTATTGACTTATTTATTTATTACTTTATTTATTTATTTGTTATTCTCTTTTTTATTTTTTTTTATTTATTTTATTTTTTTTTTTTTTCGTATTTTATTTATTTATTTTTTTTTATTAATTTATTTTTTTTTTTAATCCTTTTTTTAAATTTCTATTTTTAATTAATATTTAATTTCTTTTAAATTTATTATTATTTTTTTTATTATTATTATTATTTTTTTTTTTTTTGTCTTATATACAAGATATACAAGTACTGTACATACATACCTTCATAAACATACCATCTTAATATCAGAGAGATATTCAGTTAATTCTGTTGTCGTCACCTTTATACTGGCGCATTTCATTCCTAACGTGACATATTACGTTTTTCTAGTTGTATATTTGTTTGTTTGTTTGTTGTTGTTGTTTTTTTCTTATATTTTTTCATTATTGTATTTTTTCTTTATTTCTTTATTATTATTTTTTTTTTTTTTTTTTTTTTTTTTTTTTTTTTTTTTTTTTTTTTTTTTTTTCTTTATTTATTTTTGTTTCTTTTTAATACTTTTTTTTTTTTTTTTAAACAATTTTTGTAAGTTTCTCTTTATTGAAGTAACGTTTTTTTTGATATCATTTATATTGTGTGGTTATTTTTTAGAATTTTTAGAGACACTAATGTGATCAGAGCTTTTTTTATTATAATTAACGCTGCATTTTCAAATTTATAAAATAGACAAAAATTACATACATATATACATACGTACATACATACACAAACACACACACATACATAGCTATACATATTATTATTATTATTATAACTACTACTAATAGTAGTAATATTAGTATTACTACTATTATCATTATTATTATTACTGTTATTATTACTATTAAATAAGAATTATTATCATTATTGTTACTGTTATTATCATTATTATTATTATTATTATTATTATTATTATTATTATTATTATTATTATTATTATTTATTATTAAAACATTTATTTTAATGATATCAGTATATATATATTACGTTTGTGTATTACACATACATACACATTACATGTATTGAAGTAATTAGATTCAATATTTGCTATTCAAGAACGGTCTATGCATTTGTATACAATTTACATTATTTTGTACCAATATATAATATAAAAGATGATTTAGATAAATAAAGTTTTATATAAACGTATAGTTTTATATAGTTTTCAATAATTCCTTCGCTTGTTTTAATCTTTTATATTTAGCATTATGTAAATGCCATAATGGTACCGTTATTTTTATTTTATTATTATTAATACTGTAATAGAAGTAAAAGAATAGCAGTAGCTGAAGTTGTAGTAGCTGTAATAGAAGTAGTGGTAAGAGAGATGAAAAAAAAAAAACATAACTGAATGAAAAATTATTAAAAAAGAAATGTTAAAACAAAACGGAGAAAAAAGAAAAGATTGAAAGAAAGAAAAACAAGAACGGAAGAAAATAAGACAAGAATCGGCCGAAAGACAAGACAAAGAATGAATGAAAGAATTTAAAAATAGAGAGAGAAAGATCGGTGAAGGAATAATAGATAACTCAGTACTGTAAAAAAAAAAAAAAAAAAAAAAAAAAAAAAAACGACAGACGAATAGCAACGAAAGATAGCAAAAGCGCAAAAAACCTATTCAGATCTACAAAACCTGCTTAAGTGGGTCAAATATTATATTCCGCAATTTCTCACCTCGACTATTAACCTCTGAAAAAAATAAAATCACTTCCACGATTTATCTTCCTTTCCTCTGTTACAAGCACACATTGATTTATTCCTGTGTGCCTCATAATCTCGTTTACTAATGTGTCTTTATTAAAAGTAAATAACTACGTTCTTTTTGTTCTTTATTTTTTCCTTCATCATTAATTTCTTCTTTTCTTTCGTCTCGTCCTATTTTCTTTCCTTTCTTCTTCTGTTCGTTACTTCTTTCCTTTTTTCTTTATCCTTTACTTCATTTCTTCTTTCATTCCTGACTACTTAATATAATAATACATCATCATCATGTTCATTTTTCGTCATCATCATTATTATAATTATTATTATTGTTATATACCTCTATTAAAAATTACAGACAGGACTAAGACTTCTCTGCCCTGTCACCGTATTTTATATTACTGAAAAATAACTGGATGACTTTTATGATGAAAATTTTATACGAATTGGAATTGGGATATATATGGATAGAGCAGAACCAGATTAATGAAAATATAAAACATTAGTTGTGCATAATTAAGCAAATGATACATGACTTAGCAAGGCAGAATCTTTCAATTCAGCTAAATACATCTGTGAACTATAACAAGTTCTATAAATACATCACAGATGGTGTAACATTTGAGTTTCATTTAGCTAAATCAAACTGTCATGACACTGTATATCGATGAACTGTAAGGAACAGAACTGACCTGAAGCACTGATTCCTGCAATGAACGCAAAACATTAAACCCTTTGAATGATAAAGAATAAAAAAAAATAATAATTAAAAAATAATTGGCAAAGCGCCTATCTAATCGGATTCAAGACTGTTTAATCATGTCATTAGCCGGGAAACATCTTAAAAGAAACATCAAAGAAACATTTCTCAGTTCGCAGTTTGTACCTAAGCGATACACAAGTCTTCTGAAACAAAAAAGAAATGGATGATAACAACGAAAGTATTAATACACTTTAAATGATAATTATGATTGAGTATATTAAACATTTTATTGATATATGTATAAGTTAAATATGAATTCAGTCCAACACACGGCTCCATCACGACACTGTAGTCTGAGTTCTTCCTGAACTGAACAAACTTGATGCCTACGACCAGTCCGTCCGATGAATTTGTCTTCAAACTAGTCTGTTACAGGCTGAAGTTCCTCAGTTAGTTCGTCTTGCAGAAGCTCAAACAACTCAGTAACATCAGCGAGTGACACACGTGTTAAAGCTGGTGACACAC
The DNA here is from genome assembly GCA_012295275.1 of Chrysomallon squamiferum. NCBI lineage: Eukaryota > Metazoa > Mollusca > Gastropoda > Neomphalida > Peltospiridae > Chrysomallon > Chrysomallon squamiferum. The sequence continues at coordinate 19,300,569 of CM022677.1, forward strand.
GTGTTAAAGCTGGTGACACACGTGTTAAAGCTGGTGGTGACACACGTGTTAAAGCTGGTGACACACGTGTTAAAGCTGGTGGTGACACACGTGTTAAAGCTGGTGACACACGTGTTAAAGCTGGTGACACACGTGTTAAAGCTGGTGACACACGTGTTAAAGCTAGTGACACACGTGTTAAAGCTGGTGACACACGTGTTAAAGCTGGTGACACACGTGTTAAAGCTGGTGACACACGTGTTAAAGCTGGTAGCACACGTGTTAAAGCTGGTGACACACGTGTTAAAGCTGGTGGGACACGTCTTAAAGCTGGTAGCATGCGTGCTGACAGAGAAAAGACTGGAACTGTTGTGTAGTGCTCTTGTAACTCAGAAGCTTGCACACGACTGAGCGACGTGAGAGAGACAGACCTGCAGTTCAGTGTCTGGAAACGTGGCACTCGCGGTGTTTTCATTGTAGCATCTCGTAACCAAATTTCATGTGCAGTGTTTATATTAGTTGTATATTTGTAAAACCCCATATTTCCCAACCGTACAATAAAATTGGCTGTTTTACTTTGTCAAATAAATCAAGTTTACAGTCGATGGAGAGATCATTCCATCAACTTTTAGCTATCAGGCTACATGTAGCTTTCGTTGCTTTGTTATACAGTTACTTTACGTTGAAACGGAATAGGCGGGTGTTACAGAAAAAAAAAATGCCTGAATTCCATGACACAGAGTGACATAATCATCATGAATCAAAATGTTTTTGCTCGAGTAGAAGTATCCATTGTTTGTTTTTTACGTAAGCTGAGCAGTCAACAGTTGTTGGTGTTGGTGTTTTTTATTCAGTTAATTTGACATAAAAGATGTCACATATAAAATTACAGTAAATTAGAACCTTAAAGACAACGATACTCATAATATAATATATTTGATATAGTATAGTATAGTTCGGATATTTGATAGGTAGAAGGGCCGAGAATTGTCACCTGGGCAGGAAATGACGTAGAGGGGAATCACCAGTGAGAAATGACTTTGAGGGGAATCACCAGTGGGAAATGACTTTGAGGGGAATCACCAGTGGGAAATGGCTTTGAGGGGAATCACCAGTGGGAAATGACTTTGAGGGGAATCACCAGTGGGAAATGACGTAGAGGGGAATCACCAGTGGGAAATGACGTAGAGGGGAATCACCAGTGGGAAATGGCTTTGAGGGGAATCACCAGTGGGAAATGACTTTGAGGGGAATCACCAGTGGGAAATGACTTTGAGGGGAATCACCAGTGGGAAATGGCTTTGAGGGGAATCACCAGTGGGAAATGACTTTGAGGGGAATCACCGGTGGGAAATGACGTAGAGGGGAATCACCGGTGGGAAATGACGTAGAGGGGAATCACCGGTGGGAAATGACGTAGAGGGGAATCACCGGTGGGAAATGACGTAGAGGGGAATCACCAGTTGGAAATGACGTAGAGGGGAATCACCGGTGGGAAATGACGTAGAGGGGAATCACCGGTTGGAAATGACGTAGAGGGTGATCTCCGGTGGGAAATGACGTAGAGGGGAATCACCAGTGGGAAATGACGTAGAGGGGAATCACCGATGGGAAATGACGTAGAGGGGAATCACCGGTGGGAAATGACGTAGAGGGGAATCACCAGTGGGAAATGACGTAGAGGGGAATTCACAGTGGGGGAAATATCCGATGGGGGGAATGCCCTGACACCGTATTTTATATCATAAACAAAGAACTGGGTGACTTTTATCAGGAAAACGTTATATGAATTGGGACTGGGATACACAGATTAATGAAAATATTGAAAAATATTTATGCATAATTAAGCAAATGATACATGACTTAGCAAGTCAGAATCTTTCAATTCAGATAAATACATCTGTGAAATGTGACAAGTTATATAAATACATCACAGATGGTGTAACAATTCAGATTCCTTTAGTTAAATCTGTAGCAATGATTTATAAAAGATACTTGACAAAAGTGAATCTACACATCAGCTGTCAAATGAGACTGGGAGATACAGGAAAACTGAGAGAGCAGAAAAGAAAAAAAGTAGATTATGTAACAGTGGTGAGATGAGACTGAACATAAGAAATCACTGTAACATATAAATTACAGAAAAGACTAAGTCTACTGTTACTCAAAAATAACTGGCAAAGTGCGAATCACTGGGTGTATTGAATTTTACAATGAATTTCACAATGACAATGAGTTTATACTCATCAACTATAGAATTGCAGTACAAAGAAGAATGCGTTACCTATATGTATATAATAAAACAAATTAAAAACCACTGATTGGATAGAGGATATCTTGTATAAACATTTCATTGGTCAGAAACCGTCTTAAAAGAAACATCAAACAAACATTTCTCAGTTCACAGTTTGTATCAGACCCGTATACAAGTTTTCTCAGATAAAAAAGAAATGGATCATAACAATGAAAGTTTGTTACAAAACAAAGAAGTGAAACAGAGAAAAAGGTGTAATCCAGGTAGCAGTGACGAGCCACTCATCAAACCAAATGGAGAAAAAAATTTAGAAAGTTTTGTCAATCCTGACACAAAACGTACGCCAAGAGAAAAAGTGCGTCGAAAACGTGACAAAGATAAAGACGCAGAAAAAGAGAAAAAGAAATTCTGGACAGAGGTCATTATCCTTTTTCTTTTCATCGACATCTTTCTGGTGATCGTTATATCTCTAACCTTCACTACACCACGGGTGCAGTCACAACGTCAAACCGTTGTGCAATGGGACGACGACGTCTGCTTTCCGTGCAAAGATGTTTACCTCACCGACGATGACAAAACTGACAACATCTACGACTTCGACGTTCGAGAAGATGGAAATCTCTGCTGTGCTGGTCGTGAGCGAAACCTGATCGACATCGTAACAAAGGTTTTTATTATCATTATTATTATTATTACTATTATTACTATTATTGTTATTACTATTATTATTACTAATATTATTATTTTTATGCTTCTTCTTGCTGTTGTTCATGATGTATGTATGTATGTATGTATGTATGTATGTATGTATGTATGTATGTATGCTGTTACCTATCAACCAAAATATGTTGATTCTGTTCTACAATTCTATTTATTCGCAGTTTGTAGAAACACAGTACCAGCAAGAGAGAGCCAAACGTGAGTAGTAAATCATTCTTAATATACAATAATATTCTTAATACATCTAAAACTAAAAACTGACATTTGTGACACATACACATACACACAAACACACACACACACACAACATTTATATACATACACATTTAACAAAAAACAAAAAACCCCAGAAAACACAGACGTATGTATTAAACTATTTATTCATGCTTCGACAGTAAGGCACGTCTGAACGACATTGTCTAGTAAACGACTGGTTCGGTCTGATCACAACTGTTTCTAACTAGCCCGACTGGTCGTGTTATTAATGTCTGAACTGTGAATTAATTTGCTATCAGTGATCCTATAAACATTAGTACATTCTGTCCCTCACTGATATCACATATCAAACTGCAGTAAATTAGAAGGTTAAAGACAACGATACTCATAGTATAGTTCGGATATTTGATAGGTAGAAGGGCAGAGAATTGTCACCGGGGCAGGAAATGACGTAGAGGGGAATCACCTGTGGGAAATACCCGGAGGGAAATATCCGATGGGGGGGGGATGCCCTGACACCGTATTTTATATCATAAACAAAGAACTGGGTGACTTTTAACAGTAAACTTTACATGAATTGCGACTGGGATACACAGATTAATGAAAATATTGTAAAATATTTAGACATAATTAAGCAAACGATACATGACTTAGCAAGTCAGAATCTTTCAATTCAGTTAAATACATCTGTGAAACGTGACAAATTATGTAAATACATCACAGCTGGTGTAACATTTCAGTTTCCTTTAGTTAAATCTGTAGCAATGATTTATAAAAGACACTTGATATAAGTGAATCTGCACATCAGCTGGCAGATGAGACTGGGAGACAGGAAAACTGAGAGAGCAGAAAAGAAAAAAAGTAGATTATGTAACAGTGGTGAGATGAGACTGAACATAAGAACTCACTGTGTAATTTGGGAAAATATTTGATTAAAGCATTTCAATGTCGTAAAGTTTTGATTTGTTAGATATAACTTACGTTGTATATTAGTTACAATTCTCCAAATATTTTTTTTTCTAACTAGCCCGACTGGTCCTGTTAATAATGTATGAACGTGAATTAATTTGGTATCAGTGATCCTATAAACATTAGTACATTCTGTCCCTCACTCTCTTCCTGTTTGTTTTTTTTTTTTTTTTTTTTTAGATTCTGAATTTCGTTTTAATGGGGAGAGTGACCGCTCAGCATATCTACGCGAAATTGACTGGGTGAGGTCAGGTGAGGTCATAGTTCATCAAAGGTTAAACAGTAATGAATTATTAAAGTATTAAATATTATTGTTAAATAACAGATGTGTTCATTATTTACCATATTAGCTATGTATTGTAAAATAATAATAATAATAATAATAATAATTTATCAGTCTCTTTGTTAGATTGCCTAGCTTTAATATGGATATATAGGTGTATATGAGAGAGACATAGAGAAAGAGAGTTTGCTAAACAATTATGATTATTATTGTTATTATTATTATTATTATTATTATTATTATTATTATTATTATTATTATTATTATTATTATTATTATTATTATGCAGAAGGACAAAATATACTGCACTGGAAACAAGACTCTTCGTTCATTGGGAAGAAGATGATGTACAAAGATGGCCGCATTCAAGTAAAAACGCCTGGCACGTGTTTTATTTACGCTCATCTTGTTTTCGTGAACAACCAAACACAAGACGACGCCACTTCTGCTCATTCCATCTGGCTTAGAAATGGCGGGAAACACGAAGAGAAATTACTCGAACTTTTCAACTCTCTCGTTGCTTTGCCATCACCAGAGACAGCAGGGTTTACTCCCACTTACCAAGGCGCGTTGTTTGAACTGAAAGCAGACGACAGTATTGAACTGCGTGTGCAGAACATTAAAAATCTTCAAAAGGACAAAAACAAACACAACTTCGGAATTTATTGCTTTCAGTAATTTTCTATAACTAACAAGTAGAGATGTCGTGATCACAGACAGAACTTTCATGAGAATCAATTGTGTCATTTTTTTTTTTTTTTTGCTACTGTAGAATTTTTATTATGATTTGTTTTGTTGACGTGGTCAGTTTGTCCTCCTTGGAGACGCCTAATTTATGTTGTAAATGTCAACATTTCTGTGTCAGGAATTAACTAATATTAAAAGCCTTTAATTTGAAACCTCTTCTTGTTTCTTTATTCCTTAGACACATGATTTTATGTAGTGAGTAACTAGTGGGTTACGTAAGTCTTCGTATATATATATAGATATATATATAGATAGATATATTTGTATGTATGTATGTATATTTGTATGAATGAATGTATGTATGTATGTATTTAAGTATTATAACCATTATTTTGGAGAATAGTTGTTAATCTGAGATCAAACTGAACAAATTAATCTCTAGATATTATCTCTAAATCAATGGGAGATAATATCGGGGTATCTGGTAACAACACTATGAGTAGCTGCAAGCAGAGATAACACAGTAGTGACGTTATCAACTGATTGTCACGTCAACGTCCTGCTAAGTAGTACGGTATTTCATATACTTGTATATTCAAATGCTTACTGAGGTGTGCTATTTTACCCTCAGGGATAAACATATTTAATATCCTCCATATGAGAGAGAGAGAGGGAGGGAGGGAGGGAGAGAGAGAGAGAGAGAGAGAGAGAGAGAGAGAGAGAGAGAGAGAGAGAGACGGAGAGAGAGAGAGAGAGAGAGAGAGAGAGAGAGAGAGAGAGAGAGAGAGAGAGAGAGAGAGAGAGAGAGAGAGAGAGAGAGAGAGAGAGACGGAGAGAGAGAGAGAGAGAGACGGAGAGAGAGAGAGAGAGAGAGAGAGAGAGAGAGAGAGAGAGAGAGAGAGAGAGAGAGAGAGAGAGAGAGAGAGAGAGAGAGAGAGAGAGAGAGAGAGAGAGAGAGAGAGAGAGAGAGACAGAGAGAGAGAGACAGAGACAGAGAGAGAGAGAGAGATTAAATATATTTATAACTTTTCAGTTTTAAACGCTCGAGAGAGAGTTTTATATAAACGTATAGTTTTATATTGTTTTCAATAATTATTTCGCTTGTTTTAATCTTTTATATTTAGCATTACGTAAATGCCTTAATGGTACCGTTATTTTTATTTTATTATTATTAATACTGTAATAGGAGTAAAAGTATAGCAGTAGCTGAAGTTGTAGTGGTAGTGGTAGTTGAAGTAAAAATAGCAGTAGCTGTAGTAGTAGTAGCTGTAATAGAAGTAGTGGTAAGAAAGATGAAAAAAAAACTGAACGAAAAACTATTAAAAAAGAAATGTTAAAAAAAAAAGGAGAAAAAAGATAAGATAGAAAGAAAGAAAAACAAAAAAACGGAAGAAAGCAAGAAAAGAATCGGCCGAAAGACAAGACAAAGAATGAATGAAAGAATTTAAAAATAGAGAGAGAAAGATCGCTGAAGGAATAATAGATGAACAAATATAATAATAAAAAATAAGAATGTGAAAATAACAAATAACAAATAGCAAATGACGAATAGTAACGAAACCTAGCAGAAGCGCAAAAAACCTATTCAGATCTACAAAACCTGCTTACTCGGGTCAAATATTATATTCCGCAATTTCTCACCTCGACTATTAACCTCTGAAAAAAAAAATCACTTCCACGATTTATCTTCCTTTCCTCTGTTACAGGCACACATTAATTTATTCCTGTGTGCCTCATAATCTCTGTTTATCATATAAGGAAACCGCTGTTTAATTTGTTACAAGTATACATTCATTTATTCATGTGTGCCTCATAATCTCTGTTTATCATATAAGGAAACCGCTGTTTAATTTGTTACAAGTATACATTCATTTATTCATGTGTGCCTCATAATCTCTGTTTATCATATAAGGAAACCGCTGTTTAATTTGTTACAAGTATACATTCATTTATTCATGTGTGCCTCATAATCTCTGTTTATCATATAAGGAAACCGCTGTTTAATTTGTTACAAGTACACAGAGATTAATGGGACAAAGCGACAAAAGGCTAGCGTTGTCGTTTAGGTTCATAAATATGCTTGCTATTTGAAATAATAATGATTTACTGCAAGGAGAGGGAAAGAAAGGAATTATATTACATATTTAGATCAGTAAAGAAGAAACGGAAAAGAAATGGAAATGCAGGCAAAGACAGAAAGAGACAGAAAGACAGAGGGGTATATACATATGTGTATGTGGGTGTCTGTATATACGCACACGCACACATAAAGACACATATATAGACAGATAGATAGACAGACCTGCTTTGTGTTAGTATTAGCAGCAGCAGTGTAGTTGTCGTTGTTGCAGTTTCATAACCTCTACATCAGATATCAGATAAGACGTACAAAGTAATTCAAATAATCCTGGTTGTACAAGTTCAGCATTTAAATTAACAATAAAAATTAAAATTAAAATAAAATAATAAATAAATAAATAAATAATAATAATAATAATAATAATAATATAAATAATAATAATAATGATATTAACAATAATAATAATAAAAATAAATAAATAATATAGCAATAATAATAATAATAATAATATAAATAATAATAATAATAATATTAACAATAATAATAATAATAATAATAAATAAATAAATAAATAATATAGCAATAATAATAATAATAATAATAATAATAATAATAATAATAATAATAATAATAATAATATATAAATAAATAAATAAACAAACAACTGTTTATGAAATCTACTGAATTCCCGGATCTAATAACATGAAAAGGATTTAAATATTATCTTACAGTAAAATTAAAAGCTATGCAGTATGCAACCGTACCTTTAGTTCCTTCTCACCTGATTCATTTACAGGTGTGGTCAACAGGTAGACTATCCTCTGAGATACCAAACCGGAAAATAAAAAATATTTTTAAAAGTACAATAGCCATTTAATCCGTGAAATGATTTCCAGATCGTAAAACTAACCTGTGTTACTCTAAAAACAAGCCCCGTTAAGAATCTCTCGCTTCAAAGCCATGAATAAATTACCATAAATTATCATAATCAGTCGTGTTATTTGTGTTAGGGTCAGACGTTCTGTTGCTAATT
>CM022677.1:19313789-19320084 GCA_012295275.1 Chrysomallon squamiferum
CCTGCAACAAACGACGCGAAATGAATGGACGGATCACCTTTCCTCGCCATCTTTGAAAAAAAATAATGTTGCTATTAAGGTTTTTTGTTGAAGTTTTTGACGAGACGATTTACGACGTGCAAAACAGTCGCGTCAAAAGCAGACGACGGTTAGACTGTCGATGAATCAGCAGATACTGGCGTCGACCTTTGACCTCGTTTGATAATGCTGAGATGCATCGCAGCGAGGCGGGGTGGAAATTCACACTGATATGTTATTTTCTAAACCCCCCTCCCCTCCCCCTCCACTCGCCCGACGTGTTCTTTTCACTAATTCTAATATTCTTACTAACTCTGCCAATTTTGTCGTTCTATGTGACATCGTGTGTGTGTGTGTGTGTCTCTCTCTCTCTCTCTCTCTCTCTCTCTCTCTCTCTCTCTCTCTCTCTCTCTCTCTCTCTCTCTCTCTCTCTCTCTCTCTCTCTCTCTCTCTCGATCTCTCTCTCTCTCTCTCACGTCGCCACTAGGGGCGCTCGCTAAAGATTTGTCTCACCATTGGCGAATTCCCAGCCTCAAAGTGTTACGTTAATTTATTACGTGTCTTGGAACAGAATGAGATGAAATATCAGTTTATTTTGTTAGATGAATTTCTTTAAAAATACTTGATTGTTTAATAGCCATTTGTAGAGAAGTGGTAACGCCCGATTCTTGAAAAATAATCTCCTCATGAACGACAACTCTGTATTGTCGTCTGCATTAGTAAACGTCAACATAATAGAAGAAAAAAATAATTATCTATTCACGAACGACAACTCTTATTCAGGAACGATTCGTGTTCATCTATCAACTGAAACAAGCCTAAAACATTTGATCTGACTCAGTATGTCTGCCTCTGTCTGATCACGCAAATTTGACAAAAATATCTCTGAAAATATGTTTTTCGTGACTCTTTTTTAAATGAACGTGAAAATACAAATAAGGGGAAAACGGATTTTTTGAGAACTTTGAAATGCGATATGTTTTACAACTATTGTAGATATCTTCAAAAAGATTTTTGTTGTTTTTACATTTGGGATTGGTTTTCTTTTAACTGGTATAGAATATATGTTTATTTGACAATTTAAAAAATGCGTTATCTTTGCTATCAAAGCATGTTACATACAGTTTTTTCAACAGTACAATGATGTCATTGTCATAAAATTCTGTTGCTAGGCGACGACAATTAGAAATGACGTCAGAAGGCAAAACATAGTCTCTATACCCACAGACTCTTTCAAAAACTATATCAATGATTATTTCTCGAGACTCATACATTATTTTTTTCTTATTCTCCACCCTTTTTGAAATTTCTATGCTACATTTCTCTTTTTTTTTCTTTTTTTTTATCTATTCAACGCCCGTTTATTATCTTTTTTCTTGTTCATTTCTTTTCATTTCTTTACTTTTTCTTTTCTTCTGGTCTGGTTCAGTTAGGTCAAGCGATAAACTAACTTATTTTGCATTTCGTGACGAAGCGATTCCGAAAGAAATGTTCGTGAGAAGACGTCAAAACCCGAATTATAAATAAAACTTTCCTTTATCGCAGAAAAATGCTTTATAGGCGTAGCTCATTAGCATAATAAATGCGCACATATTTCTGCAAGGCTACTGCTGTTTGAGTACTTAATCTTTTTATATAACAAGTCTCTCTCTCTTTCTCTCTCCCCCCCTCTCTCTCTCTCTCTTACATATATACACACACGACACACATACATACATCACACACAAACACACCTATATCTACGTACACTAACGTTTAATTATTAATAAATACATAAGTACGTACTACATTAACATAATAAATTTATGAATACTGACGCGTTCTCATTAACATAATAAATGTATGAATACCCACTCGCTCTCATTAACATAATAATAACGATAACTCGTTCTTAACATTAATCTAAAGTACATAGGGGCAAAATTGCTCGTACTTTATAAGAAAAAAAAAGAAAGAAAAAAAGAAAAGAGGATGAAATAAAATAAAGCACAGTTTTTTAAGAAGGTCACTGAGGCTGATATTTGTAAGCGCAGTTTAGTTCGACGCGAAGGTAAGAATGCACATGCAGACGCACACACACACACAAAACACGAGAGAGAGAGAGATTATGAAGAACCAAAGAAATAATTAACACATAGAAGTAAAATTATATATTACACAGATATTAAACGGACACATATACATATAAAAATAGTGCATAACACACACACGCACACACACATACACACACACACACGGAGATACACGCACGCACTCACATACATCAAACTAAAAACGATCTATAACGAATCCTGTTAACGTAGACAGACAGACAGACTGACAAGCCAAGTAAGACGTATTTGGTCGAAAATCAACATCAATCATTCGCTATTTACAGTGTCCGCTTAAAACAGGTTCCACCTGTTTCTAAATCACTAAGTCTTTAGTACTGACGGCTGAAAATAGTTCTGACAAGTTGGCGCATGAATACAAAACGAAACGTGATTACATTTCTAGATAAACGGGATTTTTAAAAGATGTCTTGATGTTTTTAACAGATAAAAGGTGCCTTAGGCTTAATGCTTTCATTATTTATTTCACTTTCTTTTTTTGCTTTTTCCTTTTTAAAAAAAAAAAAAAAATTATTATTTGTTGCGCTTATAATTTTATTAACAACTTAAATGTTATTTAATGCTGTTTCACAATCATTCTGTTGATGATAATGTCATCATCATCATCATTATTATTCTTTTACTACTATACCCCCCACACACACACACACATACACACAGACGTCTACAGATAAATATCTTCTCGTAAAACGGTGACACTTTATAATTCTGTTATCATTAAATCTATGAAATACTGGAATTGCCTTAAAGGAATTAATACACATTACATACACATACATGCATACATACATACATACATACACACACACATACTCAGATACATTTCGGAAAAGAGCGTCCCATTCAAGGGTGATGTCATATTTCATTACTGGACGTCCAGATTTGGAATTAGGATCATTCAACTACGGGATGTAATAGGTACTATACCAATAATAATAATAATAATAATAATAATAATAATAATAATAATAATAATAATCATAATCATAATAATTAAGAATGTCAGGCTTGCGCAGATTTCATTTTTCGAATTTAATTTTTTTTTATTTTTTTTTATTTTCTCATTCGTGTGATTTTATGGTTTATGACAATAAAGGCATTGATAGTGACATTGCCCGGGGGCAAAGGGGACATCACTCTAGTTCACATATTAAATGTCCTTCAGGTAATGTACATACTTTTCAGACGGGTGATTAATTGGCTTACTACAGTTATCTCTAAATTCCTTGACGATGTCGACAATCTTCAAGGCGGAAATACACGAAGTTAGACGAAACTGCTGAAGTGGTTTTCGATTCATGACTTTTAACTATATACTTTTTAGCGCGGAAATATACGAATTTTAACGAATGAAAATCCGAGGATTTTCTCACATATGCAGACATCGCATAATTATGTCTGTATTGTATTTTTCTGTCATACGAAATGGACGTTAAAATCGGTAAACTCTTTAATTATCCCAAACGAACTGATAATAATAAGAAGAAAAAAAATAATAATATTCGCTACAGTATATGCAAGCACTCTTATCAAACGGAAAAAGACGAAAACAAACGAAGAAACCGTGTAACTTTCATAAAAAAAAAAAAAAATACTAATTATACCTTAATTTCATTTCTGTAATCTTTCAGACGTAAATAGACGACGATAAACGAAAAAAAAAAAACACTAAAATTTAGAAAAAATAAACAAACAAACAAACAAACAAATAAATAAATTAATTAATTAATTAATTAATTTAAGTAATAATAATGATAACAGTAATAATAATAATAAATCGTCTGTCTTTATTTTTTTTCAGACGGAAACAAGCGAAGAAAACCGAGTACCTTTCGCCCCGAGCCTGAATTCAACAATCATGAATAATTACACTCACATAGATCAGACAGATAACGGGACTACTTTTCTCGGCGGACTGTCCGAGGTGGAGATAGTTGTGATAGGGACTGTGACGGCAGTCTTGTTACTGGGACTGATAGCAATAATACTGAGAATAACAATGCCGAGAATTAAGCAGAGGAGGAAAGAGAAGATGATGAAGAAGAAACAGATTGTCGACGAGAAAAATGGGTTAGTATTTATAAAAAAAACTTTGTGTTTCTTCTTTTATATATATATATATCCTTTGTTATTTTAACTTCCCATTTTCTTGAAGCTCATCTCTCTCTCTCTGTTTATATAGTTTCTCTCTCTCTCTCTCTCTCTCTCTCTCTCTCTCTCTCTCTCTCTCTCTCTCTCTCTCTCTCACTTTCTGTCTCTTTCTCGTCTGTTTCTCTCTCTCTCTCTCTTTTTCTCTCTTTCGCCACTCATTTTTTAGTCTTATTATTATTATTATTCTTTTTTACATATTGCTCTTTTTTTTTTTTTTCTCACACTTTTTTTTTGTTTCACTCTTTGTTTCTCTCTCTCTCTCTCTCTCTCTCTCTCTCTCTCTCTCTCTCTCTCTCTCTCTCTCTCTCTCTCTCTCTCTCTCTATCTATCTGCTCCCTCTTTCTGTCTCTTCCATCTGTATGCTCTATCTGTCTATCTCTATTTCTATTTGTCCTTTTTCTCCCCTCCTTTCCCTTCTTTAACTATAGAGCCAATCCATAACTATTATAATTCATTCAAGACTATTATTATTATTATTATTCTTATTCTTCTTATTATTATTATTCGCCTTCACAGTCCTCAAAAAAAAAAAAAAAAAAGTTTCTATGTGTTTGTGACGTCACAACCTCCATTTCGTTTCAGGAAACTGCTCGCACCTGGAACGCCGTTGTCGCAGGCCTCGCGTGCGTCGTCGAAGGCGTCTGCACTCGACGACTGGTCAGACAACGCCAGCGACCACACGAAGATGACGAACTTCTCACAGACGTCGTTGCTGTCGAAGGACAGAGGATTGTACAGCAACTTCAGACTGCAGCCAGCATCTCAGCCTGGAATGAGGTAAACACAGTGTGCTCATTTCAATACGTTTGATTTTGTTTGGTTTTGGCTTTTATTTATTTATTTATAAATTTACTTATTTATTTATTTATTTATTTATTATATTTATTTACTTATTTATTTAATATATTTATTTACTTATTTATTTATTTATTTAATATATTTATTTATTTATTTATAATATATTTTTATTATTTATTTTTATTTTTTATTATATATATATATATATTTTTAAATTTGACATTTCATTTTATTTTTATATTATTTTATTTTATTGTGTTTTATTAATTTAATTTAATTTAATTTTTTTAATTTTATTTTATTTCTATTTTATTATTTATTTTATTTCTTTGTATTTGGTGTTTCTTATTTATTTATTTATTTATTTTATTTATTTATTTTATTTTTATTTTATTATTTATTTTATTTCTTTGTGTTTGGTGTTTCTTATTTATTTATTTATTTATTTATTTATTTATTTATTTATTTGTTTATTTAATCTAGTTTAACTTTATTTTATTTGATTTTCATTTTCATTTTCATTTTTCTTTTTCTTTAGTAGTTATTTATTATTTTTACTTTCTATTTATTTTCATACTATTTTACTTTTCTATTTTTTCTATTATTTCATTTTTCATTTTATTTTATTTTATTTTATTTATTTATTTATTTATCTAGTTTCTTATTCACAAAGTTTCTGTTTATTTATTCATTTTCAATAATTTCTTCCCTTATTAGTATTTCCATTTTATTATTATTATTTTTTTTATATCTTCTTTTGTCTTGTTTTCTTCATTCTTTCATTCCGTTCTGATTTAAACTTTTGTTATTCGTTTCTTTATGTTTCTTCTCTTCTCTCTCTCAGTGTCTCCACAGACCGAATCAATGAAGATTTGATTTCTGTTATATCACACAGATCAGTCGACCCGTAAGTATTCACAACAACAACAACAACAACAACAATAATATTAATAATAATAATAATTAATAATAATAATAATATCAGTAACAGTGATAATAATAATAATGAGAATAATTAATAATAATAATAAACGTAATAGTGATAAAAATAATAATAATAATAATAATAACAACAACAATAATAACAATAATAATAATAATAATAATAATAATAATGATGATGATGATGATGATAATAATATTAATAATAATTACAAATAATAAAATGCTGTTTGATATTTGGCTTTCCTCCTATTTTGATTTCTGTGTTAATATTG
>CM022677.1:19325284-19327784 GCA_012295275.1 Chrysomallon squamiferum
TATGTATGTATGTATGTATATACAATTATAGTGTTATTTTAATCAATCAAGCACAGCGATATAGATTCTCGTATCTAAATGTATCCAAAGTTGCCATCTCTGTGTGTGTGTGTGTGTGTGTGTGTGTGTGTGTGTGTGTGTGTCTCTCTCTCTCTCTCTCTCTCTCTCTCTCTCTCTCTCTCTCTCTCTCTCTCTCTCTCTCTCTCTCTCTCTCTGTGGATGTGAAAAGAGGAGAGTGAAAGTTCTGACGTCACAAACTGCTTGCAGTAAGATCGAGAGTAGGCCTAAATTAGTTTTGTAATAAAGTGAATAAAAAGAAAGAAAGAGAGAAAGGGGGGAAAAAAATATATATAAATAATAAAGGAGAAAGAAAAGAAGATAGAAAAAGGAGAAAGAAGAAAGTTGCTAAGGAAGAAAATCAATTAGAAAGATATATTATATTATATTATATTATACACTTTGCTTTAATGTAATATCAAATTTGAAAACTGCATGTGCCCTATGAGTAGTAGCGAAATACCAGTTAGATAAGTAAGTTTCTCTGCAACGCGTTTTTTTCCCGTTCTAACAGACGTTAGAATTACAGATTTACACGTCATCTTTTACACAAACTTTGACAACTCCGTATCTTTCTTTCATTTCTTCTTTTCTTTTATAACTTTTAATTTTTTCTGACACTCAAGATTCTTGCTAAAAGTACAAGACTTTCAACGAATAGAATCCATTATTTTTTTCTGTTCTTTCTTTTTTTTTTTGGTCTTTCGTTTGTTCTTTTGAAACTTCCTCCATTATATTCACTGAATCGCCCGTAGCAATTTTCCCCTCTACTCTTATTACAACATTTTTTTCACAGTTGTAAACACAACCAGCTAATACCCTGACTGTAACAGAAACTAGTAACTATTCAAAATTAATATTTACATTATATATATATTTTTTTCATACGTTAAACTTTTTGACAGAAGTCTATGGTACCCTCTAC
The DNA here is from genome assembly GCA_012295275.1 of Chrysomallon squamiferum. Classification (NCBI taxonomy): domain Eukaryota; kingdom Metazoa; phylum Mollusca; class Gastropoda; order Neomphalida; family Peltospiridae; genus Chrysomallon; species Chrysomallon squamiferum. The sequence continues at coordinate 19,326,267 of CM022677.1, forward strand.
AGTTGTGCAGTTATGACATTAAGATCGCAGTACCCTCCGTAGCTGTGTATTTGATTATACATGTACAGAGTAGACAATGAAGTAGCGTAGTTGTAGTTGCTTTAACAGGCTGTTCGATATTTAAAATATTAACAATTGCATTTGTCTTTGTTGTTGTTGTTGTTGTTGGTGGTGGCGGTGGTGGTGGTGGTGATATTATTGTTGTTGTTCTTGTTGTTGCTGTTATCGTTGATATTACTACAACAACAACTACTACTACTACTACTACTACTACCACTAGTGCTACTACTACAACTTCTACTACTACAACTATACTATGTTTAGAATAATTTAACTTTTTTTTACTTATGTGTAAATGTGTGTGTGTCTGCGTTTAAGCATACGCACCAATGAAAAACAAAGAGCTTAACAAACATCCCCCCAAGGAAAACAAACTGAAAGACTAAAAACAAAAAATCATTAACAAAATTTTAACACTATTATTTATCTCTTTTCAGAATGCCCCAACATGACGAGGCAGCTGGCTCCAGTAGGGGTGATCACTGCTGACACCGTCGGAGACATCCAGCTCAGCACCTACAACAAGTCCGTCGGTGCGGTCGTGAAAATATCGTGTTACGGTGAACGCACGCTTCAGGGCGTGAACCAAACGACCTGCCTGGCTAATGGAAAATGGGACTACCCCACCTTACCTACCTGCATACGTGAGTATAATTCATATTTTCATCACGTTGATAATCGCAGTTGTTTCGTTCAGTACGTGACTACTTCAGTTCGCATACGTTACTATTTCAGTCCGTATACCGTAACTGTTTTGTGCTACTTGTTTTTTTACGTGTTTTCAGTTCACGTACGTTACTCTTTCGAGCTACGTGTTTTACGAAATTTCAGTCAAATTGCGAACAATACTAGGTTTAATGTACGTGTGTTGATGTACGTTACTGTGTATGCATATATTTATAATCGATTTCTTTCACTAAGCTAATCTACTTCTGAACGTATTTTAAGATTTGAATTCACGTACGTTACGAATTCTGTCTATGCATCACCCACATTTTACTATTATTGTTGTTGTTGTTGTTGTTACTATTATTATTGTTGTTGTTGTTCTTGTTGTTATTATTATTGTTACGTTGTTGTTACTATTATTACTGTGTTGTTGTTGTTGTGTTTTTTTTATATATTATTACTGTCGTTGTCGTTGTCATTATTATTATTATTATTTCTGTTGTTGTTGTCATTATTATTATTATTATTTCTGTTGTTGTTGTGGGTATTTATTCTCTCTATGATCTTGTTTTTGTTATGATCATCGTCATTATTGTTATATACGCAAATGCCATTATAACTAAAACCTAAATAAATTCTCTAACTCAGTTAAATAAACTCAATAATATTTGTAACTAGCCGAAATAAATAAATACATAACAATAAAATATTTTATTTTTCCTTTTTAAATTTTGTTTTGTTCAGCCAAAACACGTAAGTATAAAGACAGAGACACAGTTCCTGCTTTTA
>CM022677.1:19337784-19342784 GCA_012295275.1 Chrysomallon squamiferum
GCTGTACATATTATTATTATTATTATAACTACTACTAATAGTAGTAATATTAGTATTACTACTATTATCATTATTATTATTACTGTTATTATTACTATTAAATAAGAATTATTATCATTATTGTTACTGTTATTATCATTATTATTATTATTATTATTATTATTATTATTATTATTATTTATTAAAACATTTATTTTAATGATATCAGTATATATATATTACGTTTGTGTATTACACATACATACACATTACATGTATTGAAGTAATTAGATTCAATATTTGCTATTCAAGAACGGTCTATGCATTTGTATACAATTTACATTATTTTGTACCAATATATAATATAAAAGATGATTTAGATAAATAAAGTTTTATATAAACGTATAGTTTTATATTGTTTTCAATAATTCCTTCGCTTGTTTTAATCTTTTATATTTAGCATTATGTAAATGCCATAATGGTACCGTTATTTTTATTTTATTATTATTAATACTGTAATAGGAGTAAAAGTATAGCAGTAGCTGAAGTTGTAGTGGTAGTGGTAGTTGAAGTAAAAATAGCAGTAGCTGTAGTAGTAGTAGCTGTAATAGAAGTAGTGGTAAGAAAGATGAAAAAAAAAAACTGAACGAAAAACTATTAAAAAAGAAATGTTAAAAAAAAAAAAAGAAAAAAAAGATAAGATAGAAAGAAAAAAAACAAAAAAAAACGGAAGAAAGCAAGAAAAGAATCGGCCGAAAGACAAGACAAAGAATGAATGAAAGAATTTAAAAATAGAGAGAGAAAGATCGCTGAAGGAATAATAGATGAAAAAAATATAATAATAAAAAATAAGAATGTGAAAATAACAAATAACAAATAGCAAATGACGAATAGTAACGAAACCTAGCAGAAGCGCAAAAAACCTATTCAGACCTACAAACCTGCTTACTCGGGTCAAATATTATATTCCGCAGTTTCTCACCTCGACTATTAACCTCTGAAAAAATAAATCACTTCCACGATTTATCTTCCTTTCCTCTGTTACAAGCACACATTAATTTATTCCTGTGTGCCTCATAATCTCTGTTTATCATATAAGGAAACCGCTGTTTAATTTGTTACAAGTATACATTCATTTATTCATGTGTGCCTCATAATCTCTGTTTATCATATAAGGAAACCGGTGTTCAATTTGTTACAAGTATACATTCATTTATTCATGTGTGCCTCATAATCTCTGTTTATCATATAAGGAAACCGGTGTTCAATTTGTTACAAGTACACATAGATTAATGGGTCAAAGCGACAAAAGGCTAGCGTTGTCGTTTAGGTTCATAAATATGCTTGCTATTTGAAATAATAATGATTTACTGCAAGGAGAGGGAAAGAAAGGAATTATATTACATATTTAGATCAGTAAAGAAGAAACGGAAAAGAAATGGAAATGTAGGCAAAGACAGAAAGAGACAGAAAGACAGAGGGGTATATACATATGTGTATGTGGGTGTCTGTATATAGGCACACACACACATAAAGACACACATATATAGACAGATAGACAGATAGACATTCTTTGTGTTAGTATTAGCAGCAGCAGTAGCAGCAGAATCAGTGTAGTTGTCGTTGTTGCAGTTTCATAACCTCTACAGCAAATATCAGATAAGACGTACAAAGTAATTCAAATAATCCTGGTTATACAAGTTCAGCATTTAAATTAATAATAAAAATTAAAATTAAAATAAAATAATAAATAAATAATAATAACAATATATAATAATAATAATAATAATAATAATAATATAAATAATAATAATAATGATATTAACAATAATAATAATAAATAAATAATATAGCAATAATAATAATAATAAATAAATAAATAAATAAATAATATAGCAATAATAATAATAATATAAATAATAATAATAATGATTTTAACAATAATAATAATAATAAATAAATAAATAAATAATATAGCAATAATAATAATAATAATAATAATAATAATAATAATAATAATAATAAAAATAATAATAATAATAATAATAATTAATAAATAAATAAATAAACAAACAACTGTTTATGAAATCTACTGAATTCCCGGATCTAATACATGAAAAGGATTTAAATATTATCTTACAGTAAAATTGAAAGCTATGCAGTATGCAACCGTACCTTTAGTTCCTTCTCACCTGATTCAATTACAGGTGTGGTCAACAGGTATGACTATCCTCTGAGATACCAAACCGGAAAATTAAAACATTTTTAAAAGTACAATAGCCTTTTAATCCGTTAAATGATTTCCAGATCGTAAAACTAACCTATGTTACTCTAAAAACAAGACCCATTAAAAATCTCTCGCTTCAAAGCCATGAATAAATTACCATAAATTATCATAATGAGTCGTGTTATTTGTGTTAGGGTCAGACGTTCTGTTGCTAATTATGTATCTTCTTTTTTTCTTTCTTTCTTTCTTTCTTTCTTTTTTATTTTTTTCTTTCTTTAATTCTTATTGGTCAGTTTCGTACTCAGTTATTTCTCACGCCCCCCCCACCGGTTATACTGTTATTCTTGTAGCTAGTAAATGTTACACAGTACGTTGTTATGCAACCGATGACGTCACCAAAACAAAGCCATAGGAACGCCTCTCTATTATTATCCCGCTGTACGCCATGCGCTGTGTTTATGAATGAAATTAGATGTTGGGTCCACCCTGATACGATATTTCATAACGGGACGGAAAAAAAAAAAAAAAAAAAAAAAGGTTTTCTATTACGTTCAATGATTACGTTACTGATTGAAGCGATTATTTACTGACTGAGAGAGAGAGAGAGAGAGAGAGAGAGAGAGAGAGAGAGAGAGAGAGAGAGAGAGAGAGAGAGATGTGTGTGTGTGTGTGTGTGTTTATTATCAACGTATTTCTGTAATCACTGTATTTATTAATATCATCAACCTTATTTATACAGTTATTAAATTATTATTTCATCATCTTTTAAAACTTACACCTTGAGTCGAGTACATCTGGGTTAAACCGATCTCATTAATTCTGTTTGCGCAACAAACCGGGCCATGTTACCTGTTCTAAAAATAGTTCTGAAGCCACGCCCTTCATCTCTGTATCTCTCTCTCTCTCTCTCTGAATACACACATTTAAAAAAAATATATATGTAAACATATCTATGTTCTCACACCTCGTAACGCGTTTATTGTCGCTAAGGTTAGGTCACGCCCGCGCAGACGATTGTGACGTCACACCATAGCAGCCGACAGGTGGTCGTTCCGGTGAATTTTTTGTTATGAACACAAAAGTATTCTTCCAGTGACGTCACGGGTAAGGAGAGGCATTGAAAAAAAAAACCACAATGAACCGGCAAGAAGGAGGAGGGATTTTGATATTTATTATGGGATGTTCTGTTTGCGGGTTACTATGAGAGATAAACTCTGCAGAGATAACTTACTTGTTGATCCTTCGGTAACTTCGAGCTGGTAATAAACGACTGAGGTTAACTGAAAGTTAACGACAGGAATAGGTAAGTGTCAGTTTTATTTAATTCTTCTTCTTCTTCTTCTTCTTCTTCTTCTTATTATTATTATTATTATTATTATTATTATTTATTATTATTATTATTATTATTATTATCTTCATCATCGTTATTATCATTTTCATCATCATTATTATATATATATATATATATATATATAAAAATGATTTGTATGAGTGTGTGTGTACATATATAACATATACATAATTTTAAATGATGTTTTAATTTCTTCAATTCTTGTATATCTCTATTTCTCTATTTTAGTCTCATATATATATCCACACACACACACACACACACATATATCAATCATGTTTTGGTGTCAGTGTTCACATTTGAGTATGGATCGTGTGTAGTATTTTGCTTTTAATAAAGACACATTACTAGAAAAAAAACAACAACAAAAAAAAACAACCGAAAAGTAAAGAAAAATAAAAAGAAAAAAGAAAAACAAAATGAAAAACAAAACGATAATAAATAAATAAATAAATAAATAAATAAATAAATAAATAAACATAATAAAATTAAATTAAAAAAATAAAAATAAAAATAAAAATAAAGCAAAATAAAATAAAATCAGATAAAATAAAATAAAAATACAAAACAGACACAGATAGGAATATATGATGCTGTTGCTTAATATACAAGGATAATATTAAAAAAATATGCCAAAGAAAAATGTGATTGTGTATCTCTCTGTGTGTGTGTGTGTGTGTGTGTGTGTGTGTGTGTGTGTGTGTTGTGTTTTTGGAACAAACAACAGCAACAACAACAGCAACAATACCACCAACAACAAAACAACAACAATAATAATAATATCTCCTTCCCTCTCTCTCTTTATCTCTCTCTATCTTTCTTTGTCTCTTTTTATGTCTGTCAATCAGGCAGTAAGTCTATCTTTCTATCTTTCTATCTTTCTATCTATCTATCTATCTATCTATCTATCTATCTATCTATATATGTGTCTGTCTGTCTGTCTGTCTCTCTCTATAATAATAATAATAATAATATATTCTTTTTTTTTACTAATGTGTCTTTATTAAAAGTAAATAACTACATTCTGTTTATTCTTTATGTTTTCCTTCATCATTAATTTCTTCTTTTCTTTCGTCTCGTCCTATTTTCTTTCTTTTCTTCTTCTGTTCGTCACATCTTTCCTTTTCTCTTTATCCTTTACTTCATTTCTTCTTTCATTCCTGTCTACTTAATATAATAATACATCAACATCATAATCATCATTATCGTTTTTGGTACTATTATTATTATTATTATCATTATCATCGGCATCATCATTATTATAATTATTATTATTGTCATTATTATTATTGTTATCATCATTATTATTATTATTATCATCATCATCATTATTACTGCATCATCTTCATTATTATTATCATCATCATTATGATCATTATTATTATTATCATCATCGTCACTATTAGAAAATTTATTAAACGGCTTCTAATATATATATATATA
>CM022677.1:19362784-19417784 GCA_012295275.1 Chrysomallon squamiferum
TATATTTATTTACCTTTATTTAAAATTTATTTTTTTGTTTGTTTATTTGTTTGTTTGTTTGTTTGTTTGTTTGTTTGTTTGTTTGTTTATTTATTTATTTAATTTCTTTGTTTGTTTGATTATTTATTAATTATTATCTTTTCGTCTTTCTCTTTCTCTCCTTCTATGTTCCTTCTTTCTCTCTCTCTCTTTTTTCCCATTTTCTGCCTCTCTACAAACGCTCTCACGCACACGCATGCACACACTGCCTCTCTACAAACGCAAACATATAGATACAAAACACACGTACAAAAGAAATAAATAGGTAAAAACACACATATCTAAATAAAGAAACCTGACAGACATACGTACATACACACATCCACAGAGTATCTCTCTCTTTCTCTCTCTCTCTTACACGCACATTTCTGTTCTTCCATCATTCTCTCCCTGATTCACTAATAAACAAAACTTTCAGCAGTAAACAAAAGCTCAACAACCAAACACTTATCAGTAAAAGAAAGAAAAATCTTTCGTCAGTAAGCAAATGTTTTAAATAAACAAACGTTGCTTAACAAACATCGATAATAAACAAAATTTCATTAATAAACAAAACGTTGCTCATTAAAAAACAAAATTCTCATTAAAAAACAAAAAACCTCATTAACAAAAAAACAAAAACAAAATACTCATTTTAAAAAAAAAAAAAAAATGTAAAAAAAAAACATGTTATTTAATAATAAAAATACTCATTAATTAAACAAAACAAAAAACCCTCATTAGCAAAAACAACAAAATAAAAAAATACCAAAGAATTAAAAAAACGCCAAAGAATTAAAAAAAATAATAATAATTAAAAAAAACCTTGCAATATGTCGCTCAGCCAGTTGATATGAAACTGCTTCCTCACGGTTCCGTCCTTGTATAATTTTTCCCACGGATGGTTGTGCGTCATATCCAGGACATTTTGTAACGCGGCGCTGATTGGGCTGGTCTTTGACGCGGCGTACTTGTCCCGCTTGTTGACGTAATCGCAAACGAGCTTCACGGACTGGGCCACGTCAGGCGGTGTATCGGATTCCTGTACCCTGTGGTGGAGTTTCCGCAGTTCGTTTTCCACGGGGTTCTCCAGTTTGTCTTCGTCTAGAAACGAGTTTGTGGTGTGCGACGACATTTTGGTTCTCTGAAAAAAAAGAGAAAAAAAAAAACGGACATAAATTTTAGAGTGTTCTCTGTCTGTCTGTCTGTCTGTCTGTACGTCTGTTGCTTCTGACGTGTAGGTGTTTGTCCGTTCGGTATATTTTAAAACAAAGAAATTGTGTGTATATTTCCATATGTCATTTCCATAAAAAGCTAATAGAGAATGTCATGTTTGTTTTAAGAAGATACAAAAACATTTGTATACGTATATTTTTATTAAACCTACTTCTGTTAATTCTTATAATCATTATTCTACTACAACCACTGCTGTTGCTACCACTACAACTGCTACCTTATTAATGCTGTTGCTGCTACTATTACCACTCCTGCCATTACTACTACTACTACTATTGCTTGCAACTACTGCCACAACAATTACTAAAACTAATACCAGTACTACTACTACTGCAATATTTTTCTAGCAAAAATCTTTATACAAGAAACTACCAGATCCGTATAAATTAAAAAGTATTGGTAATAAAAAAAAGCGAAACAAGCGCAGTGAATACTGTCTGTGCATTATATCCTTCAAGTATCATAAACGAATGCTTCCTGGTTTACGTCACAGTACCTTCCCGCGTAAACAGCTCTATGGTTGACACACGTATACGTAAAACTGCTAGTTAAACCACGTGACGAATCTGGTCTCTCGGTTTCTGACGAACGTAATCTCTCTTACGTAGTAAGCCAATAGTCCGGTTATCCTTTAGCAGAGAACAGCTCGAACAAACAGGCAGACAGACATCTGAATGGATGTCACTGATCCTACAGCCAGATATAGGTCGAAACCGTTTTTTTTTTTTTTTTTTTTTTTTTTTTTTTGTGTGTGTGTGTCCTGTAAAAGCTGTCACGTGTCAATCAGCTGACCGTTACGTCACTGTTTACATCGATTCAAACAACTAAGACTAAATGATGTTTTACAAAGTACCAAGCGAACTCGAGAATAGCCAATAATTATAAATTAAAAAAAAAAAAAAAAAAAATAAATCACAGCCGAAATTATTGATAAATGAGTATAGTAGTCGGAATGAAAGAAAAAAAAAAAAAAAAAAAAAAAAAAAAAACGATAACAGACTTTTCCTTGACGGACAACAAGCGATATACATCCAAATCTCCGTCTAAACGCGAGCTAACTAACCTGCTAACCTACTAACCCTGGGATTTCCGGACGACCGTGATAATTGTAATATTATAATGAACTCTATGCAGACTGTTATTTTCTTCTTGTAATGTAATAATGACAACAACGGCGACAACTACAGCAACGATAATTATAATTTGTCCCCCAACTTGAGATATCTCTCTCTCTCTCTCTCTCTCTCTCTCTCTCTCTCTCTCTCTCTCTCTCTCTCTCTCTCTCTCTCAACGTAGACAGTGTAAACATAAGCCACTGTATAGCAAAAAAACAAAATAGAATTTACGTAGGAAAAAAATTCTGTACATATTTTCTCAATAAACGAATCCATTTACGTTTAAGAAAGTGAAAATACGTTTTCCAAGAAAAAAAAAAAAAAAAAAAAAAATCACAAAAATACAATAAATAAGCCTGACAAAGTCTACAATCGAAAAGCAGACGAGATTATTATAAATTAGCTAACTACGCGAATTCGGATTTGCTTCCCCTTGTCTTTCTTTTCCTAGACTTTAATTATTTTAACACCTTAATGATTTTTCTTCTTTTCACTTACCTTGAAAAGCAACTGTGTTAACGCGTGGCTTTCGGCGGGGTTTTTATTTTTATCGCTCAAGGTCAAGGCCATTCAGTTTCTGCTTAAGTGTCGTCAGCTCTCGGCTGCTTTGCCTAAGAGGCGGGAAAAGTAGGTCATTGTGCTCATTGCAAACGAGGTTGCCTAGACTTGATCAACGTCCTAATTGATCGTTGTTACGTTTCAGGGATAATTTTGTCTTATTATTCAGTTAAATTGTTCTATCAATACAAAAATAAACAAATAAATAAAGGGATATTTTTGTCTTATTCTTCAGTTAAATTGTTCTTTCAATACATAAATAAACAAATAAATAAATAATGAAAAATAAATCTATATATAACTAACTCAATAGATTTTGTTCATGTCATAACGACTTTTCAAAAAAAAAAAAAAAAAAAAAACTCCAAAAAAAATACAATAACGGTCTTAGGATTATAATTCAGTAAATCGAAAACCAAGTTTGTCTTTCAGTTAATAAATAAATTAAAAAAAATAATAATAAAATAAAATAAATAACTATATCAAATGTAATAAATAAATAAATAAATAAATAAATAAATAAAACTTTTTTTTTTTTTTTTTTTTTTTTTTTTTTTTTTTAGATTTCGATCTTAATAAAGTTCAAGATCCGCAGAATTTTTACGGGGGTGAGACAACAGAATTCGGCACCTCTAGGAAAGGGCACTCTTGATTATCTATCCATATATGTATGTACGTATGTATGTATCTATGTATGTATGTTACAACGTATGTTTGCAACCAACTTCGCTGCCTAACGTTATGTAAATATTTAAACAGTTACTGAAAATACTATTGTGTCTGTTTAGAGTCGTTCATCTGTGACGTCACAGGGCTTCTCAATGAAATAAGATCGTGCTCTGACGGTACAACAAGGAAGTACCCGTTAACGAAATCGTACGAGCTATTTTTACCAGAGTTACGTGATTATGACAGAGGACATGTTAGATTCGTCCTGTGGTTGTTGTATTTTATTATTGTCGTCGTCATCGTAGTTGCTGCTGTTGTTGTTGTTGTTGCGTGTTTTTGTTTTAATTCTCTCAATCGTATAAACAACGTCCAGTTTAAAAATTTGGAAAGACACAAATGGCGACACAGAGATCGGTAGGTTATTTTTTTTTTTTTTTGGTTTATTGTATACGCCCATTTTAATACGCATTGCTGCTTCTACTAGTAATAATACTAATTCTTGTAAAAATTATTACTAGTTCTGCTACTACGAAAAGTCTGTCTCTCTGTGACTATAACTGCCTAACTACCTATATATATACCTACCTACCTATCTTTCTATCTGTCATCTGTGTATCTATCTACCTATCTATCTACCTACCTACCTACCTATCTCTGTCTGTCTATGTATCTACCTACCTACCTACCTACCTGTCTTTCTTTCTGTCATATGTGTATCTATCTGCCTATCTACCTGTCTATCTATATACCTACCTACCTATCTATCTCTGTCTGTCTGTCTATGTATCTACCTACCTACCTACCTGTCTTTCTTTCTTTCTGTCATATGTGTATCTATCTGCCTATCTACCTATCTATCTATATACCTACCTACCTATCTATCTCTGTCTGTCTGTCTATGTATCTACCTACCTACCTACCTATCTATCTATTATATACCTACCTACCTACCTACCTATCTATCTATCTATCTATTATATACCTACCTACTTACCTATCTATCTATCTATCTATCTATCTATCTATCTATCTGTGTCTGTCTGTCTGTCTATCTATCTATCTATCTATCTGTCTATCTTCTATCTACCTGTCTGTTTGTCTGTCTGTCTGTCTCTCTATCTATCTATCTATCTATCTGTCTGTCTGTCTGTCTGTCTGTCTGTCTGTCTGTCTATCTATCTATCTATCCATCCATCTATATAATCTGCCTATCTACCTAACAACGACTCAGTCTCTGTCTGTCTATCTGTCTGCCCACCTGTCTATCTGTCTGTCTGTCTGTCTGTCTGTCTGTCTACCTATCTACCTACGTATCTATCTCTGTATGTGTATATCTATCTTTCTACCTACCTACTACATTATATATATTACCTGCCTAGCTCTCTGTCTTTCTAGGTACCTAGGCAGGCAGGTAGACAGGTAAGTAGGTAGTCGACAAGTAAGCACACACCTACACATGCACACATACATAGAACTGAAACATACACCACGCAGTTGAACTACAGTTGTTATCTCCCTTAAACATGTCTGTCACAGTCTAAATACTGTCCAAAGGAAAAAAAAAAAAACTAACTGTCGGTTAACGCTACAGTTTCAAACAACATTTAGTAAGCTCTTCCTCGTCTTATTGTTACTACTACTACTGTTACTATCATTATTATTATTATTATTATTATTATTATTATTATTATTATTATTATTATTATTATTATTATTATTATTAATTAGTTCTTTTTCTCTCTTTTTCTTCACATATGTAGAAAAAGAAAAGAGAAAAAAAATCTTTTGGCTCAAAACGGCTACACCCAAAATGTAAACTCAGGGCAGGCAAACATATAATTATTTTTATATACAGTGTGTACGTGTGTGTGTGTGTGTGTCTGTTTGTTCCTCCTTCAAAATATATTTAAAAAAGAAGTAAACGGAATAAAAAATAGACTTTCTTAACATTTTTCTTTCGTAATTAATTAAATAAATAAATAAATAAATAAAAATAGACTGTCTTAAGATTTTTCTTTCATAATTAAATAAATAAATAAATAAATAAATAAATAAAAAAAATAGACGCATAATAATACACGAAAGCGATATAATTATTTTCGTAATCGTATTTTCTTCAGTTACTGGTTAGGTGAAATGTTAGTATCTGCGTCTATATATGAACATTTTCATTGTGATGATGATAATGATGATGTTGATGATGATGATGATGATATTTACTGTTATTATTATTAACAGTAGTAGTAGTAGTAGTAGTAGTTGTAAAGTTCAATATTAGTGGTGATAACATCAGAAGCAGTAGTTGTAATAGTAGAAGTAGTAGTAGTGGTAGTGGTAGTAGTAGTAGTAGTAGTAGTAGTAGTAGTAGTAGTAGTAGTAGTAGTAGTAGTAGTAGTAGCAGCAGCATCAGCTATAATAATAGCTGTATCAGTAAGGCTGCTACATTTAGAGACAGTAGTTTTATTAATATTACTAGTGTTGTCAAAATTTATTTGTTTGTTTCTTTGGTTGTTTGTGTATTTTTAGTTTTTTTTTTTTTTTTTTTATATATTTATTTAATTGGTTTGTTTGTGGGGTTTTCTCCTGGGTTTTTTTTTTTTTGTAGTTCTTTTTTGTTTTTGTTTAGCTGTTTATGTATTTATTTGCTTGTTTCTTTGTCTATTCATTCATTCATTCATTCTCAGATGTCGGTGTACAAATCAACGCCATTACGATTTTCGAGCGTGCACGGGCAAAATGTGGAGCAGACGAACAGTCGGACTGGGTCCTCTTGGAAACTGTCCCAACATTTGGGTGTATGTAGCACAAACAGACCTATTTTAAAAGGAGAAAATATTGAGATACACCTTTGTGGGAGTGGTCACGTGTATGTAGGTCTTCTGAAAAAGAAACCGGATCAAAAAGACATTTTAGAAGGAAAGATGCCGGAGAGGAAAATGGGAGACAACTGGATATACTTCCGGTTAAAGGATAATAATTACGTAGTTTCGCTGGAGAAAACGTCTTCGAAGGAAGTTAAGTTTCGTTCGGAACATGACGACAAACCGCAGCTGTTTAAAATAGATGACTGCTGGTTGTGCTGCCATCTGGTGTTTGGCAATGTTGAGGCAAAGATTGTAAAAAAAGGTGACTGAAATATTAACCCTTTCTCTCTCTCTCTCTCTCTCTCTCTCTCTCTCTCTCTCTCTCTCTCTCTCTCTCTCTCTCTCTCTCTCTCTCTCTCTCTCTCTCTCTCTCTCTCTCTCTCTCTCTCTCTCCGTCTCTCCTCTCTCTGTCTGTGTGTATTTACATCAGTGCATCTCTTTCTGTCACGCTCTAAGTATATGAGGATATTGTATCGTCTTTATCCATGGGTTCACAGTAGTAACAATGACTGTAGTGTAACAATATTTCTCAAAGTAATGGCAGACATAGTTGTAATGGTGGTAGCACTAGCAGTAGTACTAACGGTGGTAGTCGTAGTAATTATAACTGAAACTACTTTATAAATTTCTTTCTTTCTTTCTTTCTTTCTTTCTTTATTTACTTATTTATTTATTTTATTTTATTTTATTTTTTTAAATTTTACATTAGATGATAAAAAGTCCGTTGTAAAGAAATCAGGAGTGCTCTGTTTTGATTCGGTCTGCGGTCCAAATGTGAACATTTCCGCCGACGCGACTACAGCCAAACTGAAAAATACCAACCCTGGCGCCCTCTGCTGTACGGACAGACCCGTCACACAAGGGGAGGTAATCGAAGTCAAGATACAATCGGTAGAAGATGCGAGGTGGACATGGGTTCGTGTGTATATAAGTAATTCCAGGTAACTGCATTATTCTGTAGTAGTAGCAGCAGTAATACTAATATCAGTAGTAGTGATAGTGTACTAATAGTAGTCGCTGTTGCTGTTGTTGCAGCAGTAGCATCAGTAGTAGTAGGAGTAGCAATAGTAATAATGGTAGTTGTGGTAATAATAGAGATCCTAATACACAGTAGTAGTGAAGTTAGTAGTAGTTGTTGTTGTTGTATTTGTACTAGTAGTAGTTACAGTAGTAGCTGTAGCAGAAGTGCCAATAATACCAGTAGCAGTAGTAGTACTTGTAGTAGTAGTAGTAGATGTAGTGCTGGCAGTTTGCTATATTTTTTAATTCCACGTCTTTCTTTTCCATGCTCAGCGCGCGGGAGTTAAAAATAGATCATTCTGACGTCATGCCGTCAGAAGTCGACGGATTGTTTTTCTTGACAATCTTGAAAAATACGCAAGCAACATTGATCCTACGTATCAGAAATGACGATCAAATAGCTTACACAAGTCGGGGGGAGGAGAAAGTATGCGCTGTTACTGGAGTCGACCTCTCGAGGCCCGTTTACGTTTACTTCGATCTCTTCCGGGTCACGTTATCCCTGACCTCAGTGATTCGTTCAATAGACGACGGTAAGTAACAACAACAGTAACAACAACAACAACAACAACAACAACAATAATAATAATAATAATAATAATAGTAATAATAATAATGAAAACAACGCCTAAAAAGTAAGAGGTAGTCGTTGTAGTAGTAGTAGTAGTAGTAGTAGTAGTAGTAGTAGTAGTAGTAGTAGTAGTAGTAGTAGTAGTAGTAGTATTTCATTAAAACAATTTTTACATTGACAGTTTCTTTTTCCCTTTCTCTGAAAATGTTTTTCCAGTCTTTGCTATTCTATTCTCTCTCTCACTGTCTCTCTCTGTCTCTGTCTCTCTCACACACACACATAGACTCGCACACATATACTCCTTCGTCCCTGTATCACATAAACACATACACACTCATACTATATATATATATATGTATGCGGATTTCTGAAAGAGCCTACATCTCTCTCTCTCTCTCTCTCTCTCTCTCTCTCTCTCTCTCTCTCTCTCTCTCTCTCTCTCTCTCTCTCTCTCTCTCTCTCTCTCTCTCTCTCTCTCTCTCTCTCTCTCTCTCTCTCTCTCTCTCTCTCTCTCATAACGAACATTAAGAAAAGAAAACGATTACTGTTCGTTTTCGATTAGCAGAAAATGATCTTTTATGCACACCTTCCCATGGATTTGAAAATACCGCGACAGTAGTCTTAATATATTTTACATTTTTGTTTCTCCAGTGGTCGACTACCCAAAAATAGGCGACGTCTCTCCTGATGTCGCAGATGGATGCGAGTATGCAACACCAGAACCTAACGACGACATCGAAGCTGAGAACGATGGATACATAACCCCTGTTTGCGACCCTAAGATTACCACCAACGACAACGATGATGGCGACGAAGGATATTTAACTCCTGTTGCGCCAAAAAGGAAAGACGATTCTGTTGTAAAATCTACCAAAGCTGGTGGAGCGTCGAAACCCAATATTGCTAATACTGGTCACGATCCGTCGCTAAATTCCACCGAAAGTAACGAAGCACCGAAGTCCTCTTATGCTAACGTTGGTTACAATTCTTCGTCAAATTCCACCACAAATCCTATCACTCCACCAGCCGCTGAATTATATCCTGAGAACGTGCATGGTGAAGCAGGCGCGGCCAGTGGACCCACCCAAGAAGCTGGTGTCGCTGTCAGCGATTTATGCAGCCAGATAGAAGGTATACGGCAGACTTTGCGACACCCGTCAAGAAACGACCCTTGCTATGGCGTGCTGCTGAAGGACATAAGAAAAAGACTAGAAAGCATCGAGAAAGCTTCATCGACCAGTCAAGAAATTCTTCATACGGTTAAAAGCCTCGAGCTTCAAGTTACCGAGCTTTTATCAGATGTAACCGTTACGTCACAACCGAAACCAATCCCCGATAACGTAACCCCGCCCACTGCCGAGATTTTTGACAACTTCATCAAACCAAATTTCACGCGTTTCTTGAGTGAGATGGACGCTGACGCTGTTACTGATTATCTTTTCCAGTATGACGTCATAACTGAGGAGGTCATGTATAAACTACAGTCAATGGACAAAGAGAAAAAACGTGAAAAGAACCGTCAGATTTTGCACATCATCAAAACAAAATCTCAGAAAATGGATTCGTTCAAAGAAGCTCTCAAAGAATCGGGTAACCAGGACTTGGCTGATCTACTCAAATAAAATTATTTTAGCAAGCGTTTGCTGAAGTAATGTACGAACTCAGTTGAACATTAGCGAGACGTAACGAATATACAAAAAGAAAACAAGAAAAAGAAAAAGTGGTTCAATCCAAGGAAGGAATTTATTTGTTAATGTATATAACAAAAAACATTTTTTCTTCTTCTTATTCTTCTTTTCTGTCACATGTTTAAATATATCCATAATGTTGAACATAATATAGTTTGATATAATGACGGTGTTTGAACAATTTCTCGTTCCAGTTAGTGCTCTTTTAGTTAAATATTATTTTTGTGTTTGTATATTGGTTTCAGTGTTTTCGGTTTTAGCCGTTGTTGTTGTTTGTTTGTGTCTCTTATTTGATTTTCTGATTTTTTTCTGAGTCTTTGTTTTAATTTTATATTGTATTTTTTTTTCTATTTCTTTATTGATATTGTTGTTACCTTCTGTTTTGTGAAGAAACGATGGCGATGTTGTATTTATTGTGTTTTTGTGTTTATGCATAAACATTTTTTTTTATTATTATTATTATTTTTTTTTAATCTCACTTTGGATTTTGTATTCTCGGATTTATTTATTTATTTATTTATGAATAATAATAATAATAATAATAATAATAATAATAATAATAACAATAATAACAAGTATTCAAACTTTTATAAGAATATTAATATTACTTTGATTAATAAATCAATCCTGATTTTAGGCATCCAAATATTTTTCTTTGTTTGTTGTTTTATTTCATTTTAATTTCCAGCAGGGTAGCGAAGGAGAAACGGTGTGTAGGGGGAGAGAGAGAATAGAAAGGAGAATGGAGGAGTGAGAGAAGGATGGACGGCTGGCCAGTTGATTAGTTACAATAGATAAATAAAAAAAAATTAAAATAATAATAATAATAATAATAACAAAAATAAAACACCCCAAAACAAACAAACAATAATAATAATAATAATAATAATAATAATAATAATAATAATAATAATAATAATAATAACAACAACAACAACAACAAAAAAAACCCAAAACAAACAAAACAAACAAGACTGACAACATAAAAAGTATGAAAAACACTGCGAATGAGAGAAACAAAAAAAACAACACATTACGTCATTTCAGTTATGTTAATTTATTGATAAATAGGGGAAGTACGAACGGACACAGTTAATACTCGACCCAAACATCATCCTAATGTATATTCAGGTATTATATGTTGTTGTTGATGTTGTTGCTGCTGTTACAATTGTTCTTTTTAATTTCTTCTTTTCTATTTTATTAATTTTATTTATTTATATATTTATTTATTTATTTATTTATTTATTTATTATTATTTTTTTTTTTTTTTATATATAAAATCTTAATTAACAGTATATATTTATTTATAATTTATTTATAACAATAATTTTAATATAAAAAAAACTGTTTTATCGTATATAAACCAGTTATTTTCCCCAACCTATTCACTACCAGGTGTACCTTCTTCTTTAAATGTATTTTATTCTTAAAAGTCTGTCTACTCAACAACAACAAGAACAGCAACTAACTCGTTTTCCGTCTTTAATTTCTTGGTCAAAAATATAATAACTGAATAAGCAAATTAAATAACGAGAGGACTTCTTGAGATGGTCGACAATACTTTGTTAATACTGTTTCAAATTCAGAGATAACTGGCAGACAGTAGTGTAGGTCTCTGTAATTTAAAAGTATATTTTTATCAGCTATATCTTAATTAAATATAGCCATCTATGAAATTTTAACTTAGCTCACGTATTTCTCTCTACCTTTATGGAACCGCAGACCGTAGACTGGTTCCGGCAGGTTTATTACAAAGGAACCCGAAACAGGCAGGCGGAGTTGTATGGATTTCGTAGATGTGGTTGAAACAACAACAACAACAGTGCAGGCGACAATGGCTGAAAGTTCCTTTGCGAGAGAACAGTTGATGAAACATGGATGGACTGATGGTAAAATATTTATTTTTTATATGGTACTTTTTATTAGAGAATTTACAAATTGAATTATAAAATATTTTAAAAGATTAAAAGTTACGATATCAAATGCATTAACTAATTACTTTATTATTTTGCAATTGGATGCACTTCGAAATTGCAGAGCAGACGATATCGAACGTCACGGAACAACAAATTATAGATTTATTAGTATTAAAACTACGAAGACATTATTATTATTATTATTATTATTATTATTATTATGAGACACACAGTTTTAAAATCATTTTATGTCATGAAATGTTATAAAAAGTACAATTATATTTATGAACTTTTATGGTGTGTAATACAAAAATGCAGGAACTCTTCAGTTTTCTTGCTTTCAACATAGAGATGTACAATTACATCAAACCTTCAACAGAAAAAATAAAATAAAGTTTTTATACTGATAATATAACAAAATCAATGATAAATAACTTCTAATAAACAAACTAGTACTATGATTTCATTTCATTTCATTTTATTACATGTTCAAACTGTAGATTTGTATATTAAAATACAATGACATAAATAATATCATATAAAATACATATTCTTAATGTTATTATTATTATTATTATTTTTTTTTTACCCCCAGGATGTGGTTTAGGTAAAGAAGAAGATGGAATTACAGATGCCATTAAAGTGAAAATAAAGAAAGATAAACGTGGGGTACAAATAAAAATATAATTCTACAATAATCTTGATTATAACACACACACACACACACACACACACATCTATTCTGTTAACTGCAGATCATAAATGAATATAATGTCGTTATAATCACATTGTTAATTTCAGGTAGGTCACAATGCAGGTAAAGAATTTACCTATCACTGGTGGGACCATGCATTTGACAAAGCGGCAGAAAGTATCAAGGTGGAAACATCAGAGGTTCGTTAACTTACCTTCAACTATTTGAATAAATGAGCTAATAAAAAAATAATAATTCAAAGTTAATATTTCATTATTTGGGGTGACCGATCTCATTCACAAAAATAAAAAGAAAAAAAAATAGAGAATTTTGAGTTATTATTTTATTATTTTGGTTAACAAAATAAAATTAAAATTAAAAAATGTATGTTTATATTGCCAAGTTTTTAATTTTTTTATTTTTTTGGTTGACATAATAAAACAAATTAAAAACATGTTTTTTTAATATTTATACTGCCAAGTTATTATTGTATTGTGTTGGGCAACCTATCATAATCCGTAACTAAACAAAACAAAACCCACTACATTTTTTTAATTCCTTCAGTTATTGTTTCATTCATTTGAGCAGTCTATAACCACTAAAAATAATTTATGACAATAAAATAATAATGTTAGAGAATATACAAATGCTGCCATTTTGCTCCTAAGTAAATGAAACTGATATCAGTATATATGTAATAGTCAGTCAGCTGGTATTTTTTTTCTAGGAATGCTAGAAGAAAGCAACTTTAGAGTAAGTCAGTCCATGAATTAGAGAAACAAGACAGTCACGAGATATTTTTAAAATTTTGCTGTTAATTAACATTAGAAAACAGAAAAGCAATGTAACATAATATTTGATACAGGAATATTTAAAATGTATTTAGGCTGTTTGCTCATTTTTGCCAAAGGTTACATTTAAATACTAGAAGAAACTAGTTTGAGTTAATCCATGGACTATACTACAGAAACATAACAGATATTTTTAAGTTGTTTTATTTTATTTTATATTTTTTTAATTATTATTTAATATTAGAAAGCAGAAAAGCAATATGACTGGAATATATTTAATACTGTTATACATCCTTATTAATTAAGGCAGGAGAGAACAAAAAAAAATTACCCCCAATAATTAATTATATATATGTGTGTATATATATATATATATACCTAAGAAGTATGCAGAATATACTTTTGCAGAGACAAATTGTTTTTTCACATTATGAAAAATGCCCTTTAATTAGCATTGCACAGGAAACAAAGATATTTCAAAAAGAAAATATTAAGTAATTAAACATATATTCAACTTGGAAGAATGCAGAATATGTTTAGACTGTTTCTTTGTGTCATTGAAGGTACATTGAATTAAGATTGGAAATAAAAAAAAAATTGCAGAATATATTTAACTTATTTCTTCGTACCAACTAAGAAACACTTTAATTAAAACTGAACAGAATACAAAACAAATAATAACAGAATATATTTACACTGTTCCTTTGTAACATCAAAGATGCATGATAATTTTTTTTAATTAATTTTATTTTTTGTTGTTGTTGAAAAGTAACTACAGAATATATGATTATAACATTAATTTAACTACCTTGATGGAAAGAAAAACTGAAAATATTTAAAAATATATTTTTTTGATTGTTATAATATTTGTCATATTTTAAACAAACATTCAAATATTTTTTGGAGAAGCAGTAAGTTCTATTTTTTCAATTTTATGTATGAATTAATTAATTTATTTTGTTATTTTAATGATGTGTTTAAGTAGCAAATGTAGTTTCTTTCTTTAATGGAATAGATTATTGTATTTTTATAGTGTTTTAAACACACGGTCTCAATATATTAATACCTGGAGCAAAATAAATCGTAAAATGTAGCTGTGTTCATTAATAAAAATGACATACAATCTAGACTGGGAAATATGTGCTGCATAAGACTTAACATTAACATTTTCACCTGCAGTGTGTGAGTTGTAGTAATATACACTTAATATCAACACTTTAGTTTACTCATGGTATAATTCTGTTGTACCAATTTTAATTTATTATTATTTATTTTATTTTTTTTCAGGAAGGTGTGGTTCTATCAAAGTCATCTGAAAATTCAAACAAGAAGAAAAAAGATTTTCTTTATGGAACATTTGTAAAGGTGATAAGCTGAATTTTTTTAAATTATACACAGACATATATATATGTATAAATATATACACAGACACAGACGCACAATTTCATATAAAAAGTAAAAATGTTTTCTTTGTAAACTTTGTAACAGTAAAATGTTAAATTTATGTAAAAATTATAGACAGACAAAACGACACATACACTCATACATAGTCGCATCCATGTATTCCTTGGCCATATTTCTGCAATTTTATTTATAATCTGTTTTTATTTATTTTATTTTTTATTTTATTCTTTTCTTTCACATTATTTTTTGTTTTATTTTATTTGATATTCCCATCATTTTATTTTATACTACATTCATTTCTTTTCATTCTATTACTAATACGAATAATAATAATAATATAATATGTTATTGAATATATAATTCTAGTTTATAGTAAATTTAATTTTTAAAATAATTTTGTGATATTTTTGAAAGGGTGGAACTCTTCTGGATAGTAAGGAAGAAATGTTGTCGTCCAGTAATGAGGACACTGATTCGGAAGAAGACTGGAGCAAAAACAGGTTTTTAAATTTATTTATTTTATACAAAAATTATAAATAATATTGTACAAGGAAACAGTACTAAAGCAAGTTTAAAAAAGAAGAAAAAAACGATAATTAAAAGGGCTGTTTTATTAAAGCAGCATTTAGAAAGCTGAGTTTATAAGAATTTCTTATAAAGAAAAATTGGTTACTTTAAAAAATACAGTCTAAGGGGAGACTATCTAAATTTCCTTCATATTTTTTTTTTTTTTTCATTATTATTATTTTTTAATTATATCATTATTGTTAATTACTTTTATACCAAAGTATAGTTGTTGAAGATGGGTTAATAATTGTAGGTAACGGCTTTAGGTTATTTTTTTTATTAATACTTAATTTTTTTTTCTAAATTTAAGATACTGCAATATATTTTTTTTCTATCTGCTGTTAGATTATTTTACTGTGAGTTGCTGTTGAATATTATTCTCATTATTTTTATTATTATTATTTGCTGTCTGATTAAGTTTTTAAGTAGGAATTCTTTACAGTGCATTTAGAATATTCTGAGTTATTATAATTTTTATTATTATTATTAGCTATCTGTTTTCGTCAGTTTTTGAGTGTAGTGATTTTTTTGCTTGGGTTTCGAATGTTCTCAGTTATTGTTATCTTTATTACAAGTTGTAGATCCCGTGTCTGAAATTCTTGGGACAGGAACAGTTTTGGATTTAAGACTTTTTTCTTCTTTTTTTTGGAATACTGCCTAACGTTATGTAAATATTTAAACAGTTACTGAAAATACTATTGTGTCTCGCTGTGGCTAACTGTCTAGAATCGTTCATCTGTGACATCACAGAGCTTCTCAATGAAATACGGTTGTGCCCACGATTCCGTACAAGCTAGTTTTACCAGAATTGCGTGATTATGACAGAGGACATGTTAGATTAGTCCTGTGGTTGCTTTGTTTTGTCGTTGTCATCGTAGTTGCTGTTGTTGTTGTTGTTGCGTGTTTGTGTGTTAATATTTTCAATCGTATAAACAACCTTCCAGTCTAAAAATTTGGAAAGACACAAATGGCAACACAGAGAATGGTAGGTAATTTTTTATTATTAATTATTATTTTTTTTTTTTTTTTTATACGCCCATTTTAATACCCATTGCTTCTTCTACTTGTAATAATAGTAATTCTAGTAAAAATTATTACTAGTTCTGCTACTTCAAGCAGTCTGTCTCCCTATGACTATAACTGCCTAACATACCTATCTATCTATATACCCATCTTTCTTTCTGTCTGTAATCTGCATATCTATCTACCTACATACCGGTCTGTCTGTCTGTCTACCTACCTATATCTGTCTGTCTGTCTACCTACCTAGCTATCTCTGTCTATGTATCTATCAACCTACCTATCTATCTATCTATCTATCTACCTACCTAGCTAGCTAGCTAGCTACCTACCTACCTGTCTGTAAGTCTTTCTGTCTATGTATCTTTCAACCTACCTATCTACCTACCTATCTATCTATCTATCTATCTATCTTTATATCAATATAATTTGTCTATCTACCTACCTACCTAGCAATCTCTATGTCTCTGTATGTCTGTCTGTCTGTTGGTCTGTCTATCTATCTATCTATCTATCTATCTATCTATCACTACCTACCTGTCTGTCTTTCTACCTACCTACTCCATATATGTGTGTGTGTGTGTGTGTTTATATTACCTGCCTATCTCTCATTCTTTCTAAGTACCTAGGCAGGCATATAGACAGGTATATAGGTAGTCGACAAATAAGCACACACCTACACATGCACACATACATAGAACTGAAACGTACACCAAGCAGCTGAACTACAGTTGTTATCTCTCTTAAACATGTCTGTCACAGTCTAAATACTGCCCAAAGGAAAAAAAAAACCCAAACCTAGCTGTCGGTTAGCGCAACAGTTACAAACAACATTTAGTAAGCTCTTCCTTGTCTTACTGTTACTACTACTACTACTACTACTACTACTACTACTACTACTACTACTATTATTATTATTATTATTAATTAGTTCATTTTCTCTCTTTTTTTTCACGTATGTTGAAAAATAAACAAAAAAATACAAAAAAAAAAAAAATAATAATCTTTTGGCTCAAAACGGCTACACCCAAAATCTAACCTCAGGAATGGCAAACATATAATTATTTTTATATACAGTGTGTGTGTGTGTGTGCGTGTGTGTCTGTTCCTCCTTCATAACATATTTTAAAAAGAAGCAAACGGAATAAAAAATATACTTTCTTAACATTTTTCTTTCGTAATTAAATAAATAAATAAAAGTAGACGCATAATAATACACAAAAACAATATAATTATTTTTGTAATTGTGTTTTCTTCAATTACTGGTTAGGTGAAATGTTAGTATCTGCGTCTATATATGAACATTTTGATTGTGATGATGATAATGATGATGTTGATGATGATGATGATGATATTTACTGTTATTATTATTAACAGAAGTAGTAGTAGTAGTAGTAGTAGTAGTTGTAAAGTTCAATATTAGTGGTGATAGCATCAGAGGCAGTAATTGTTGTAGTAGCAGTAGTAGTAGCAGCAGCAACCAACTTCGCTTGTAGCTGTAAGGCTGGTACATCTAGAGACAGCAGTTTTATTAATATTATTAGTGTTGTCCTCAAAATTTATTTGTTTGTTTGTGTATTTATTTATTTCTTCAAGTTTTTTTTTTTTTGTTTGTTTTTTTATTTATGTATTTATTTGATTGGTTTGTTGTTTTTTCCCTTTTTTTTTAGTTCTTTATTGTTTTTGTTTAGCTGTTTATGTATTTATTTGCTTGGTTGTTTGTCTGTCCATTCATTCATTCATTCTCAGATGTCAGTGTACAAATCAACGCCATTACGATTTTCGAGCGTGCACGGGCAAAATGTGGAGCAGACGAACAGTCGGACTGGGTCCTCTTGGAAACTGTCCCAACATTTGGGTGTATGTAGCACAAACAGACCTATTTTAAAAGGAGAAAATATTGAGATACACCTTTGTGGGAGTGGTCACGTGTATGTAGGTCTTCTGAAAAAGAAACCGGATCAAAAAGACATTTTAGAAGGAAAGATGCCGGAGAGGAAAATGGGAGACAACTGGATATACTTCCGGTTAAAGGATAATAATTACGTAGTTTGGCTGGAGAAAACGTCTTCGAAGGAAGTTAAGTTTCGTTCGGAACATGACGACAAACCGCAGCTGTTTAAAATAGATGACTGCTGGTTGTGCTGCCATCTGGTGTTTGGCAATGTTGAGGCAAAGATTGTGAAAAAAGGTGACTGAAATATTAACCCTCTCTCTCTCTCTCTCTCTCTCTCTCTCTCTCTCTCTCTCTCTCTCTCTCTCTCTCTCTCTCTCTCTCTCTCTCTCTCTCTCTCTCCGTCCATCTCTTTCTTTCTGTCTCTGTGTATTTACATCAGTATGTCTCTTTCTGTCACGATCAAAGTACATGAGGATATTGTATCGTCTTTATCCATGGGTTCACAGTAGTAACAATGACTGTAGTGTAACAGTATTTCTCAAAGTAATGGCAGACATAGTTGTAATGGTGGTAGCACTAGCAGTAGTACTATCGGTGGTAGTCATAGTAGTAGTAGTAGTCGCTGCAGTGATAAATCTGAATTATAACTGAAACTACTTTATAAATTTCTTTCTTTCTTTCTTTCTTTCTTTCTTTATTTACTTATTTATTTATTTTATTTTATTTTATTTTTCTAAATTTTTACATTAGATGATAAAAAGTCTGTTGTAAAGAAATCAGGAGCTCTGTTTTGATTCGGTCTGCGGTCCAAATGTGAACATTTCCGCCGACGCGACTACAGCCAAACTGAAAAATACCAACCCTGGCGCCCTCTGCTGTACGGACAGACCCGTCACACAAGGGGAGGTAATCGAAGTCAAGATACAATCGGTAGAAGATGCCAGGTGGACGTGGGTTCGTGTGTATATAAGTAATTCCAGGTAACTGCATTATTCTGTAGTAGTAGCAGTAATACTAATAACAGTAGTAGTGATAGTGTACTAATAGTAGTCGCTGTTGCTGTTGTTGCAGCAGTAGCATCAGTAGTAGTAGGAGTAGCAATAGTAATAATGGTAGTTGTGGTAATAATAGAGATCCTAATACACAGTAGTAGTGAAGTTAGTAGTAGTTGTTGTTGTTGTATTTGTACTAGTAGTAGTTACAGTAGTAGCTGTAGCAGAAGTGCCAATAATACCAGTAGCAGTAGTAGTACTTGTAGTAGTAGTAGTAGATGTAGTGCTGGCAGTTTGCTATATTTTTTAATTCCACGTCTTTCTTTTCCATGCTCAGCGCGCGGGAGTTAAAAATAGATCATTCTGACGTCATGCCGTCAGAAGTCGACGGATTGTTTTTCTTGACAATCTTGAAAAATACGCAAGCAACATTGATCCTACGTATCAGAGATGACGATCAAATAGCTTACACAAGTCGAGGGGAGGAGAAAGTATGCGCTGTTACTGGAGTCGACCTCTCGAGGCCCGTTTACGTTTACTTCGATCTCTTCCGGGTCACGTTATCCCTGACCTCAGTGATTCGTTCAATAGACGACGGTAAGTAACAACAACAGTAACAACAACAACAACAACAACAACAACAACAATAATAATAATAATAATAATAATAGTAATAATAATAATGAAAACAACGCCTAAAAAGTAAGAGGTAGTCGTTGTAGTAGTAGTAGTAGTAGTAGTAGTAGTAGTAGTAGTAGTAGTAGTAATAGTAGTAGTAGTATTTCATTAAAACAATTTTTACATTGACAGTTTCTTTTTCCCTTTCTCTGAAAATGTTTTTCCAGTCTTTGCTATTCTATTCTCTCTCTCTCGCTGTCTCTCTCTGTCTCTCTCTCACACACACATAGACTCGCACACATATACTCCTTCGTCCCTGTATCACATAAACACATACACACTCACACTATATATATATATGTGTGCGGATTTCTGAAAGAGCCTCTCTCTCTCTCTCTCTCTCTCTCTCTCTCTCTCTCTCTCTCTCTCTCTCTCTCTCTCTCTAACAAACATTAAGAAAAGAAAACGATTACTGTTCGTTTTCGATTAGCAGAAAATGATCTTTTATGCACACCTTCCCATGGATCGGAAAATACCGCGACAGTAGTCTTAATATATTTTACATTTTTGTTTCTCCAGTGGTCGACTACCCCAAAATAGGCGACGTCTCTCCTGCTGTCGCAGATGAATGCCCGTATGCAACAGCAGATTCTAATGATGACATCGAAGCTGAGAACGATGGATACATAACGCCTGTTTGCTACCCTAAGATTAACCCCAACGACGACAATGATGGCGACGAAGGATATTTAACTCCTGTTGCGCCAAAAAGGAAAGACGATTCTGTTGTAAAATCTACCAAAGCTGGTGGAGCGTCGAAACCCAATATTGCTAATACTGGTCGCGATCCGTCGCTAAATTCCACCGAAAGTAACGAAGCACGGAAGTCCACTTATGCTAACGTTGGTTACAATTCTTCGTCAAATTCCACCACAAATCCTATCACTCCACCAGCCGCTGAATTATATCCTGAGAACGTGCATGGTGAAGCAGGCGCGGCCAGTGGACCCACCCAAGAAGCTGATGTCGCTGTCAGCGATTTATGCAGCCAGATAGAAGGTATACGGCAGACTTTGCGACACCCGTCAAGAAACGACCCTTGCTATGGCGTGCTGCTGAAGGACATAAGAAAAAGACTAGAAAGCATCGAGAAAGCTTCATCGACCAATCAAGAAATTCTTCATACGGTTAAAAGCCTCGAGCTTCAAGTTACCGAGCTTTTATCAGATGTAACCGTTACGTCACAACCGAAACCAATCCCCGATAACGTAACCCCGCCCACTGCCGAGATTTTTGACAACTTCATCAAACCAAATTTCACGCGTTTCTTGAGTGACATGGACTCTGACGTTG
The DNA here is from genome assembly GCA_012295275.1 of Chrysomallon squamiferum. Classification (NCBI taxonomy): domain Eukaryota; kingdom Metazoa; phylum Mollusca; class Gastropoda; order Neomphalida; family Peltospiridae; genus Chrysomallon; species Chrysomallon squamiferum. The sequence continues at coordinate 19,383,779 of CM022677.1, forward strand.
TTACTGATTATCTTTTCCAGTATGACGTCATAACTGAGGAGGTCATGTATAAACTACAGTCAATGGACAAAGAGAAAAAACGTGAAAAGAACCGTCAGATTTTGCACATCATCAAAACAAAATCTCAGAAAATGGATTCGTTCAAAGAAGCTCTCAAAGAATCGGGTAACCAGGACTTGGCTGATCTACTCAAATAAAATTATTTTAGCAAGCGTTTGCTGAAGTAATGTACGAACTCAGTTGAACATTAACGAGACGTAACGAGTATACAAAAAGAAAAAGAAACAGTGGTGCAATCCAAGGAAGGAATTTATTTGTTAATGTATATAACAAAAAACATTTTTTATTCTTCTTATTCTTCTTTTCTGTCACATGTTTAAATATATCCATAATGTTGAACATAATATAGTTTGATATAATGACGGTATTTGAACAATTTCTCGTTCCAGTTAGTGCTCTTTTAGTTAAATATTATTTTTGTGTTTGTATATTGGTATCAGTGTTTTCGGTTTTAGTCGTTGTTGTTGTTTGTTTGTGTCTCTTATTTGATTTTCTGATTTTTTTCTGAGTCTTTGTTTTAATTTTATTTTGTATTTTTTTTTCTATTTCTTTATTGATATTGTTGTTACCTTCTGTTTTGTGAAGAAACGATGGCGATGTTGTATTTATTGTGTTTTTGTGTTTATGCATAAAAAAATTTTTTTATTATTATTATTTTTTGGATTTTGTATTCTCGGATTTATTTATTTATTTATTTATGAATAATAATAATAATAATAATAATAATAATAATAATAATAATAATAATAATAATAATAATAATAATAACAATAATAACAAGTATTCAAACTTTTATAAGAATATTAATATTACTTTGATTAATAAATCAATCCTGATTTTAGGCATCCAAATAGTTTTTCTTTGTTTGTTGTTTTATTTCATTTTAATTTCCAGCAGGGTAGCGAAGGAGAAACGGTGTGTAGGGGGAGAGAGAGAATAGAAAGGAGAATGGAGGAGTGGAGGAGTGAGAGAAGGATGGACGGCTGGCCAGTTGATTAGTTACAATAGATAAATAAAAAAAAATTAAAATAATAATAATAATAATAATAACAAAAATAAAACACCCCAAAACAAACAAACAATAATAATAATAATAATAATAATAATAATAATAATAATAATAATAATAACAACAACAACAACAACAAAAAAAACCCAAAACAAACAAAACAGACAAGACTGACAACATAAAAAGTATGAAAAACACTGCGAATGAGAGAAACAAAAAAACAACACATTACGTCATTTCAGTTATGTTAATTTATTGATAAATAGGGGAAGTACGAACGGACACAGTTAATACTCAACCCAAACATCATCCTAATGTATATTCAGGTATTATATGTTGTTGTTGATGTTGTTGCTGCTGTTACAATTGTTCTTTTTAATTTCTTCTTTTCTATTTTATTAATTTTATTTATTTATATATTTATTTATTTATTTATTTATTTATTTATTTATTATTATTATTATTTTTTTTTATATATAAAATCTTAATTAAGAGTATATATTTATTTATAATTTATTTATAACAATAATTTTAATATAAAAAAAACTGTTTTATCGTATATAAACCAGTTATTTTCCCCAACCTATTCACTACCAGGTGTACCTTCTTCTTTAAATGTATTTTATTCTTAAAAGTCTGTCTACTCAACAACAACAAGAACAGCAACTAACTCGTTTTCCGTCTTTAATTTCTTGGTTAAAAATATAATAACTGAATAAGCAAATTAAATAACGAGAGGACTTCTTGAGATGGTCGATAATACTTTGTTAATACTGTTTCAAATTCAGAGATAACTGGCAGACAGTAGTGTAGGTCTCTGTAATTTAAAAGTATATTTTTATCAGCTATATCTTAATTAAATATAGCCATCTATGAAATTTAAACTTAGCTCACGTATTTCTCTCTGCCTTTATGGAACCGCAGGCCGTAGACTGGTTCCGGCAGGTTTATTACGAAGGAACCCGAAACAGGGAGGCGGAGTTGTATGGATTTCGTACATGTGGCTGAAACAACAACAACAACAGTGCACGCGACAATGGCTGAAAGTTCCTTTGCGAGAGAACAGTTGATGAAACATGGATGGACTGATGGTAAAATATTTATTTTTTATATGGTAGTTTTTATTAAAGAATTTACAAATTGAATTATAAAATATTTTAAAAGATTAAAAGTTACGATATCAAATGCATTAACTAATTACTTTATTATTTTGCAATTGGATGCACTTCGAAATTGCAGAGCAGACGATATCGAACGTCACGGAACAACAAATTATAGATTTATTAGTATTAAAACTACGAAGACATTATTATTATTATTATTATGATTATTATTATGAGACACACAGTTTTAAAATCATTTTATGTCATGAAATGTTATAAAAAGTACAATTATATTTATGAACTTTTATGGTGTGTAATACAAAAATGCAGGAACTCTTCAGTTTTCTTGCTTTCAACATAGAGATGTACAATTACATCAAACCTTCAACAGAAAAAATAAAATAAAGTTTTTATACTGATAATATAACAAAATCAATGATAAATAACTTCTAATAAACAAACTAGTACTATGATTTGATTTGATTTCGTTTTATTACATGTTCAAACTGTAGATTTGTATATTAAAATACAATGACATAAATAATATCATATAACATACATATTCTTAATGTTATTATTATTTTTCTCTTTTTTTTTCCCCAGGATGTGGTTTAGGTAAAGAAGAAGATGGAATTACAGATGCCATTAAAGTGAAAATAAAGAAAGATAAACGTGGGGTACAAATAAAAATATAATTCTACAATAATCTTGATTATAACACACACACACACACACACACACACACACACATCTATTCTGTTAACTGCAGGTCATAAATGAATATAATGTCATTATAATCACATTGTTAATTTTAGGTAGGTCACAATGCAGGTAAAGAATTTACCTATCACTGGTGGGACCATGCATTTGACAAAGCGGCAGAAAGTATCAAGGTGGAAACATCAGAGGTTCGTTAACTTACCTTCAAGTATTTGAATAAATGAGCTAATAAAAAAATAAAAAATTCAAAGTTAATATTTCATTATTTTGGGTGACCGATCTCATTCACAGAAATAAAAATAAAAACACCCCAGAGAATTTTGAGTTATTATTTTATTATTTTGGTTAATAAAATAAAAATTAAAAAATGTATGTTTATATTGCCAAGTTTTTTATTTTTTTATTTTTTTGGTTGACATAATAAAACAAATTAAAAACATGTTTTTTTAATATTTATACTGCCAAGTTATTATTGTATTGTGTTGGGCAACCTATCATAATCCGTAACTAAACAAAACAAAACCCACTACATTTTTTTTAATTCCTTCAGTTATTGTTTCATTCATTTGAGCAGTCTATAACCACTAAAAATAATTTATGACAATAAAATAATAATGTTAGAGAATATACAAATGCTGCCATTTTGCTCCTAAGTAAATGAAACTGATATCAGTATATATGTAATAGTCAGTCAGCTGGTATTTTTTTTTCTAGGAATGCTAGAAGAAAGCAGCTTTAGAGTAAGTCAGTCCATGAATTAGAGAAACAAGACAGTCACCAGATATTTTTAAACTTTTGCTGTTAATTAACATTAGAAAGCAGAAAAGCAATATAACATAATTTAGACATTTTCAAAGACTATTTCAACTATTACTTCATATATATATATATTAAAAATGCCCTTTAATTAGCATTAGAAAACAGAAAAGCAATGTAACATAATATTCGATACAGGAATATTTAAAATGTATTTAGACTGTTTGCTCATTTTGGATTAAAAACAGATTTTTACATTTAAATACTAGAAAGAAACTAGTGTGAGTTAATCCATGAACTATACTACAGAAACATAACAGATATTTTTAAAAATAATTGGAGTATGCTGAATGTTGTTTTATTTTATTTTATATTTTTTTAATTATTATTTAATATTAGAAAGCAGAAAAGCAATATGACTGGAATATATTTAATACTGTTATACATCCTTATTAATTAAGGCAGGAGAGAACAAAAAAAAATGACCCCCAATAATTAATTATATATATGTGTGTATATATATATATATATACCTAAGAAGTATGCAGAATATACTTTTGCAGAGACAAATTGTTTTTTCACATTATGAAAAATGCCCTTTAATTAGCATTGCACAGGAAACAAAGATATTTCAAAAAGAAAATATTAAGTAATTAAACATATATTCAACTTGGAAGAATGCAGGATATATTTAGACTGTTTCTTTGTGTCATTGAAGGTACATTGAATTAAGATTGGAAACAAAAACAATTGCAGAATATATTTAAATTATTTCTTCGTACCAACAGAGACACATTTTCATTAAAACTGGGCAGAATACAAAACAAATAATAACAGAATATATTTACACTGTTCCTTTGTAACGTCAAAGATGCATGTTAATTTTTTTTAATTTTTTTTTTTTTTTTGTTGTTGAAAAGTAACTACAGAATATATGATTATAACATTAATTTAACTACCTTGATGGAAAGAAAAACTGAACATATTTAAATATATATTTTTTTGGTTGCTACAATTTTTGTCATTTTAAACTAAAACGTCAATTATCCTGTAAAAGCTTTTTTTAAACAAACATTGAAATATTTTTTGGAGAAGCAGTAAGTTCTATTTTTTCAATTTTATGTATGAATTAATTAATTTATTTTGTTATTTTAATGATGTGTTTAAGTAGAAAATGTAGATTCTTTCTTTAACGGAATAGATTATTGTATTTTTATAGTGTGTTAAACACACAGTCTCAATATATTAATACCTGGAGCAAAATAAATCTTAAAATGTAGCTGTGTTCATTAATAAAAATGACATATAATCTAGACTGGGAAATATGTGCTGCATAAGACATTAACATTAACATTTTCACCTGCAGTGTGTGAGTTGTAGTAATTTACACTTAATATCAACACTTTAGTTTACTCATGGTATAATTCTGTTGTACCGATTTTAATTTATTATTATTATTTTTTTTTTTTTTTTTTTTTTTTTCAGGAAGGTGTGGTTCTATCAAAGTCATCTGAAAATTCAAACAAGAATAAAAAAGATTTTCTTTATGGAACGTTTGTGAAGGTGATAAGCTGAATTTTAAAAAATTTTAAAAAATTTAAAAAAAAAACAGACATATATATATATATAAATATATACACAGACACAGACACACAGATGCACAATTTCATATAAGAAGTAAAAAATTTTTCTTTGTAAACTTTGGAACAGTAAAATGTTAAATTTAAGTAAAAATTATAGACAGACAAAACCACACATACACTTATACATAGTCGCATCCATATATTCTTTGGCCACATTTCTGCAATTTTATTTATAATCTATTTTTTTTAAATTTTATTTTATTCTTTTCTTCCACATGATTTTTTGTTTTATTTCATTTGAAATTCCCATCATTTTATTTTATACTACATTCATTTCTTTTCATTCTATTACTAATACGAATAATAATAATAATAATAATATTTTTTTAATATATAATTCTAGTTTATAGTAAATTTAATTTTTAAAATAATTTTGTGATATTTTTGAAAGGGTGGAACTCTTCTGGATAGTAAGGAAGAAATGTTGTCGTCCAGTAATGAGGACACTGATTCGGAAGAAGACTGGAGCAAAAACAGGTTTTTAAATTTATTTATTTTATATAAAATTATAAATAATATAGTACAACAGCAAGTTTAGGAAAAAAAAGATAATTAAAAGGGCTGTTTTATTAAAGCAGCATTTAAAAAGCTGATTGATAAATGTAAGAATTTCTTATAATATTTTAACAAAAATTGGTTACTTGAAAAAATACAGTCTAAGGGGAGACTATCTAAATTTCCTTCTTTTACTAATATTTTTTTTATTATTATTTACTTTTTTAATTATATCATTATTGTTAATTACTTTTATACCAAAGTATAGTTGTTGAAGATGGGTTAATAGTAGATAAAGGCTTTTTAGTTATTTTTTTATTAATTTTTACTAAAGAAATTTCTAAATTTAAGATACTGCTATATATATTTTTTCTATCTGCTTTTAGATTATTTTACTGTGAGTTGCTGTTGAATATTATTCTCATTATTATTATTATTATTATTTGCTGTCTGATTAAGTTTTTAAGTAGGAATTCTTTACAGTGCATTTAGAATATTCTCAGTTATTATTATTTTTATTATTGTTGTTATTAGCTATCTGTTTTTGTCAGTTTTTAAGTGTATCAATTTTTTTGCTTGGGTTTAGAATATTCTCAGTTATTATTATTAGCTATCTGTTTTTGTCAGTTTTTAAGTGTATTAATTTTTTTGCTTGGGTTTAGAATGTTCTCAATTCGTGTTATCTTTATTACAAGTTGTAGAACCCTTGTCTAAAATTCTTGGGACAGGAAGAGTTTTCGATTTAAGACTCTTTTTGTTTTGGTTTTGGAATACAGAGACATAACATAAGAACATAATTAAACTCTGAATGCAAATTCTATTTATGTTTACAGTTCATATAGATAATTTGCTAGGATTTTTCTTATATATGTAATGTTATTTTTCATAATTTTTATTCATTTTGTGAAATAAAAACACATTTATGCTGAACCATTCAAAAACCATAATATGTCACCATTTTGTCTATTTTGTGGGGTGGAAAGAAAGAATTAAGTTTGTGAGGTTTTCAGATTTTTTTATTTGATTGTCTACCTGTTTTATTATTAGTGTTTTCATTTTTTAATTAGTAACTATTCTCTTCTGTTTCTCTAACTTTCTTCTACAAGTAACAGTTGGATTAGTAATGATAATGGTGGTCCTGGTACTAACTGTAGTAGTATGATACTAATACAGCTTACAGTATTATAGTAATTGTAGTAGATGTAGTAGTAGTAGTAGTACTACTAATAGTACATACAGTTGTAGTAATACTTGTTCCAGCAGTAGTAATAATGTCATAATGCAGAAGTAGTGAGTACAGTAGTTGTAGTAATGGTACTACTAATAGCACTAGCTAAGTAATAACTGTTGGAGTAGTTGTAGCAGTAGAAGTAATAGTAGTAGTACTGCTACACTAATAGTAATTGCAGTAACAGTAGTGATAAAAGACTAATCTTTTTATTAATCTCTCTCTCTCTCTCTCTCTCTCTCTCTCTCTCTCTCTCTCTCTCTCTCTCTCTCTCTCTCTCTCTCTCTCTCTCTCTCTCTCTCTCTGTATGTGTCCATATCTCAACTATCTCTCAGTCTTTATCCTAATATTTATTTGTGATTTTTATTTTTATTTTTATTTTTATACATTTCAGACCATCAGAAGAAAAAGTATTTGAACTATGTGGTGGAAGAACAGGCCACAAGTAAGTGTAAACATTAATTGTTCAAATGGAAGTGTTCAGGTCTGATTTTATTTTTTAAACTGTTCAGTATGATATGTATCTGATATTCTAGCATATAAGTGGGACAGCATTAAAATTTATTTTTAGGTTTCAATGTAGTGGTTGTTGTACTGGAAAGAATTTGGCTTTTATCGTCATTGCCAGTAGCAGCAGTTATAAAGTAGTAGAGTAGAAATTGTAGTATTTGTGGTAATAATATAAGTAATAATAATAATAAGTGGTAGTAATAATAATAAGTGGTAGTAATAATGGTGGTATAAGTAATCGGAGTATTCATACTAAAATTATTATAGTAGCTGAAGTGGTAGTTTTATCAAAGTACTGGCAGTAGTTGTAGCAGTAATAGTGATTTAGCTAGTATTGTTTATTAATAGTATTGTTATTTTTGTTAGAATTAATGGTAATTAATCACTAGCATTAGTATTATAAAATTTTGTTTCTTCCATTTTTTACTTAAAGTAATTTTATATATATGCATCTACTTAATGATGGTAATATTAATTTTCATAACAATAATATCAGAGATGAGAAATTTGGTTTTGAAAAAAACAAAAAGGAAAAAAAAAAGCTAATCAAAACTGTTAGGAGATCAGTTAATTTTCTTTGTAAAAATTCTCTGTTTAAAACTATATTTTAACTTTAGTAGCTGTGCCTATAAATAAAAATGAAAGAAGCAAAAGTAATTGTTTGCATTAAACCATATAACAGAATGATGATGATTACTCATGGGCAAACAATTGCTTGCATATATTAGAATGATATTGATGATGATGATGGTAATGATTATTACACAAGGCAAACAAATTGCTCACATTAAACCATATTAAAGAATGATGATGATGATGATGGTAATGATTAAATAAGGGCAAACAAACTGATTGAATTAAATCGTATAAAAGAATGATATTTGTTACAATGATGATGATGATAATAATGAACACATTTTTATTTTCCAGGGCTGCACGCTTTGGGCACAAATTGAACGGCAAACTAAAACGAATTCAAGAGCATGAAGAAGAAACCTTGCTGCAGCAGGTAAATAGACAGACTAATCAGCAGAATGGCCACCATGATCATCACTGTGACAAAACATCAGCACACGAAAGCAAGAAAAATAACGAAAAGAGCACTGATGGTGACGTTTTAGATGAAAAAAAGAAAAAATGCAAATTAACCGAACTTGAAAATCACCGAAAAGATGATGAATTTGAAAAGAAACATAAAAAAAAGAAGAAGAAGAAAGAAAATAAAAGAAAAATTCAAGAAAATTCAAATGCCGAGGCTGTTTATAGTTTGGATAATGTGAAAAGTGAAGGTGGTTGTGGAGAAAATGAGGTGCTTTCCGAAACGGTGGAAATTGCAAAAGGTCAGAATCACTGTCAAAGGTCAAACAAAACTGTAAATGGTTTCGGAAATGAAGATTTACAGGACTCAAATTTGTCTAATGATTATGAAGAAGTTTCAGAACTGATGAAAAAGAAGAAGAAGAAGAAGAAAAGGAAAAAGAAAAGTAAATCTTCGAAGGAATGTTGCCATAGTGATGATGATGATGATGATGTAATGGTGAAAAAGGCAAAAACTGAGGAGGAGATTTTAGAAATTTCGCATAATTTAACTGGCAAAGAAATTACTAAAACAAAGAAACTGAAAAAGAGAAAAAAGAAAACATTCAGGTGAAAAATGACTTACATTAAAGGCAAAATTAACATAAATAAAATTATTATTTTTTTAAATTTTAAATTTGAATTTATTTTTATTATTAACATCGGTCGTTATCTAACTGATCACATAAAACTGGGGATTAATTTGCAATACTAATTTTCAAGCTAATCTTGTCTCAGAACCCCAGTTCCTTTGACCAAGGAAGACACAAAACCTGAATTGAATCAGCACAGTCAAATTGCAGTATAAGACTGAGTTAATAAATATGCACCAATGATAAAATATAACCTAAAAGCATGTATAGTTTATTCTTCAGATGCATCAAATAGCCAGTGTACTAAGCATTTCTGCAGGTTTATCTGTCCCTGTTTATTTGTGTTAAAACTCTCCAGAAAAAGGGGGTGAGGTGAGGGGGGATGGTTTTAGAGTGCATCTTATAGAGCCATTTCAGTCCTTGCTCATTTTGTATTGCTGATGTTTCAAAAAGCTGTGTTATGTGTTTTCTATGGGAAGAATGTATCAGTTTCCCTTTTTTCGTTTTTTTTTTTTTTTTTTTTTTTTTGCCTCCCATTTGTTAGTGGCATTTTTTAAAATTATTATTATCATTATTTATCAGTCTTTTTCTGTCTGAAAATTAATAACTCAATCATAGTCACGTGTGAAGGAGAGGGCGAGAGAGAGAGAAAAAGAAATTTGTGTCTTATTCTCAGTTTATCAGTCGTTTTTTTCCATTTTAAAATATAATGATTTTAATGCCTGATTATAATTTTACTGAGAGAGAGAGAGAGAGAGAGAGAGAGAGAGAGAGATCAAATGTGTGCATTTATATACATGTCTGTATGACTAATTATCAAACAGCTCTTCATATAAACCTTGTAACAATTTTCAGCAACCTGTTTTAATAGTACTTTGCAATCAATAAAATAAAGTACTTGCGAACCAGAAAAAAAAAAAAAAAAAAAAACCTCATAAAATAAATTGTCACGCTAACCTATCAGTCAGTGCATTACTTTTTGACTGTCTGTCTGTCTGTCTGTCTGATGTCTGTAATACAAACAGATCTAATGACAGGCAGTTCAAAAGCAAAAGCTTCGTTTGTACTTTATTAAATGTGTACTGTATTCACGGTACGAAAAGGTAGAGAATTTGGCGTTCATAAAAGTGATACTAATATGAGGAAGAAAAAAAAAAAGGTGTGCCATAAAGATGGGAAACGGAAAAAAAAAAAATTACTACAGGCTTGTAGAAAAACCGACATGGTAAAGTGAGTAAAGAATGAATGAAATATATATTCACATGTGTACACATAACGCATATTTACGTACATAACACAATTATACATTCATATATACACACATTACATCTGATATGCCAGGAAACGGAACAATACCTCATAAAAACAACAAAAATTTAATACCATTATTCTGACTGCATTTTGTATATTTTTCTAAATATCTGTCTGTTGAATAACAAATAACAGTACGTTACATCAGTCTGTCAGTTCGTCTTCAAATTTAGAAACATTTGTGTTGTTAAATATATTTGCACCGGCAATTACAAACACATGGCTACATGCAAATGCAGACACGACAACAGGCACGCATACAGAGAGATGGAGAGAAGGTTAGGGAAACAAAGCAGCGAGGAATGAGAGAATAACAGAAATACAAGGTCGCTTACCTATTAACATGGCTTCTTCGGTTCTGTTTACCGATTGCGTCATCGGCAACGAAAGAAGAATCCCATGACGTCATCACAATTATATTTATTTATAGACGTGATCAAGGATTCCAAACAAACACAAATACACAGATCAAATATCAATACTGTAATGCGTATTCATGTACTGTTGTAGTAGCGGTAGTTGTTGTCATTTACTATTAATAAATTCACTGACATTTAATTATTAGTTGTTGCTTTTTTATTATTATTAATGTATTTGTGTGTATGTATACACATTATTATTATTATTATTATTATTATTATTATTATTACTACTATCGGGGGTGGGATCTGGACGTGTTTACAATTCGTATATTTATTTTGATATTTATCGCTATTATTACAGAATGTAAAATCTAATATTAAAAAAAAAAAAAAAAACAAGAGAGAGAGAAAAAAACAGTGTATCTGCACACATTATTTCAGTATCGATTTTCTTACAATTATTACATCATTAAGGCCATATTAGTATTTGTCTGCTCTCTCTCTCTCTCTCTCTCTCTCTCTCTCTCTCTCTCTCTCTCTCTCTCTCTCTCTCTCTCTCTCTGTGTGTGTGTGTGTGTGTGTGCGTGCGTGCCTGTATATGTATGTTGTATTTTTATAATTTTCCTTCAGCATTTGGCATCACTGTACTCTCTCTCTCTCTCTCTCTCTCTCTCTCTCTCTCTCTCTCTCTCTCTCTCTCTCTCTCTCTCTCTCTCTCTCTCTCTCTCTTAGACACACACACACACACACACACACACACACATATTTACAGTTATTTGTCATTAGTTTTTATTTTACTTCCGGTTATAAAAAAGCTCTGTCGTATCGGCAAGCATAGCCTGTGCGTTTCCTTGCATCAGTGCAACGCTGCAATCAATAATATATTTTAAATGAAGTGGATTTCAGTGCACGAAGTGGATTCGGCGACCACGCCCATGTTATCAATAATAATATGTAGTCGCGAGCGAAAGAAATCACGGGGAGCCATTGTACGCTTTTCCTGTTGAGAGAGAGAGAGAGAGAGAGAGAGAGAGAGAGAGAGAGAGAGAGAGAGAGAGAGAGAGAGAGAGAGAGAGAGCGATCGAGGAAAGGACAGTTTTTGGTTTTCAAAAATAAAATAATTAAAATAAAATAAAATAATAAATACTTAATAATAATAATAATAATAATAATAATAATAATAATAATAATAATAAATAAAATAATAAATAAATAAATAAATAAATTTAAAAAAGAAATAATAATAATAATTCATATAGTTACGGAAACAACTACCTCACGGAAATATATGAGAGAAATGACGTCACCATTTGCACGAGCTGTCACTAACACATTGACTTATTAATTCATTTCAAAGAGAGATTATACATCTTTTGCATACATCGTTACCACGGTAACCAAATGGTCTCGAATTTATCAATTTTTAAACTCTTTTTATTTTTATTTCTGTTTCCTCAATAAGCTACGGTAGAGAGATGAGTACGATTTAAAAAATAGGGAAACTAGACTGTTAATCGCAGCGACTGAGGTATAAGCGAAAGCGATTGAATCCCCTGTTTAAAGTGACACTTAAATTCGTTTTTTTTGTTGATGATTTTTAAAAAAAAAAAAATTTCTGGATAATCAAGAATTGAGGACGCTCTCTGAAATACTCGTTACAAGGAAAGAATCGAGTTTTTTTTTTTTTATTCTTGTTATTATTATTATTATTATTATTATTATTATTTATTGTTGTTGTTTTGTCGTTGTTGTTAATGCTAATATTATTATTATTATTATTATTATATTATTATTATTTATATTATTATTATTATTTATTGTTGTTTTGTTGTTGTTATTGCTATTATCATTATTAATTAATTAATTAATTAATTTTAATTTATTTATTTATTTATTTATTTATTTATTGAGTGAGTGAATATGTATGAATTGCTTTCTTGTTTGGGTGTGTGTGTTTGTTTGCTATCCATTCTTAATAACAAATAATTAACGACGAAAGTCCATAGTTCCAAACCATCTGATCGCCGCCATTTTACTAAACTTATGACATCATCGGCCCATTTGTCAAATAAACAAATAAATTGACGCCATCAAATACTGTCTAAACTGTATTATTTTAGTGCCATAGTTTATTATAAGCGATCAAGGATCGCCCTTTCGAATACAAAATAATTATTCCATATCTGTGATGTATGTCTATAGAAAGAGAGAGAGAGAGATAATTATAATGGTGATGATAATGATGATAAATACAGTATGTTAAGTGAATAATTTTCTTACAAGAAAAGAACAACAATAATAATAATATTACAATTGTTGTTGTTGTTGATGGTGGTCCTGGTGGTGATGTTGCTCTTGTTATTTTAAGGAAATTATTTACTTATTATTATTATTAATATTATCATTATTATTATTAATATTATTATTATTATTATTATTATGTTGTTATTATTATTATTATTGTTGTTGTTGTTGAAAAGAAATTACTTACTTAACATACTGTATTTAGTTAAAGTAAAAAGAAACAATAATATGAATCAACACTATATCATTATCCGATTACGTCACCGTACAAATAGATTACGTCATATCCTAGTAGTACAGAATATCGAACAATTTTTATCCGGGTTTTAGATTACCAGTTTCAAAGGCGTATAGATTTATATCTCATAAGTACACGTTTTCGTTCTTTACTTTTCATTGTTTATTTTATGTTTTAAGAATAAATTAAGCTTTGAACGTAACACACGAACCCCTTACCTTGTCAGCTCGGTGATTGTCTAGAAAAATAATATTTATAGCGAGGTTGTTACGTCATAGTGCATATGACGTAATGAATGCACGTGACCTACTGTGTCATTAGAATGAATTGAAATACGCTTTGTTTACAAATAAATGTCACGTGGTTGACGTGTTGTATTGGCTGCGACGTTAACAGAAAAGACGACATCTAAAATAAATAAATAAAGGTAAAAAGAAAAATTAAAATAAGTTCTAATAATATTAATATATAAGAATTCGACATCATAATTTTTTTTTTTTTTTTTTTTTTTTTTTTTTAAACTGGATGAAACAAATAAAAATGAATATATATTATTACAGTGTGTATTTGCTTGTTTATTTATTATTTTATATTTTCTTATATGAGATTACGTCATGATTAAAATAAAATTAATTAATTAATTAATTGAAATTCAAATTAAAAAAAAAAAAATTAAAGAAAAATAATAACATCCATGCGTTTTCTATTTTTTTCTCTCAAACTTCATTATTAACAGAAACTACTCCGCACTTACATGTTATTATTATTATTATTATTATTATTATTATTATTATTATTATTATTATTATTATTATTTTATTATTATTATATAAATACACACACATACGCTCAGATAGGCTATCCTCTTCTTACAAACTGAATTATAATTTAAAAAAAAAAAAAAAAAAAAATAATAATAATAATAATAATAATAATAATAATAAAACAACCTTCAAAAAAAAAGTCTCGAAATGCCCAGGAAGAAAGATACTAATGTTATAGACTAAAAAGGGAAAAAGATATCTAGTTTACCCAAAACTACGTTATAAAGCGTTTGGTTATTTAACGACAAAGCGGAAACATTTCGGCTGTTACTTAGGCTGTTCCATTTATCCGACTTGCGTCTGTATAGTAGTGTAATAGAAAGCGAAGAAGAAGAAAAAGACGATGATGATGAAGATGAAGATGATGATGATGATGATGATAATAAAATAATAAAAATAATAATAATAATAATAATAATAATGGAAGAGAAAGAACGACAGTAATAATGTTATGACGATGTGATAATGATAATGATGGTGATGATGACGGTGATGATAGTAATGATAATAATAAGAAGAAGAATAAGAAAGAAACAAGAAAGAAAGATGAAGGCATAAAGAATATTTAAAAACAACCAAATGCATTTTAATATTTACGATTATTAAAATGTATTCATGAAATTGCAGATATGAGAGAGAGAGAGAGAGAGAGAGAGAGAGAGAGAGAGAGAGAGAGAGAGAGAGAGAGAGAGAGAGAGAGAGAGAGATAACGCATGTTAGACCTAATGGGTTTCTCTAAGTGGTTAGCAGTAAAGTAAAATTTATACATACTTTCCCATAATCAGGAAAAACTATACCATGCATTTGATAAACTTTTCGAAGAACATTAGAAGGTACATTAAAGAAAAAAAGAAAAAAAAAAAAAAAAAAAAAAAAAAAAGCTCTATGATGAATAGATCGTGTGACCGTAAGCATGCTGAAATTGTTATACAGTTTTCTCGTTAAAAAGAAGAGGAAGAAAAATGTAAGAATAAATTATTAAACAAGTAAAGAAAGAAAAAGAAAGAATGAAGAGAAACGTAAAGAAACAAATAAATTAAATGAAATAAATTAAAATAACGCCTCATGGAAATACACATGAGCACGTGTGTCTATAATATATGTGCGTTTTGGGTACGGGTGACATTTTGCGTACTTGTGTGCGTAGACATTTAAAGTATTCGCATTTAAATTTGTAATTAAACTTAACAAAGTTTTATATATATATATATATATATATATACACACACACACACACACACACACACATACATACATACATACATACAAACATATATGTATAAAATGAACAAAGAAAATTATTCGCATTTAAATTTGTAATTAATCTTAACAAAGTGTATCTATCTATCTATTTATCTATATACACACACACACACACATAAATGTAAAATGAACAAAGAAAAATAAAACTACACAGAAAAATAAATAAATGAATAAATAATAATAATAATAATAATAATAATAATAATAATAATAATAATACAAAATAAATAAATAAATAAATAATAAAAAAATAAATAAAAAATTTAGAAAATCGCGAACGGAGAAAAGTACGCTGAAACCGGCTCATTACATATGCGAAGTCAGCCTCACAGTAAGTAACATCCCATAATATCATCCGATCAGGCTGTTCCGTTAATTGAAGACACTCGGATTGAATGGAGATATTATGCTTCTATTACATATATTTTGCTGACAAAAACATTATCAATTAATGGTTAAAACTGTCAGTTGAGCACATGTTTATTGTATGATATATTGCTATGCTAAAAAATGCTTTAGATGCTTACCGACGAGTTCGTATATCAGTCGGTCTTACCCCCTCCGCACCACACCCAGTCATTTCTTGATGACATCGTAAGAGAGAGGTAAATTTGCATGTTTTTGGGAACGTCTTCGACAATCTGTCGAACATTATCCAAAATTTTGCCCCTCAACTGGTCACGTTGAACTGGGGTTCAACGGGGGTTA
Organism: Chrysomallon squamiferum; assembly: GCA_012295275.1. NCBI lineage: Eukaryota > Metazoa > Mollusca > Gastropoda > Neomphalida > Peltospiridae > Chrysomallon > Chrysomallon squamiferum. The sequence continues at coordinate 19,399,983 of CM022677.1, forward strand.
GGAAACCAGGACCCGGGCACCCCGTGAGAGACCTAGCAGAGACGGTCCAAGGCTGAGTGTCGGGAAAACCGCACAAAATCATGATGGCGTGCTGCCTAACAGAGGAACTGAAGGAACAGAAACGTATAAATCAGGAAATAGAGAGACAATTACGTAAAGACAAGAGAGATGCGAGGAGGGAGCTCAAATTACTTTTATTAGGTAAGTTTTACTAAACGATATAAGCTTTTCTTGGTCCTTTTTACAACGTGTTTTGCTTGCTGTATCTATTCGTCTGCTTGATGATTATGCGAATCGTCGGTGCTTCTTCGATCTAATAGATACCAAGTGCCCGTTGTATTTGGTTTATTTACCTGTAATTCATTAGTCTATTCATTAATCTACATGTCTATACTGATATAATGCTTGATCGCAGCTTAGATGCTGGAAATCTTTAAAATTTAATACTGCTTGTTTATTTTTGATTTTTTTTCTGGCGTGGGCCGCCATTTTGGATTCGTATGAAACGTGAATACATAATTCATTCAACGATCTATATTTGTATGCCAAGTAGGATGAAATAGCCAAGACCGCTAATGGTATAATCAAAATAAAAATTCATTAAATATGCAATGTATTGCACTTGTATGCCGCGTTATAAATTTATTAACCGCACATTGTTTATTTTCTTTTGAAAAATTGTCAAAATGCAAGGTAGGCTTGTTTGAGTGTTATTTTTACCAGAAGCATGCACTGTGATGTGGAAGCGACTGCATTTTCCTTATTTTTGGATGTAAATTATTAATATTATAAACTGGATAATTGTACTGCCTAATATTTTGGTGGTTATGTCGAGATCATAGTGTTGGATTCAGGGACTGATGTTTATGCATTGTCAAAATATTACACAGCTTATTGCATTGTTTATTTTTGGTGTAACACCGGATTGGTGACTACAGTTAATCCATTAATTTCATGTATTGCAAAATATTTAGCTTGAAAATGGAATGGTGTGGTTGTAAAATGCAAGTTTAGTAACTGTACGTGGTCAAGTAGTAACGGTTTTTATCAACAATTGGTTGTGTTTTATTACCAGTGTATAACCAATTTCAGCAAACTAAAAATATTTTTAAACAACAGCTTTGTAACTGAAAGCAAAAGAAAAGAAATCTCACAACATTTAAAAAAAAGAATAAAATTTGGAAACTTCCCATCCCCACCTCTTCAGAATAAAATCTTTTATAACCTACTAATTTTATTTTTTTAAATGTTGTCATTTATTAATTGAGCATTTAGCAAAGTAGGGGGATGTGTGGTCAGGATTTTTTACAGGAATGAAAATTAACAAATGACATATATTGTGTGTGTGTGTGTGTGCAGATTTATGGTGATATTATTTAAAATATTTAAAAGGTTATGCATAATTTTTAGACAATTGAACATTTTATTACATTTATTTAGTATTTGAATGAAAAATGTACAAGATCAATGGAAAAAGAATGCACAAAAGTATAATGACTTTATTTTCTTATTATTGTTTAAAGTGATAAAATTCACATTAAACTGTATTCATTTACAGCCAGCAGTATACAGAAGCATCTTTTAATCCAAGTGGATGTTTCATTGACCGGATTGTGCACCCAAAATACGATCCAGTTATTACCTTTGTTTTTGTAATGATCCGGTTTATAAACTGTCATTTTAAAAACAAACAAATGTGTAGATACCAGCTCACAAATATTTTCGTTGCGATATTTCATTTTTGTTTACAAACAAAAGCACATAGGAAGAAAACAAAAATCACTTTTTCTACTATTTAATAAAAAGATTGCAAAGTGACCATAATAAGAGTGTCCAAAATATTATTCATCAAAATAAAAAGAATGCTGAGTCTTGGTCTCTGTTTTCATTGTTTTAATAGTTTTAAGTTGAATTTCATTTATGCAAATAATGTGAGCAGTTCTGCACAACATAAAACAGTTCTGAGAGAATAATATCTATATCTATATACGTATATATATAGATATATATATATATATATATATATATATATATATATATATATCATGCATTTTCTTGGCTAGCATCTCATTTAGTAAGATATCTTGCTTGCAGCGCTAAGAATATTAATTAAACTGTACAACATGTTTTTTTTTAAATGTAGACATTTAATATAGTAACATATACTGAACCTCAGAGAAAATTGTCTTATTAAGAACCATTTTAACAGTTCCATATATTGAAGAAATACAAAATATTAGTAGCAGTCATTTTTTTTTGGAAAGAAAAAGGAAAACCGAAAACAAAAATTCCTGTTATAAAATGTGTTTCTGTGTTGTACTGACCACATTGCATGTTAAACTATTATTTTAAAAATAAGTATAAATAATATATAACAGGTTTGGACTATGCAGTTAAATCTGTTGTGTCGTGTTAAAAATGTAGTCAAAATTGTTGTTTGTAAAGAGGACATATCAAACAGATATCGGTGCATGTTGAAATATATAATTTAAAATACATTTTAAAACCCCCAACAAAACTCATCTTGTTACTAAAAAGAATTCAGAATGCAACATGGCATAATATACTATTGTTACAAATACTTAGATCTTGGCATGTTCAAATGTGTAATTTAAAAAATGTTTTTAAAATATCCAAAGCATCTTGTTGTAAAATAATTCAGATCTTTGTTGAATATATATCTGTATTAAACATATTTCATGGTATGCTTTATACACATGTGTATTTGTGTATGTACACACACACACATACACAATTATTTGAGATCACATGCTTAGGTATATATCCATTTAATGCAAATGAAATAGCAAATGAAATAGCTGATGAAATAGGGACATGATCAGAGAAACTGAAATTTCATTTCTTAAACATTTAATGACCTGATAGGCAAACAGAATTTCGAATAGAAATAAAAATCTTTGTTATAGTCATATAAAAGTGACTGTAAAAATTTATTAATGATTGTTTTATTTTGGTAGCTTGTATATTTTTTTTATTTTTTTTTTTTTATTTTTATTTTTTTTACTTTTTAAGTTACATCGTCAGGTGATCATATGTTTTTACTTTGTTTTATTTCCGCAAGCTAAAATATAAAATTTGTTAATGAAATGCCAGAATTTAGGATTGTTCAGAAAATGGTTGGTAATATGTTACTAGTTTATATTGTATTTCTGAAGTAAAAATACAGAATTATAAAATGAAATTCATGACATTTTTTGATAGATCAGGAAATTGTTTGTTTGTGTGTGAAAACAGTTTTAATATATTGTATTAAAATAAAATTAATATTACAATGAACGATAATATATTTAACAACATTTAAAAAAAATTGGTTTAGTTAAGTTTGTGCGTGTGTCTGTGTGTGTGTGTGTGTGTGTGTTAAGTTTTAATATCCTGTGGCAAAATAACGGTGGACAATAATATTTATCAACATTTATTAAAAAAAAGAGAAAAATAATAAGGTTCTAGTTAAGTAAAAATATTAAAGATTACTATGACTTGCTTGTAGCATACTAAAAATTAATTACCACGTATGTAGCATACTTTTTTCTTACCTGTTTATTATTGACTTTCAGATTAATGTTGTAAAATCTTGCTCAAGATTCAGAATAGATCTGTGACGTTAGCGTTTTCATTTTTGAATAAACATAAGAAATGTGTAGCTACAGGGTTATCAGTCATTGGCTGATGCATAATGTCACATGATCTGTCCTCTTCAGAGAGTCGGTAGCGTATTTCCCAATCCAACTAATGCCTCGCTTTTCTTTGATGAGCTTTACAGTGTATTTAAAGATGTACAACCAAAAAATCCTTTGTTGTTATTCTTTAAAAAAAAAAAGGCATAAATGTTACGTAGAAGCAGTTTATCTCCCTTGTTTACAATCACAGACTGAGTGATAGAAGTTTATAATCATAGACAGACAGACAGACAAATAAAACTTGTGTGTGTTTCTAAATAAAACCTTTATTTCCAAATTTCTCTCTAATAGTCTTGAATATAAAGTGAACAGATTTGTACACCTGAGAAAAACCAAACAAATTTTATAATAAATAAGAACATTTTAATTCTTACCAAGATGGCGGATTCTGCCTTGTCGAAGGTAACCCTTTTGGTTACATTATTTAATCAGCATTGGTGATGTTACTGTTCAGCAAGGGTATTATCATATACAGTAAGTTGAAAAAAGAGAGATCCATATTTTCTGTTTTGATTGATATTTGGTGGAGGAAGTAATTCCTAAAAATCATTTATCTGGTGAACAAAAAAAAAATTCAGATAACAAATTGTGTAGGTAATTAAGAATTAAAATGCCGGATTTTAATTTTAAATTTTTTTTTTTTTTTTTTTTTTTTTTGCTTTAAACATTTTTAAATCTAAATATTGACTTTTCAAAAATAGATAAAGAAAAGAATACACTTAATGGAAGTTAATCATAAAATGAACTGCCACTAAACGGTATTGTATTTGAATTTTTTTATTTTATTTTTATTTTCACATTTTTAAACTAAAAATTTTCTTATGTATTTGTACTTAAATGGTGACATAATTATAAAAGGACTTTATCATAACAGTAGGCCACTGGAGTTCTATTGCAATTTAAAAAATAAATGAAACAACCAGTTAAGAAACTTGAACAGAATCAAAACGAAAGATGAAACATGCAGTCTTGTAGATGTATACAGTATCATTTAATGACTATGATGATGATGATGATGATGATGATGGGGTTAGTTTACTTCCTCTTTAACAGGGTTACAGGTATTGGATTTCCAAACTGGTATATAGTAATGATTAAAGAGAGTTTATTTATTTACTTTTATTATTATTATTGTTATTGTTATTATTATTATTATTATTATTATTATAGTATTTTTTATTTTTATTTTATTTTTTTTGATTAATTAATAAAAAATAATAGTCATCATAAATTTATGATAAAATATCCCAGTAGCATTTGAATGTTAATCCTTTTTTTTTTTTTTTTTTGTGTTTATTTCTTTTATAAATAAATAAATAAATAAGAATTATAATATAAACAACAAAAATTACTGTCACTGAATATGTATCATGACTTGGTAATAAACACATAGAGATATATTTGTATAGCTTCCTAATTATTTTTTAATTATTTACAATTTTTATTTTTCATGCTACAAATGTTCTCTTTGCTTTGATCAGAAATGTTTAAGGCATTGAGTGAACTACATTTTTTTCAGTTGTCTCATAAAGTAGAAACATTATGGACAGTTACCAATCAAATTATTATTTGAATCACTGGCACATAACCCCCCCACACACACACACACCCACACACACACACACACACACACACACACACACACCAGACTAGACAGTTTTTCAAATTTAACATGCCGTTTCTAGTTTTTAAAAATTAAGACAAAAAAAGATACTAGTTAACATAATAACTGAAATTGTTCCATACGTATCTAGTTATCAAACAAACATGGCTGAATCCATGATGAAGCCTCGTGGAGTCACAAATAGTTCTGTTACAACACAAAATATTAAAAAAAAAAACCAAAAAAACACATCAAGAAATATGTTATTATATTTTTTATATGATATGGTTCCTGGATCAGTGGGATTTGTAAGAAGGACACAAGGGCAAACTAGATGGGGTAGAGATGGAGATTTATTGTTGTGTATTGTGTCCATAATTTGAGGCCTGAAGGCATCTGTGGAGGGCTGCCATGCCATTTGCTGTTGGTACTGTGGTACACACGCACACACACACACATATATAATGCTATCATTTTCACACATCTGCCACTCATGTCTTCATTTACAGCACGTAATTTTACAAGGTTGGTGGTATCTGCTTTTCTATTACAATAGAAGGTATAAAAGATCTGTAGCTGCTGATATCATCTGTATTGTACATATCTGCATTCCAATAGCACCTGCATGTGTGTGATTAACAATATCATAACCTATTACATTCTGTTCAGGTCCAACCTATGCATTTCAAAGTAGACTTTAAGAATAATATCAAGTATTAAATTCGATAAAATCAGAAAACTTCCTGGATTGTGATATGTCGGTTTCATAAAGCTACGCTCCAAAGTCTCTCCTTCCTTCGTTTAATAAAAACAATATCAGTTACATTGCGTTTAATGTAATCCCAAAGTTTTTTCTGCATTTATAATAACTTCATCTTGATAAAAAAAAATATTGTTCAGTACCCTGTCCCATATCTTCAGTAATTTATCATTTAGTCAGGAACAACAACCCGTATTGTTAAATATGTATTGTTAAACGTAACCCTCCTCAGTGTTACAGTAATCATCTGCATTTAGTTTCTCATACCTTCATGGTGACTTTGAATTGAGCCGCGACAAAAGGCTCGTCTTTGCTCAAGTTTTTAACCAGAGCTTTTTCATGAAAACCAGGGACTGAGGAAGTATTTTGCACGTATATTGAAGTATGCAGATATTCATGTTTTGGTTCGTTGCTAATACAGTTTCAACTGCAGTACTGTTTAGTAAAGTATGCACAGATTAAGGATCAGTAGTGTGGTTGATTTTTGACCCTAGGGGTTTTATGGGACTGTCAAGGGTGTTGATAAGACTCAAAGGGTCAGAAAGGGGCAACTGAAACAGAAACAGAAACTGAAAAGGAAAAAAAAAAAAAAAACGATAAGGCAAAAATGCGTCTTATTGAAAATCAGTAATGAAGGAAAAGGGCAAAGAAAATATTACCTTTAAATAGAGAAATTTATTATTAATAAAATTTATTTATTTATTTTACATACTTAATGTCTGATGAAAGATCAAGGTTTCCATGAAGAGGTTGATGGTGTTAAAAAGGTTTTGCAGATCTCTGACCTAGATAAATATCATAAAGTGGGAAAAAGGTCTGACTTGAACAAATCCTTCAGAACATTTATCTTTTCCTTGATAAATTCAATTAATAAATTAATTATTTATTTATTTATTTATTTATTTATTTTCTTGTGGGATAAAGTTTCTACATGAACAAAAAAGAAGGAAAATTTTTAGGATGGTGTAATCCCTCTTTTTATGTGCCCAGTGTCATTCTGTAACATCAATCAGCTGCATTTGATAACTGTAACCTTGAATTAGGTTTAAAATCTCCCTCTTCTCCATCTCATTTTGGGCACACTGTTTATCTTTTGAACTCCATATCAATTTTCTCTTTAAATATATATATATTTTTTAATTACTTTTTTGTTAAAAGGTTTTTATTCATAATCTATTAAAGTAGGTCAGTAGGCTATGCAATTGTCTGTGATTATTTGGTTACAGTATTCATATGTTGACTTCACCTTTACTTATTGTTTATATATATATATATATATATATATATATAAATTATTATTATTTTTGTGTGTGTGTGTGTGTGTGTGTGTGTGTGTTCATTCATAATCTATTAAATTGTGTCAGTAACCCAAGCTTGCGTCTGCTTTTATTTGGCTACAGTATTCATTTGTTAAACAGCAGTGTAATCTGGGAAAAAAAATAACACTTCAAGGTCATAATGCCATTAATGTATGTTATGCATATTGATAATAATCTAATGCTTCACTTCAGGGAACACATTTGTAACATAATAACACATTACCATGACAACAGGTACACAACTTTTAAACAGTGATCATCATTTTTTTTTTTTTTTTTTTTTTTTTTTTTTTTTGTTTAGGTTTATTCATATGCCAAAATGTGTTTTAGTTGACTGATATTTTATGTGTTGTACTAAAAGACTTGAGATATTGTAAATTGTTCAGATTACTTTTATATATATATATATATATTTTAATTTTTTGATTTTAATAAAACATGAAGTAAAAGCAGATGGATTGCATTACAAGTTTACAAGTTCAGTGCTTGTAATTCAAAAATAATACGTCCATTTTATAACTTGTTAACAGATTAAAAGAAAAAATGTGATCTTTGACAAATCAGTTTCTTTGTCGTCTTGGTTTTTGTGTGACTGCATTGTAACTTAAAATACATTTTAAAAACATACAATCATATCATAAGATTTAAAAAAAAAAGAAGAAGACATGAAACGAATTTTTCAAGTCTAGTGGCCTAATTTATGTTCCAAAGCATCGACTTACAGCACCTATATGCGAGGCTTGGCGAGCAATCATTTATTACTTGATACCACAGTCGCACACAGTGTTTATTTATTTCTTTCTTTTTTTTATTTCCTGTTTCAGCTCTGTCTCTCGGTAACATTTTCTTTTTAACCCCTTTGAACCCTGACGTATAGAATGACAAACAATTCACTTCTGGCTTGAAAGGGTCAGACCACACAATTTTTGTACCTACGTTTATTCAAATTAAAAAACCAACAACAATTGGCTAAGATAAATGGATGGGTAATCAACATCACTATTTAGGCCATTTTATTAACTGTAGGTTGTTCAGTTGCCACCAAGTCTTGTCTGGTTTTAAATGTTAATTAATGTTTTTGTTTTTCAATATAAATAATAATCTATGTGTCAGACAGTTGTTATGTAGTTCTGTTGTGTAACTAGTATCGTGTTGCAGTGTTGAAAAAGCTTTTCCATTCAACTGTTATTTCGTTGTTCATTTGAACACATAATTCATTCATTTGCTTACTCATGTTTTTCATTAGAAGGCCGAGGCAAAAAGTTAAATAAATTTAGCTGTGTTTATTTTGCACGACTGCAAATGCCTTAATTTTAGTCTTCAACTTTCGTCATTTTTGATACTTGAACATTTTAGGTTATTACAAGTTAAACAAATTCACCTCTATCATTTAAGTATTAATTTATTAAATGATTTGATTGATAAATAAATGTTGGCCTTCTGCAAACATTGTTCACAAAACTCTTTGGAATAAAGGTCATTGAGAAGTAAATTCAAATTTGTCTATTGCCAAAAAAAAAGTTAAATTGTAATTGGTTAAATATAAAAAAAAAGAAAAAAGAAAAAGAGAGAAAGTTACTTATTATTTCATATATGAAATAGTTAAAAGAATATATTAAAATCTGATTGTCAACTTTTTCTGTCAAGAAAGATTGATATTAACAGGTACCTACCTCACCATGTGTGCAATTTTCCACCTTTAATTAATCCTGTATTTGTTTAAAGGTTAATGAGTTTCTCCTACCTTATATAATTAAATATATATTAATTCATTTATTTCTGTAACACAGGTTAAAATGTTGACTTACTAATATGCAGGCCTTTCTTTAAATTGTTACATAAGATAGTTCAATAAACAATGTTGTTACTTTTGTTGTTGCCAATGGTGATAGAATTGATCAGCCTACTTTTTATTATTGAATGTTTTATGTAAAAAAAAAAAAAAAAAAAAAACGAAAAAAGGGTGTGGCCTATACAAGTTTATAATTTGCACTTAATGTTGTTATTTAATTTTTATGTTTCCATAATGTAATTAATATGCAAATGAAATAATCCTGATTATTGGGGTTACGTTAATTATTTTTCAAAATATTAATTATTTTTTTTTTTAATTCTGGATTTAAAAAAAAAAAAAAAAAAAAAAAAAGCATTGAGATTAGTGTGTATACATAAAGCATTAAGCCATAATTAAACATTCCAGGTAGTCATATTATTTTGTGTAAACAATTTTTTTTTTACTTTGTAGAAATTATGAATGTGTTGATTGAGAAATCCTTTTGTTTGCAGGTTTAGAAACACTGTAGACTCTGTAGTGTGATAAAGTTCAGAAAATGGAATTGAAAACAAATATAATTTTTTTTTCATATACAGTATTATTTAAAAAAAAAAAAAAAAAAAAAAAATGTTGTTAGACATGATAATCCAAGGAGAGTTTTAATGACCTTCATATATCGATATCCATTTTGAAGACTGCCACAACAATCCCCAAAAATCTATATTTAAAGCAAAAAAAACCTTTATTTTAATACCATTTTTTTCTTCTTTTTAAAAGAAAAATAATTATTGTTCATTATTTTTATAGATTTAACTTTAAAAAAAAACGTTATTTGATCTTCTTTTATTTTAATAATTTATTTTGGTTGTATTATTGTTACATGTGCAACAGAAGTAATAAATAATATAAATTTTAATAATAATAGTAATAATAAAACAGAAACTTAAAGCAGCTGTAATCTATTTAGTATATATTGTAACAGTAATAGTAATAAATAGTAATAAATAATACGATAATGATAATTAATATAAATGTTAATAACAACAGTAATACATTTAATCATAAATAATAATAATAGTGTAAATAATAACAATAATGAAACACCATCAATCTATTTAATAATAATAACCATAAAATAGTAAATACAGTAATCATGATTATAATTAATATTTGTAAAATAATCACACAGCTTCTAAACTTTTGTTGTTGCCAGATGACAATAACAAAAAGGTAGTGACCTAAATAATAATAATAATAATAATAATAATAATAATAATAATAATAATAATAATAATAATAATATTGACAGCAACAATAACAGTAAGAAGAAGAACAACAACAACGACAACAACAGTAATAATTTTCTGATGTTTAATGCAGTAGTTGATTAGCTTATTTTCTTTGATAATTTTCTTCAATCAGAAGTGAGAAAAAAAAAAAAAATATATATATAATAAAAATGTTCTCTGTTAGAACAGTTTAGTAAGCCAAGCCACCTTTTCAGTCTTCTAATCTGCTACTTGAAACTGGTATTCTTGTTTTTAATTAATAAAAATAATCTTGTCAGGTAATTATCTAGGTGCACTTTGTTGTGGCAACAACATATCAGTTTGTTTATTGATCAAGAGTTTTTCAGGAGCAGCCCTTTTCCGGGTTCACCTGTTCCTTCACTTGATGATGATGATAATAATAATAATTAATAATAATGGAAGTATTGATAATGATAACAGTAGTAATGTGTGTGTGTTTGTGTGGCAGTGTGTTTGTGGTAAAAATGTGATTTGGGTGGAAGTATGTACACTGGTAAAAAAAATATGGTTTTGATGGAAATAATGTATTTTGGTAAAAAAAAAAGTAATTTGGATGAAATGTTTATACATAGCAAAATGCAATTTTGATTATGCTGGGTATATGTTAAAAGTGAAGTTACAGGTGTAATGAAGAGATAGCTAAATACATCTGTGCTTTTGTGTTTTTTCCAGCTTTGATCTGGTTGTAGAGATTGCAAATTTTAATTTCTGTTCAAATTTTTTTTCTTGTAAAACCTTTTTTTTTTTTTTTTTTTTTTTTGCAATATGATATTAGTTTCAGTGATAATAAATAAATAATTTAACAAATAATTCATCAAATTTTTTAATTTTTTTTTTTAATTTTTATATTTGCAGGTACTGGGGAGAGTGGAAAAAGTACATTTATTAAACAGATGCGTATTATTCACGGTACTGGCTACTCTGATGACGACAAACGCAGTTTTATCAAAATTGTCTATCAGAACATTTTCATGGCAATGGGTTCCATGATTCGCGCAATGGAGACGCTGAAGATACCTTACAGAAATGACAATGCAGTAAGTGGTTCTTGCCTTCACCGTAAACCATGATGATATTACATATATTTAACATACGTTCCCATTATACCTAGATTTACAGTTACACATATCCATTCTTAATGTAGTCGTATCCTGGCTTATTGTTTTAATTTAAAAAATTAATATTGTTGTATCTTTATTGATGCACATTCACTGTTATATATCTAGGTTCATACTTACATATATCCATATACTTAATATGGCAATATACCCTGGTTTATTGTTATAAATTAAAAAAAATAATAATATTGTTGTATCCTTATTGAAAGATATTTCCTTTTATACCTAGGTTTGTAGTCACATTATTACATAGCAATATCTTGACTTATTTTAAATTAAACAGTTACGGTTGTTATATCTTACAGATATCCACTGATATACTTAGATTCATTTGTTATATCAATCTGTATGTGCCTGGTGAACTACTTGCATGTTTTTAAAATATAAAATCAAATATATGAAATGACACACACACACACACACACACACACACACACACACACACACACTCTCTCTCTCTCTCTCTCTCTCTCTCTCTCTCTCTCTCTCTCTCTCTCTCTCTCTCTCTCTCTCTCTCTCTCTCTCTCTTCCTTTTAAGATTATATATCTCTGACAAAAAATAAACATTCCCTGATATGTATAGATCCCACCTATATAAACACTTAGTTTCACAGCAATTTTATGTGTGCTAATTAAACAAGCACTCCTCAAAATAATTAGATTTACAGTTACACGAGGTAGTTCCATATATATATTGTGACACACTAGCACAGAACAGTGTATTAATAAATTTTGATCCAAATACGGTTATACAGAAAAATTCAGTATGTCAGTGAAATACAGAGTTAAATAACAGTATGTCATTGAAGTACATTGTGTTAAATAACAGTATGTCATTGAAGTACATGTTAAATAACAGTATGTCAGTGAAGTACATTGTGTTAAATAACAGTATGTCAGTGAAGTACATAATGTTAAATAACAGTATGTCAGTGAAGTACATTGTGTTAGATAACAGTATGTCATTGAAGTACATGTTAAATAACAGTATGTCAGTGAAGTACATTGTGTTAAATAACAGTATGTCAGTGAAGTACATTGTGTTAGATAACAGTATGTCAGTGAAGTACATTGTGTTAGATAACAGTATGTCAGTGGAGTACATAGTGTTAAATAGCAATATGTCTGAAGTACATGATGTTAAATAGCAGTATGTCAGTTAAGTACATGCTTATGGTGACAAAGTATACATTCTTACCTCAACAACATGTTCTTATCCTAGCAGTTTATAGAACTTGAAAAATGTGCATCTTAGATTGTATTTACGTTTTAGGAACTATGATACATCAAATATGCTTGGCCTTTGATTCATATGTAAATATGGTTACTCTACAGAAACCATAATGAATACAGTAACTATACTGTAGTACAGACAGTTAGCTGTAGAAATTGAACATGCTGAAGAATGAGATTATGAATTATTAGAAAAAAAGTCAAGTTTGAAACAAAATTAATAAGTAATATTTCAGTTCATCGATTTAATTGAAATAGTTACCTAAAATGAATGTCAAGATGACATTTTGGGACAATGTAAATGTATTTTTTTATAATTAACAAAATTTATTTTAGCAGGAGTTACTGTTATTTCCCCTTCCAAAAAAAATAAATCTATTTAGACCAGTTGTTGTTGTTTTTTAAAACAATTTTTAGTAATGTTTACATGTGGAACAAAAGCTGTGAAAAATTATATATGCACACTAAATATAAACCTGGTAGAAACATTAAAATAGGATTTACATCATGTAGGTAGATCTGTTTATAATTATTATTTATCAATAAAAAAAAAATAATTAATTACTTTTAAAATAATATTTATTCATGTTATGAAATGAAATCTGTGGACAGATGGAATTAATTCAGCTTAACTGAGGTGATCAACATGTAGATGTTATATAAGCCTATATTTATTTATTTATTTATTTATTTAAATTTATATTTAACAAAAGAGAGAAACAAATCTGTTTGAACAGTTGGTGGTTTACATTTTAAAATACATAGAGCACACATACAACACGTGACAGTAACTTCATTTTCATGTGCAGCTACATAATAAATGCTAGCAAACACACACACAAACACACACACACACACACACACACACACACACACACACACACACAGATATTACTCATTAATCCACAAAACAGTATTTCATAACATTCAGGATATTTCTTAAATAACTGGACAGCCTGTGAATACAATCAAAACGGTCCAAAAACATGTTTTTGTTTTTTTCAAAAAAAATGCTCGAACTGTTGTTTACTCTATTTTTCTTCGATTTCCGTAACAAAAAAATTTCACAACCACACACATAGCTTTTATATCTGCATATTAATAACAGGAAGGTTTTTTTCGCTCCCCCACTACCTATTACAGCTAATTATATATTTTTTTTTGTTTAAATTTTTTTATTTTTTTATTTTTTTTTTGAATCGTAGGAAAATGCTGCTATGATTAGAAACGTTGACTACGAAACGGTGACAACGTTTGAGCAGCCGTATGTTGATGCGATCAATGCGCTGTGGGCAGACCCTGGTATACAGGAGTGCTACGACAGGCGGAGAGAATACCAGCTCACTGACTCCGCCAAATAGTGAGTCCTTTGTCACTGTTATTACTGTTGTTATTGTTTTGTTTTGTTGTTGTTATTGGTATTGTTATTATTATTTGTTATTGTTATTGGTATTGGTATTATTATTTTTATTGTTATTACTATTATTATTATTATTATTATTATTATTATTACTATTATTATTTTAGTATTATTATTATTATTATTATTATTTTGTTATTATTGGTATTATTATTGGTATTACTATTATTGCTATTATTATTATTATTATTATTATTATTATTTTGTTATTATTATTGGTATTACTGATATCACTGGTATTACTATTGTTATTGATATTATTATTATTATTATTAGTATTATTTTGTTATTATTATTATTAATTGATATCATTGTTATTACTTTGTTATTGATATTATTAGTTATTACTATTATTATTTATTTTATTATTAGTGTTATTATTATTATTATTATTATTATTATTATTATTATTTCTTCAACTACTAGTATTATTATAATGTTGTTGTTGTTGTTGTTGTAGCTGTAGTTGTTGACAGTTTTTCTTTGGTAATAGATAACATGTATGACTGCCTATATCACTTGCTTCCCTTTAAATTTGCATTCAGCAGTTTAAAATAGTTATCCAGTTTACTACTATTTTAATTTAATTATAAATATTGTTGTGTGTTTTACTACAGCTATTATCATCACTGCTGCTGCTGCTGCTACTACTACTACTACTACTACTGTTACTTCTACTACTACTACCATCCCCATAACAACACAAAAACCAACACTACAGCTACTTCTACCACTATTTCTATTTTTACTACTACAACTTTTATTTCAACCACTACTACTGCTACAACTACTGCTACTGCTACAACTACTGCTACAACTACTGCTGCTACTACTACTGCTGCTACTTTCTCAGTTAATACAAATGTGTTCTGTGTAAAATTTTATTTCTATAATGAATTCTTTTTTTTACAGCTACCTTAACAATGTTGACCGGATTGCAAGCCCCGACTATTTGCCAACATTGCCCGACATTTTGCGAGTGCGAGTGCCCACTACTGGCATCATAGAATATCCCTTTGACTTGGATAGTATAATATTTAGGTAAGAGTTTTTATATTAATACAGTGAAACAGGCACAAAACATCAGTATGATAAGTAAATTAATGAAACAATCACGAAACTGGCATCATAGAATATCCCTTTGACTTGGATAGTATAATATTTAGGTAAGAGTTTTTATATTAATACAGTGAAACAGGCACAAAACATCAGTATGATAAGTAAATTAATGAAACAATCATTTTTAAACTGGCATCATAGAATATCCCTTTACTTGGATAGTATAATATTTACGTACGAATTTTTATATTATAACCGTGAAACAGGCACAAAACATCAGTATAATATTTAAGTTAGAACGTTTGTATTATTATTGATTGAATTTGCATCATGGAATATCACAAGGACTTGGATAGTATAATATTTAAGTAAGAATTTTTATATTATGGTGAAAAAGGCATCATAGAATTTCCCTTTGATTTGGACAAGTATAATATTTAGGTAAGAATTATTTTTATTATTACAGTGAAACAGGCATAGAATATCAGTATACTATTTAGATAAAAAAAAAAAATTTATGTTGTTGTTATTGGTGAAATTGACATTGTAGAAATCCCTATTACTTGGATAGTATAATTTTTAAATTAAGTTTATTTTTTATTTATTTATTTATTTATTTTTTTTAACACTGTAATAAATTCCATATGATTCAAATAGCTTAATATTGCTGTGGAAAGCATAGCCCTAGTTATCAAAAAAAGTAGAGAAAAAAAAACCCCTCATAGAACAATGGAAAATATTGGGTTGGAACAAATGTTAACAGCATTTTGAAATCCAAAGACAATATTTTACATAAGACTTTTTTACTGGATATGGTTATTAACTTTACACAACAATTTTAATTATTTTGATGTTGTTGGGGTTTTTCACCTACAAATAATTTAAAAAAATGTTTTTTTATTTTTTTTTTATAATTATATTTTTGTTTTATAATTATATTTTTGTTTTATTTATTTATTTATTTATTTATTTATTTTCAGAATGGTGGACGTGTTGGACAGCGATCAGAAAGAAGAAAATGGATCCACTGTTTTGAAAATTTTTTCTTCCCATTATGTTTTTAGTTAGCATTGTAATTGAATCTCTCTCTTCTCTCAAGTCTTATCTAATCAGATAGTGTGAGGTTAGTGTTTATATAAAAAAATCAAAAATAATAATCAGAAATGACGTTTTGATAATTGTTGCCAAAAAAAATCCACTTGAATATAATATATTTTGAGCCAGTATTGTTTGGAAAATAATGTATGTATGTATGTATGTATATATATATATGTGTATGTGTATGTGTGTATATATTTTATGTAATGTATCTCTGCTTGCAGAACCGAATGGAGGAATCAAAAGCGTTGTTTAGGACAATTATCACATACCCTTGGTTCCAGAACTCCTCAGTAATTCTCTTTCTTAACAAGAAGGACCTTCTGGAGGAAAAAATAATGCATTCGCATCTAGTGGATTATTTCCCAGAATTTGACGGTGAGTAGTAATACAGCGAATATCTGCTAAAAGTATTTTAAAAAGAAACTAAATAAAACAGTTCAACAGCAAAGAATAGGAAAGCTGAGAACTGTTCATTGCATTAAGTTAATACGTAATCAAAATATTTTAACGTAAATTATTACATAGTTAAAATATTTTAAAGTAACTAAATTAATACATAGTTAAAGTAAATTATTATATTGTTAAAATATTTTTAAGTAACTAAAATAATAAATATTTAAAACATTTTTAACATTATTGAATTAATATATTAAAACATTTAATAGATACATTATTACATAGTTAAAACATTTTATAATAAATTAATGTTTAAAATGGCACTGAATGAATACATATTAAAACAATTTAAAATAAATGATTACATAGTTAAATATTTTAAAAGCACTAAGTTAATGCATAGTCGAGACATTTTAAAATAAATTAATAAAGAGTTTAAATGTTTGAAAATAAGCAGTTTAATGCATTTTAATTTAAATTTTTTGTTTATTTATATTTCCTGATTTGTATCCAGTTTCTTGTTTATATATCTTTTTGTTGTTTTCACTGAATAATTTTCAGTAGTATTTTTTTCTCTGTCTTTTTAGTCCATTTCCTTCAGATTTCCTTTCCTATTTATTTTCTACTTATTTATTTTATTTATTTATTTATTTTATTAATTTTATTTATTTTATTTATTTATTGTCTTTTCTTTTTAAAACCTGTTTTCATTTAATTTGCAATTCTATTTCTAATCAGTATTTTCTTCTTCTTCTTCTTCTTCTTCTTATTATTATCATCATCATCATCATCATCATCATCATTATTTCCATTTAAATCTTTTTTTATTTTTCTCTTTCATTAATTATTTCTTTACTTTTAATTGAAATTTCAGAGGTTTAATATTTATTTATTTTTCCATCTGTCCTATTCTATTCTATTCTATTCTGTTAATATTTTATTTTATTTTATTTTATTTTATTTTATTTTAATTTTTTTTTTTTTTTTTTTAACAGGTCCTAAAAAGGATGC
>CM022677.1:19422784-19497784 GCA_012295275.1 Chrysomallon squamiferum
ATTTACCGACAGAAATTTCAATGAATTTTATTAATATCTTTTTCCTCAAACCTTGCATTGACCAATGAGCTTGAACTACTGTCACATGACACTTTTACAGACCAATCAAACTGCAGATGAGTCGCGCATGTCTCCCCTCACAATCCTTGACCAATAGGATTGTGTTATAACTGTCATGTGACCGACTTCACTAGCCTTGACCAATGAGATTGCGTAACTAGAGTCACATGTAATGTGTAGTAAAGAGAAAGACCAATGAGATCTTGCCAGTCGATTGAGTAATGGAATAATATAATGTAGGGAAAGATGTCTCTTTGTTTGTTTATAGCTTGTTTAATTTTATCGATTTATTTTTTCAAATTAGTAGAAATTGTTAACTCAACTCTCTTGCCAAATTTTTATATTTAGAATACTAACTCTAAACATTTTAGGTTTATTTCAGAAGCTTGTTAAAAAAATAAACCAGACATATTAATTGCAACATTATGTATAAAAAAAATTAAAAAAAAGTATATACAAAATAATTTTTAAAAATAAAATAATTAAAAATCATATTTAAGCAATATTATAAATTTTAAAAAAAAAATTATATATATATATATATATATATATACATATTGCACAGCATATATAGTTACAATTATTCAATACTTATTTTTAATTCATTTTTTTCTTTCTTTTTTTTTTTTTTAAGTCAGATGATTTAGTTAATATTTAATGATGCATAATAAATTTGTCATATTTTTGTGATGTCCCGATACGCTGGCCTCTCTCTTACAATTGCTTTGAATGTTTGTTTACAAATGGTTGCTATGGAGATTGAATCCTTATTTCTTTGTAGGCTGGTTCTACCATTTGGCCAATATTTTAAAAAAAAAAAAAAAAAAAATGAAAACAATTTAAATATTTATAGATTTGCCGTAATCCAGTAATATACATTACTTTATTTTAATTTATTATTATTGATTTTTTTTTGTTTTTTAACATCTGTGTAAAATAAATTTTTATTGTTTAGTTTGAAAACTGGATTACAGCAAAACAGTTTTTTTATTATTATTTTTTTTTTTTTAATTTTAATTAATGACCTGTAATTTTCTTTTATTTATTTATTTTTTTTCAAATTTTGGGTACTTAAAAATCAAAATCTGAATTCAGTTTTTTTTTTTTTTTTTTTTTTTTATTTGTCCTCCTCATGTATTAACTTAAAGCTGTGCTATACAATAATAACCTTAATTTTTATTTTTATTTTGTAAAAATATAAATGTTCATTCTAACAAGCTGGCAACTTGAATCATGTGCTGTTCATGTTATTCAAATTATTCATGTGCAATGTAATTTTATTCAGAGCAATCTAAACTGTGCATTTAAATTTTTTTTTTTTCAAATTTTTGTTTGAGTGTAAATTTTGTGCAAATTCATTGAATGTGTGCATGCATGATGATGTGAGTGATATTTTGACGATAAAGAATCACGTGAAGTTCAATGTGGCTTTTTTTTTTTAAATGTTTAAATATATATTATATATAATATAAAATATGAATTTATGTACATTTGTTTAAACGGTTAGAATTTCAGCTTGTTTCAGAAATGCATAAAAAAATGTTAAGATTGACATGGCCAACACATATTTTTTTTTTTTTTTTTTTTTTTTTTTTTTTTTTTTTTTTTTAATAATTTTAATATAATAATAGGAAAGGAAAAACTCTGCCAAATATAATAATAATAATAATAATAATAATGAATTAAATTGTAATAAATACTTTTATAAATAAGAATATGTGGTTTTGGGTGACTAAAAAAAAATATAACAGACATACCCTAACAATATTATTTCATTCAATCAGGTTGCAAAAAAAAAAAAAAAAAAAATCCTTGAAATTTATAAATGTAGCTGGAATTAAAAATACTGCATGAATCTCATATTTTCTGATAATTAAATTAAAAATATTATAAAGTCTTGATTTGTAATGCTAAAAGAAAATTAGGAAAAGAAATGTTTTTGGCATGAAGTATAGAAAATAGTAACATACTGTATAACTAAGGTTACAAAGCTTCATTTTTTTTTAATTATTATTTCATTTGTCTTAATTAAAAATGTTCTCTGTTTTGTATATTTTTATTCTTTTTTTGTTTTGTTTCTACATAATTGCTCAACTTGGTGTCTATTTTGTTATTATTTCTTTATTATTAATTATTAATTATTAATTATTATTATTATTATTTCTGTCAGGCCCATTTTTCATGCACATAAATCTAGATTAAAATTTTAAAAAAAAAAAAAATATTTTATGATCAGAACTCAACCCCCATTATTATTGCATGGAGAAATGTTTAAAAATCCATAATTTTAAAAAAATAACATTATTTCTTATTTAATTAAAAACTCCTAACATAACAAACCCTCTTAACTATTAAGATATATAAATAATAACAATTTTTTAAATGGATTCAGTGTACAGCTGTAGCTGGATCCATAAAGCTTAAAATGGATCAGTGCATTTAAAAGTGTAGAACTAATGTCAGATCCATGCTGACAGCTTGTATTGGATCCATCCAGTTCATGTGAAATTAGATCCACGTTGATATCTTGAACCGGATCTGCAGCTTAATTATAAACTGGATCTACAGCTTAATGATAAACTGGATCTGCACTTTAATTAAAAACTAAAGAAATCCAAGTTTAAAAAAAAAAATTAAAAAAATGGATCTCTATTAGAATGGATCTCTCATGCATTTGGATGGATCTTCTTTTCAGTGTTTTCAATTCTGTGCTGCCCCCAAAATAATAACATTGATGATAATGATGATGATCATCATCATCATAATCATTTAATGATAATGATAATATAACATTACATCCATGTGATAGTACAAGGGGTAACACCAGCAACATTATTGATATTTAATTTTTTAAATTTAAAAAAAAAAAATATTTCTCTCTCTGTTACACACAGCAATGTCTAGCAGTCTCAGAGGGGGACATTGTATACAGCACTCCCCCCACACCCCAATCTTTTAACTTAAGTTTGTGTTTTTGCTCACACCTTCATTTTTGCTTTTTTTTTTTTTTTTTTTTTAATTGTTTTGAGGGACACAGTTTTTAATTGATGCTCAATAATTGTAAAATTATTATTATTATTTTTTTTGTAAGGTTTGTTTTTCGGGGGTTGGAGATAAGATGTGTTGCTTTTCATGGTTGTGGTCTATTTATTCAACGGTTTTGTGACTGGGAGATTATAAATGATAATTATTTAAAGGGGGGTTGGAAGGTATTTTTTTTTTGAGAAAGAAACTAATAGATGTAAACAAAATTTCATTCTAATTAATAGTTGTGAATATTTTAAAACAGTTAAATTTAATTACTGAATCTTAGATTCGAATAATTTAAATACAGTCTTAAAATTTGCCACTGACATACATTAAATCATTTTCATTTAAAAAAAAAAAAAAATATATATATTTGATCAGTTTGACTTTACAGTCCAGGCATAGATTAGGATTAAAAGATTAAAAGAATTAATAATTTCATTTCCATTTACAAATTCTGACTAAATCGGTAAACAGAAAGTTTGAATTTTCAACGTTAAATAATTTTTTTTTTTTTAAATTAACGAAATTTAATACATTTCTTTCTCTTTTATTTTCATTTTTATTTTTCTGCTAAATATCTAAATTAAAAAGACACACACACAAAAAAAAAATAGATAACTGAAAAACAGAGAAAAATAAAAGGTTTAGAATGGTTATTGAGAGAATAACATTTGGAATGGGAGGAGAGAAACATTTAAGAATAAAAATAGAATTAACTAAGGCAGCTATTGGGTTAAAACTGAAAATTTCAAAAAAGATCATTTTAAAAAAAGACTTAGTGTTTACATATTATAATTTTATTTTAATTCATTTTTTTTAATTACATCTACAAAGATTTCTGGGCAATATTTGTCATAATAGAAACAAAAACGCATAAACCTTTTTATTTGTTTATTTATTTCATGTTTTTAATTTAATATTGATTTTCATTTTTTTTTATTATTATTATTAGTTATTTGCATAATGCAATAGGTTAAAATAATCAGAACTTGAATTTTCTAAAAATATAAATAAATAAAAAAAAATATATATATATATATATTTACAGAAATTTAGAACAGATAACAAAAATAAAAGTAAAAAAAATGAAAGTAAACTCCATCTTGAATATTCAGTGGCCAGCTCCATAGTTTGAATCCAGAAACATTATTAAAATATTTATTTTATTTTTCCTTTTTTAAAAAAACAACAACATAATAATAAAAATCCTCTGTTACAATTGACTCTTAGTTATGCAATGTGTAATTACAACCTACCAAATATCAACTGTTGATGGACAAATTTTTTTTTTCGACTGAATTGATGAAGGATTCTGGACATAATAGACAATTTATAAAGAGGTTGATGAAGGATAATGGATTTAGGTTGACGAAACAATTAAAACTGTTGACAGACCTGTTTATAAAAAAAAAAAAAAAAAGGATTCTAGAATACATTTGTTGATGAAGGATTTTTAAGCAATGTATAAGTTGAGGAAGGATTTCATTGTTTTTGACTGAAGGACACTAAAACTGATCTCGTAGGATTTTAGACAGCATTCAACACTTGAGGGATATTAACTTGTCAATGTTAATGTTTCAACTGGACGTTATATATCAGCATAAACATACTCGATAGCAGACACTAAATGTTAATATATTGCTTCTTGATAATGTATATTATTAATATATCAGTTATTGATGAAGAATATTAGCTTAAGTATTTTCAATGGTTGATGAAATATATTATTCTGTCAACTGTTGATGAAATTTCTTATTGATATTAGATTGTTACCATTGGCCAAATATTAATCCTGTGTATCTTTTTTTTTTTTTTTTTTTTTTTTTCTTTTGCTGTTTCAAATGCATTATTTATGTTAGGATTCAGATTATGCAGAAACTAAATGATATATGATCATTGTATTTAAATTTTTATTTCATTTAAAATTGTCTTACTTCATTTTTTTTTTTTTTTTTTTTTTCTTTTTCTTCCTAATTTGTCATTCAATCAAGTTACATATTCCCGATTATTTATTGTTACTTTCTTTTCTTTTTCTTTTTTTTTTTTTTTTTTTTTTTCAGATTTAAAAAAAAAAAAAAAAAAAAAAAAAAAAAAAAAAAATGTTTCCTCCCAGGACACTGTTGTGTAATTTTGACAGGAGCTGTAAAACATTTTTTGTAGTACTTTTTTTTTTGTAGAAATTTGCGTACGAGTGTGTGTGCGTATGTGCGTGCGATGTCTAGCATGAGTCTTTTGCACACGTTTACTCTTTTTTTTTAATTATTATAATTATTGTTGTGTACTGTCACAGAGGCTTTGTGAATTTCATTACAGACGTTGCTTAGAATTTTGATCTGGAATTTTGTTATTATTATTATTATTATTATTATTATTATTATTATTATTATTTAATTAATTAATTAAAAAATTTAGAACGTTTGCAGAAGTCATAACCATTTAAAAGTAAAAGTTAAGAACAAAATTCTTTCTCCAAGGATCATTTTGATACTTAACTATTTTTTAAAATTTTTATCTATTTATTTATTTATTTATTTATTATTTGTGCTTTCTGATCCAGAAGGTTCATTCATCTCCTTTTTTTTTTTTTTTTTTTTTTTTTTTAATTGCTCTATTGGTGAAAACACGTTTAATTTTAATGTTTTTTTGTTTTGTTTTGTTTTTTCTCAAAGTGAGATCAAAGTTACGAGTTCCGCCTGTACTGAAATTTATTCAAGTCTCCAGCTCGTGTGATAAACATATTATCTTAGTTATTGAGACTGCCAAAACGACATGGTGGGCTTTTCTTGTATCGCCATCTGGTGGCAAAACATGAGAATCTATTCTCAACAATTATCTTTGTGACATCCCATAATATAATATGTCGTATGTGTTTGAATGAAGTAAAACAAAAGAAAAAAAAATTAATAAAAAAAAGAGAATAACAACCCCTTTTTTAATACAGATGAGTGTTTTGTTGTTTGTTCCAGGTCAGCCGAAATACTTTAGTCAAATTAATGACGTCAGTTAGTAAAATTAATGACGTCAGTAACATTAATCATTTAATTCTTGTTAAGAAGGAAGATACGTTTTTATTTGAAGGCTAATTTTTTTTAATTTTTTAATTTTTTTATGTGACATGGTAGCTAAAACACTGGATAATGGAGAATATTATTAATGTGTATTAATTTCAATTAAGTAGACATTGCTTAAGATATTTTAATGATCTATAGCAAGTGAATTGTTTTATTTCGAATAAACATTTTCAATGACCCATTTCATGACCATTGGATGGGAAACTATGTAATAAACGAAAAAAAACAACAAAAAAATAGAAATAAAAAGATTAAGAAAACAACAACAAAAACGTAACAAATAAAAACACAAATAAACAAACAATAAAAAAAAAAAAATAAATAAATAAAAAATAACACAACAGAATTAATTTTTAAAAGAAACGGTGACCCTCGGCCAATCGCTAAGGGAAATAATCAGATTTATGGCATACGATCAGAGTAACCGTTCCTTGATTATTACTGTAAAATTTGCATTTCAAGGAAGAACTGTTTGTAAATGATGATAATAAACAAGTAACAAAACAGACGAATATTTAAATTTTTTAAAATTGAAAACACTTTCTTTTTGTGAAATATAATTTATTCTTGAGCAAAACAACTTTTTTTTTTTATAATATGATTCATTACATTCGTTCATAAATATTAACTGCATATTCAAGAAATGAAGAGAGAGAGAGAGAGAGAGAGAGAGAGAGAGAGAGAGAGAGAGAGAGAGAGAGAGAGAGGAGAAATTACAAACGAACTAACTGGAAAAGGTTCGAAATGTTCGCAAAGCTTCAGTCGAATGACTTAATGGCATCATATTTCTGAAGAAAATTTATGCACAGAATTATTTGTGTCCGAGTTAAGCGTCATCATGAGATAAACAGATTATCCTACTGAACATTATAAACACTTCCTCAGACACTTCTTTTTATCTGGCATAAATTCTGACAGTCAGAAAAAAGACTGCTTTAAAGGCGACATTTGACACAAAAAAAAGTAAATAAATAAATCCTTTACTTTTTCAAAAGCTGAAGAATCTGCAAACGAACAAATAACGAAGTCCCAGACAAAAAATATACAAAAGAAGACAAAAGCTTCAACAGAAACAAGGGCAAAAGATATTTCACCCTACTCGTGGGCATAGCCAGAAACACACTCAATCTGTCACTTCCAGACGTACACCCTGACAGAACCTTCTGCTGTTGTCGAGGGTAACGTAAATAAAGGCGAGCAATACCAAGGCAGAAATGAAACGCGTCACATTTCGCCAAAAAAAAAAACGTTTCTGTAATAAGATAAAGCAGATCCATGACACTGAAACTAAAGAAAATGAAAGCGTGCAGACAACAAACTGACCATGTGGTTCCTAGGATCAGTCAAAGTCGCACAACTAAATGATATCATTAACATGATGTCATTAAAGAGAAAGCAGATCTGTGATTGTGAAATTGAAAATAAAAAATAAATAAATAAATAAATAAATAAAATAAAATAAAATAAATAATGAAAGCAATGCTGTGTTCCTAAGTTTAGTCGAAGCCATATCACTAAATGGTGACATTAACCTGATATCGGTGAAAGAGAAAGCGACAGTTGGTGTGTAGACATCAGTACAGACACATGGACAGACAGACACAGGTTCACCGCAAGTTTAACTCTGGAACAGAAACAAACATTATCCCAAAAGCAGTGTTTGAACAGTTGTTTCCAAAACAACATCAGTTGAATATACCCACAAGTTAAGCTGTACGCTTATGGGGGCTTCAAGATTCCCAGCAATTGAAATGGAACTAGAAATGCTTTCTTGTCGTAAAATAAAAGGCGGGTATGTAAAGTGCATTAGCTGTAAGAACTGTGGTACTGACAAGCTACACATGCGCAGTTGAGACTACCAACAAGGTCGCAGGCACAATGTAATAAAAGATAAAATATATGATGCCACACTATTACTAATGGTCATTCGTCATCTTCAAACACTACTCATAAACAGTATTACATTACTGCACACACACACACACACACACACACACACACACACACATACTATATATATATATATATATAGGGGCGGGGAAATGTCTTTCGTAAAGTCAAAACTTTATATCTAAAACCAGCGGATAAAATCTAAAATCTAAACAAAATTGTCAGTTAATATTTTTGGAAATTACTTACGTCAATGTAATCGGCAGACATGTTTTGATTAAGATGACGTAAGAATTACGTCGTCATAACAAGGCAAATGGCGGCCTGGAACCATTACTTTTCCGCTAACAAGTCAGTTATTTAAACATTTTAAGTCACTGCAAAGTGTTCTTCAAGAAAATATTTGATAAAAAAAGAAGAAAAAAAAGTAACTAACAAATGAACATTTTAAACAACGTAATTTTTTATTGTAATTTATTTGCTGCTTGCTGTTAAAACGTAACCAATATTTTTTCCAGTGTCATTGTTAATGTATTATTTCTTTTATTTTTATTTTATTATTATTATTATTATTATTATTATTTTATTATTATTATTATTAATTAATTAATTTATTTATTTATTTATAGACAGGGGCAGAACAATATTACAAAAGGTCTTTTCTGAAAGGATACTGCTTTTATCGTGATTATTATTACTACAAGCATATTAGTAGTAGGCTAGTAAAAAGTTAAAGTAATAGTGGAGGCCATTGTCATCACGGTAACTAGTAGCTATAGTGTATTACTACTACTTGTACTACTAGTAGTAGTAGTTGTAGTAGTAGTAATTGTAGCAGGTATGCAGTCGTAACAGTAATACTGGTGGTGGTGATAGCAGTAGTAGTAGCAGTATGTTAGTGATTGTTCTAGTAGTAGTAGTAATAGTAGTAATAGAAGTAGTAGTAGCTGTAGTAGTAGTAGTAGTCATTGTAGCAACAGTAGAAGTAACAGCATTTTGGCAGTGGTAGTAGTAGTTGTAGTAGCAACAGCAGCACAGTAATAGTGTAGTAATATACATGTTCAATAAATAAATAAATAAATATTGTAGAAAACTGTTAAAATGTTTATTAAGTTTAAGAAAATACTTTATAAGGAATGTCAATTTAAACAAAACAAAATTAAAATATAATAATTTAAAAAAAAAATTATTCAAGTTATTCTGCATAATTTTAGTAATAAAGAGCTTAGTTATTAGAAACAAATACACAAAAATAAAAATATGATTTTATCACAATGACTAGATGAGTACAAATCACAAATTAAATGAATAAAAAATGTCCCTGAATATTAAAGTTATTATGAACATTATGAAATAAAAAACAAAATAAAATTTAAAAAAAAACATCATCAGTAATTTCTTTCTTGATATATATATACAGCTTATTTGTTTTTCATTTTTTTTATCATTTTTTATTCTTATTTTAATTATTATTATTATTATTATTATTATTATTATTATTATTATTATTATTTTATTATTATTTTCTTTCTTTTTCTATTTTGTAGATGCTTGTTTTATATAGGTTTTTTTTGTTTTTTTCAGATTTCTAAAATTAAATTCTTTTAAAATATTTTTCATTATTTTACTAATTTCTTTGGCACATCATTTAGATTTTCTTATCATTTTTTTTTCACCTCTTGTTTAAAAAGAACCAGATTTGTATTTATACATTCTGTATCTTTTATACATTTATATTTTAGCAATTTTTTTACAAATATCACAGCTTTTATTAATAATACACAAATTTCATTTTTTTACATTTATATTTTAGCCATTTCTAATAAAATATAATGTTAACAAAACAATTAGTGAAAAATATCTTTCAAAAATATCTGCACTTTCACTCACTTTAATAATACTTGTGTTCTGAAATTCCTTTGAGCAAGTTTCAACATGTAAGTATTATAAAACTTTTCATTAATATTATTCATTCAAGTTGAACAAAAATATCATTTTAATAACATTTTTTCTGAATTACATTTGAGCAATTTCTAACATTCATATTTACAAAAATTTCAGGAATATTATTAACTCATTTTTAATAATATCTCGATTTTTACTCATTTTTAAAAAATATCTAGATTTTTACTCATTTTTAAAAAAATCTAGATTTTTACTCACTCTGATAAAAATATCTTTTCTGTATTATAATTTAGCTATTTTTAATATTATCTTTATTTCTGAAAGTATTAATCATACATTTGCATCACTCTTCAATTTTTCGAATCAAGGAACAATATCATTAGTTTCAAAACTAGTCCTTTCTGCATTATAAATTAATTCCTTTTAATATTACTTTTATTTCAAAAAAACAATTCATTCGCTTCATTCTCCAATTCCTCATCACTTTCTAAACCACTCAAAATCTTTACTGCACTATACATCAATCATTTTTTTTAATACAATCCTCTTTTCAAAAACAATTCATCAAAATTCTTTTCGAAATACCAAACTTCACTGACGTTTCTTTTCTCAAATAGTAAACCTATTTTTTTTTAAAATCACAAATCTGCTTTGTTCTCCAGTTCTTCGAAACAGCCGACGTTGTCGATATTTTCCAAACCTGTCGACACATCTGTGTCGCTGCTCTGAATCTCCCTCATCAACACCAACTGCTTCGAACCCTGGACGAGGCTGCGCAGCGACGATGTCACCTTTTCGCAGTAGTAGTCGATGATTGTCAGCGAGCCGCGACATATGCCGACGATCTCCTGCAGCTTGTCGTCTTCGATGTAGTTGCAGTACTCGAGGTTGAGCTGTTCCAGGCTTGGGGCGTACACCGAAGAGCGATGAGGTAGATAGAGAGCTTCATATTCCTGTTTGAGAAAATTAAAATTTTAAAATTTATTTTGAAATTTCTTTTATAGAGTTATAAAGGGAATGGCTGAGAAGAAAAATTCTCAGAAAAACAGATAGAGGCAGAAAGTTAGAAAAAAAAGGGATGTGTGAGTGTGTGAGTGTGTGTGTTTTGTGTGCTCACAGAGAGACAGAGAGAGAGAGAGAGAGAGAGAGAGAGAGAGAGAGATTAATAAATAGCAAAAAACAAAAACAACAACAATAATAATGATAGCTGTAACAGTAATAGCAATACCAACAAAAATAGTAATATCTCTCTCTCTCTAAAAGTAAAATAATAATTTTAAACCTCGTCACTAGAATACTCTCTCTCTGTCTCTCTCTCTTTCTCTCTCTCTCTTTTTCTCTGTCTCTCTTTTTCTCTGTCTCTCTTTCTCTCTCTTTTTCTCTCTCTCTCTCTAAAAGTAAAATAATAATTTTAAACCTCGTCACTAGAATACTCTCTCTCTCTCTCTCTCTCTCTCTCTCTCTCTCTCTCTCTCTCTCTCTCTCTCTCTAGAATACTCTCTCTCTCTCTCTCTTAAAGTAAAATAATAATTTTAAACCTCGTCACTAGAATACTGCTCCTCTCCTAACTCTTTCAGAAGATTTCTCTCTCGGTTTTTAAACTGGAACAGAGCCTGGCACCTCCGCCATCTTGGGTAATCTAAATTTAGAAACATTTAAAGAGACACTGAGGTAATTTTTTTTTTTGTTTTTTTTTTTTTTAGGATTTTATTTTATAAGTCATAATAACACATAATTAAAAAAAAGAAAAGATCATTCAGTTTAAGAAAAAACATTGTTAAACATATTTTTAATGTTACTACAACCAAAATAAATAAAGAAATAAAATATACACTAATTTATGAGTAATTATCCCAGTCAAACAGTAATTAATTTATTATTTATTATTTATTATTTAATGAAAATAATTTTGAGTTTTTTATGAGCTCTTTGAAAGAATTTTACTGGCAAAAAAAACTTTATTGGGTGAGAGTGTAAGTTTATTATGGAAAAATTATATTTAGGATTTAAAATAATTTAAAAAATATAAAAAATAATGTTAATCGCCCTTTATTCTGAAATATAAAGAAAGTAAAATGAATTTGAAATTGATACCTATATGCAGAGGGGGAGGGGGAGGGAGAGAGGGAGAGAGAGAGAGAGAGAGGAAAAAAAGAAAGAGAGAGAGAGAGAGAGAGAGAGAGAGAGAATAGAGAGAATGTGCTCTATATAATATATTCAATTACATAATTAAAAACAAATTGTGATAATGATAATATTGTAACAATATCCTAATTGATAATGATGATATAATAACAAGAAATTGAAGAATAACGAAAACAATAATAAGAAAATAATAATAATAGTAACAATGCAATAGTAATAATATTAATAATTAATTTACTTTTCGCTCTACGTAACCAGATTGAAGAATGTTACATGTTGACACATTAGTGTGTTAGTAAATGAATCACCTGAAATGATTGGGGTGAAGGCTTCGGAGGTGAGGTGTTTTAGACCCGAGAGTTTGGCTTCTTCTAGCAGTGGACAGCATCGAAATAATGACACCACGCTGTCATTTGTCAGAGCTGTTGTAGTAGTAGTAATAATAGTAATAACAATAACAATAACAGTAATAGTAATAACAGATAATAACAACAGTAATAATAATAATAATAATAATAATAATAATAATAATAATAATAATAATAATAATACTGATAACAATAATAACAATAATAATAATAATAATAAAAGTAATTACAATAATAATAACAGTAATAACAATAATAGTAATAATAACAGCTAATAATAACAATAATAATAACAGTAATAATAACAGTAATAATAATAATGGTAATGATAATAATTATAATAAGTGAAAAAATAAAAATAATAATAATGATGAATAAAACAAGAATAATAACAATAAAAATAAAACAGTTTTATGAAAACACTTTTAACAAGTGTATTAAAAAGTAAAAAGTAAAAAAAAAAAAAATACAGAAAAATATAAGATCAATTAATTCTAATTTCTATTTTTAAACACACAAAACCAATTCATAATCGGAATTCAAAAATATCAACCACAATTACATATAAACTAAAAAATATTTACAAAATATTAAACAACATATTCACCAAAATTCCAACTGATATCAATGACCTTCAGCAAAGGGAGACAACTAACGAGATTCATTACGGCACCGTCTGTGATGTCCTTGACCCCTGAAAGTTCAAGGTTCTCCAGCAGACGGCAGTTTTCAGCTAGCAGTTCGAGGGTCTCATCAGTCGCAGGGCAGTGACGGAAGTTCAAGACGCGAAGAGACGAACAGGAAGCTGCTACACAGTTGACCCCATCTTCTGTTATTTCTTCACACCACGAAAAATCGAGATCCACAATCTGAATAACAATACATCATTTTTGTTTTAGAGTGTGAAGCGTACCTCAGTGATTTTTGTGACTGCTGATGTTTTTACTGCTACTACTACTACTACTACTACACCATGTAAAACAGGTCGACAATCTGTATAAACATAAATTATTTCTGTTGATGTGATTATTACTACTACTACAACTACTACTACTACTACTACTACTACTACTACTACTCTACTACTACTACTACTACTACTACTACTACTACTACTACTACTACTACTACTATTACTAGACCATGTAAAACTGAGATCCACAATCTGTATAAACATAAATTATATCTGTTGATGTTTTTACTACTACTACAACTACTTCTACTACTTACTACTACTACTACAACTACTTCTACTACTACTACTACTACTACTACTACTTCACCATGTAAAATTGAGGTCCACTATCTGTATAACCATAAATTATTTCTGTTGATGTGATTATTACTACTACTACTACTACTACCACTACTACTATTACAGCTACTGCTACTACAACTGCTGCTACTACTGCTACTACTGCTGCTATTACTGCTACTGCTACTACTGCTACTACTACTACTACTACTGCTACTACTACTACTACAACTGCTACTACTACTACTGCTACTACTACTACTACTGCTACTACTACTACTACAACTGCTACTACTAACCCTGGAGCTGACCGAGGTTTGTATAAGAGACAAAGTTTTGTCAGTGATGTGAGATTCTGACAGAGAGAGTGAACGCAGACATCCATTTTGTAGGAATGGAACTGGGATGTCATCTTCAAAGAAACACACACCTATAAAGAAAAGCATAGCTGTTTAAATAGATACAACACACACACACATACCTGTTTAAATAGATGCAACACACACACTAAACTTCAAAAAACCATTCTACTTATTTCTCTGTCTTTTTCACACACACACAAAATGTAAAAAAATACATCTATTTAAATAGATGTAACATACACACACACACACACACTCACACACAAAAACACCTAAACATAATACATCTCTTTAAATAAATGTAACATACACCCACACCCACCCACCTAAACAATACATCTGTTTAAAGAGGTAACATATACACAGACACACACACAAACACACAGACACTTGTATAAATAAACACACAAATACATTACTTAAAAATAATGCATTTGTTTAAATAGTTGTAACATACACATGCACAAACCAAAAAAATAATACAACAGTTTAAATAAATGTAATATGCACCCCTGGGACAAACAGACAGACAGACAGAGAGACACACAAGTATCTAAGTATATCCATGTCTCTCTCTCTCTCTCTCTCTCTCTCTCTCTCTCTCTCTCTCTCTCTCTCTCTCTCTCTCTCTCTCTCTCTCTATGTGTGTGTATGTCTGTGTTTATGTTCATACATATATGCAAGCACAAAATCATTTACTGAAAATGCAGCAATAACTTAAAGGTTCATGTATTTCTGTCTGTCTGTCTGTCTGTCTCCCTTCCATCCATCTATATCAATCTATAAAACAACTGACTCTCACGCAAGTAATAATTAAGTTAATATAAAAACAATACAAACTAAGAATACAAATAATTAAAACAGCATAGACACCTTTGAGATCCAGCTTTTCTATCTTTTGACAGTGGAAACCCAAAATATTGAGCAGCTTATCAGAAACATTGTTACAATCGACCAGACTCAAGTTTCTCAAATTGTGGAGGTGCTTCAGATGTAACAAAGCGCCTGATTGGTCAGGTTCTTCCACATCAGTTCGAGCCTCAGCAGGTTGGAATTCTGGGTAAAGAATCGCTCGAGGCAAACTCTGTCCAAGGCTGTGTCTGTGATGTTAATGTGACAGGCCGAAAACGAAGTTATATTTGACGAAAACATTTTCTTCAATCTCGGTTTTGCAAGTCTCGGTTTGAAAGATTTATCTCCCTTTGATAACAGGCGTCCTGTCTGTTTTCCGACAGATTCGCAGTTTGGAATGTTACCAGAAGGTGTGCTCTTTGGTACTGCATCATGGGATGCCATGTTTGTCTCTTCCTTGTTTTCTTTCAAATTCAGACTATCGAAATCCGTCGAGTTTCCCTTTTCTTTTCCGGTTTCGAAATCGGGTTTAAGCATTTCGCCTCTTTCGGGTTTCTCATTTGCATCATCACGACTATGACACATTTCACTACTTTGTGAAGGAATGTCATCCAGCACTGCATCATGGGAAGTGTTTATTGTTTCTTCATTTTCCTCTCTTTTCTTCTGAATCAAAACATCTGAAATTTTGTCACTTCCGGGAGTTTTTACTTCCAACACAGAATCCTGCGACACATTGATTCTTTCATCTTCTTCATTTTTCTTCGAATTCAAAGTCCCAGACGTTTCTCTGTTTTTAAAAACACTCAATTCTGACACTCCATCATGGGAAATAGCTAAATTTTCTTTTGTTTTATTTCTTTCCGTTTCCAGATTTTCGAAATCTCCAGAATCTGGAATTTTTCGCAAAGATACGTGGAAAGGTTCTATGGACATATCTTCATTAAAAGCAAAAATATTATTGGCCAACACCATGAGATCGTGATGTAAAGCACTTTGTGGTTGGTTAATATCGGCAGCTTGTAAGAGGTCGTCTGATTGGGTAATATCAGACTCTTTTAACACTTCACCCGATTGGTCAGTATCTGAAGATTGAAACGCAGCTTCTGATTGGGTAACACCAGTCTGCAGAGCCTCTTTATCACAGGAATTAGTTTTACATTTCTGTAACAACACATCTGATTGGCTAACATCTCCTTCATCTAAGACAGCATCTGATTGGCCAGTGCAGGAAAATGGGACATGAACTGGCAGTAACGATTGGTCATTTGACCTCCTGTCACTTGATATCATTAAATTAGCACGGTCATTTTGAAAGACATTCTCTGATTGGTCAATGTGTGAAACAGCCTTATGAGACACTGCCTGCGATTGGTTAAGCAGTTTCTGTTCAACAGTTGCTACTGGCAACAGATCGGTATTTGTGTTTTCTTCTGTTTCTTTGATGTCTAATTTTATCTCCTGCGGGCTGACTAGATCAGAAACCTGACACTGGCTTCTGCTCGAAACAGCAGTATCGCCATCTGGTGTTGGAAAAACTAAATCAGGGCACTTGTCAATAACAGGCTTTTGTCCACAATTATCAGGGGCCTGATTCAAAGATTTTGAATCATATGTACACTGATTATCCAAATTACCAAAACAGTTATGTTGTTTATCGTTACTTCTTTCTTCTTGTTTCACTAAACTGTTTTTAATATCTTCACTAATACTGAAAGGAAAGGCATCTTTGGGTGTGGTAGTGAGATCATTTACATTTTCAGATTCTGTTTCTGTATTCCTGCTTCTGATTGGATGAAAAGCAACGTCTGCTGAATCAAAGGCACACTCTGATTGGTCAGCATCTTCATCTCTGAGCAACAGTGAACAATTACAGTGATCTTCTTGTCCTTCTTGACGTCTGCTTAACGAAGATTCTGATTGGTCGACTCCTGATACATTGTCTTCTCTCGGCAACGATGATTGGTTTCCTGAAACTTCACGTTCTTTCTCACTCATTTCTAACACGGGCACTGATTGGTCGAAATCTGGTTTATCTTTATGTGAAAGCAAATCGGATTGGCTGTCTTCACCGTCTTGACCAATCGAATCGTCTCTCTCAAAATCTCTTTGGCCTTTGAACTCTGGTAAACATTCGCGAACCAACGACTGACTAGAATTTGAAAATTTCTCGAACTTCTCGTTAATTTCTTTCAACTTCTGCTCTATCTGTGCCAGCGACGTTGGCGACGTTTTCTTCTTCTCTCTTCTTGACCACATCCGCATCGCTGCTGGGTAGCTGTACCCAGACAAGTACCACATCGCCAACGGATCCATCTATCAAATAAATAAATAAATAAATAAACAAAGAAACAAATAAATAAACAAATAAATAAATAAACAAATAAACAAACAAACAAACAAAGAAATAAACAAACAAAAAAACAAACAAACAAACAAATAAATAAATAACTAACTAACTAAAAGCAATAATAAATAATTAAATAAATAAACAAATATTTAAATCAATAAAGCAATAAAGAAATAAAATAAAGAAAGAAATAAACAAACAAACAAACAAAAGCAATAAAAATAAATAAATAAATAAAATATAATAAAAAGTAATATAAAGTACTGTAATACAGTACAATGAAAACAAAGAAGAAATGAACAAAACAGAATGAAATACAATAAATAAATAAATAAAAAAAATAAATAAATAAATTTAAGGTTATGTATTTCATATTTAATAAATGGATATATCAATTGGACTTATTATCAAGATTAAATTCTGTATATCAGTTTTGTTTATTTATTATTTAATAATTTATTTATTTTCTTAAATATGCTTTGCAATTAAAAAAAAAAGAAAAGCAAAAAATAAAAAATAAATCCTTCAAACAATGAAGCAAAACATAAATAAATAAACAAACAAATAAATAAAATAATAAAAAAATAAATAAATAAATAAAATAATAAATAAAAAAATAAAAAAATAAATAACTAAATAACTAAATAAATAAATAAATAACAAAATAACAAAATAAACAAGTAATAACAAAAAACAAATAAATAAATAAATAAATTAAAAAAATAAAAAAAACTTAAAAAAAAAAAAATATATGAAAGAAAAGAATCAAAGAAAAACCATCGAGCTGGTAGCTGGGTTTGAACTCTCTTACTTTGGAACAGGAAATGTCGACATCTCTCAGAGTTGGTCCACACAGCGTAGCAAGGTGACGGACACATGTACTGGTCAGACAACAACCTGAGATGTCAACACTTACAAGGTGACACACAAACTTTGTCGTAATGACGTCATCACTTTCAGACTCGAAAGTGGGTTTCTGGAATTACACAAAATATAAAATAAATAAATAAATAAATAAATAAATATACAGATAAATAAATATATAGATAAATAAATAAATAAATAAATAATAAATATATAGATAAAAAAATAAATAAGTAAATAAATAAATATAAATAAATAAATAAATAAGTATATAGATAAATAATTAGTAAATAAATAAATATACAGATAAATAAATAAATAAATATAAATAAATAAATAAATAAATAAATATAATCAATATATAGATAAATAAATAAATAAATACACAGATAAATAAATAAATAGATAAATTAATAAATATACAGACAAATATGTAAATAAATCAATAAATAAATATAGAAATAAATAAATAAATATTTACTTAATACTACTACCACTACTACTACTAATAATAATGGTAGTAATAATTTTATTAATTTTCATAAAATAATATTTATTTACAATTATTACTATGACTAATTCTACTACTACTGTACCAACTACCACTAAACAGCAATGTTACTACTATTATCGTTGCCATGACTACAACTATCTTTTCAGCAACACAAAACCATGGAGATATAAGTGATACCAAAAAATGATGCTTAAAACATCAGGAATGTGAATATCCCCATAACTCAGTATATATATATATGTGTGTGTGTGTGTGTGTGTCTGTGTGGATGTCTGTATACAGCAAAATGAGAATGAACTTAAGTGTTTTTTAAATCTCTGTTGTTTAATTCCTGATCAAGTGTATTAGATCAAAATGTCAGAGATACACACATCAAAACCAGCTAACAGCAGAAAAAAATAAATAAAATAAGCTTCAACTACTACAACACACCATGCTTGACAGCTCCAAAGACGACTGGCGACGTTTGTCAACGAGGAAGACGCTGTCGGTGATATTTCGACAACAACTTAGTTTTAACTGTTTCAGGTTGGGAAACTTCCTCAGCAGACACTGCAAAAAAAAAAAAAAAAAAAAAATTATAAAATAAAAATAAATGTTCAAAAGTAACTAATTTAAAGATTTTTTTATAATGCTATAGTTTGTGTACATGTTTATATTATTATATTCAACATATTCACTGTTTTAAATGTTCAGTGTAAATCTGAGTCAATTTTTGTTTTTTCACACATTCAGTTAAACAAAGTTTGATTCTAATGACTAAAAATATACCAGACGTTTTTTTTTTCTTTCATATCCAGCCAAAATAATTAAGGTTCATTTGTTTTTATTTTAAAAATATCACGTAACTATAAAAAAAAAAAACTAAATAAATAAAAAATAAATACAAAAAAAAAAAAAAAATAAAAAGTTAAGGACCATTTTTTGTTACACATATACCTGAATACAAAAAAAGATAATCAGTAAATAATTCTACTTATCAACAAAAGCAATTTAAAAAAAAAATAAAAATTAAAAATTAAAAATTTAGAAATTTAAAAAAATGCCTTTGTTTTATAATGTTATTCGCAAATTTTATTAAATTATTATCACACTCAACCCTGTGTTTAACACACCTTAAAAAATTTATTTTAAAACTGTGCACACTTATTTCTTTACACACAAACCAAACCAGAGTGAATTTTATACCAGTCCTATTTCTCAAGATACAACACAATCACTGACACTTTTTTTATTGCTAAGTAGAATTACTTACCGTATATACTTGTGTATAAGTCGAATTTTTGGGAGACTATATTAAGGTAATATTTTGGGGGTCGACTTATACATAGGTAATGCTTTTGTATAGCTGTTGCTGAAGAGTCGCCATTTTGACTATTTTTTGCTACGGGATGCATCTAAAATAATCGCGGTCTTTCAGCTTTTCAAAAATATAATTTTATCGTATAAAAATTTTTGAAAAATTAAATAACAAAACCAAATATGAATGTAAAACATGATATTCTTCCGTTTAGTGACATAAAAATACATTTTAAAGCGAGAAAACCGTCAGTACGGCGTTATGCCTTACTGCGTCTTGCAATGATCTAGGAATGCAGACTTCTCTGTCAAATTGCACTAAATATCGGTCCTAATTTCATAAACAAAACTCACTTGTGTAATTGTAAAGAATTTGGTGAAATAATATTGCAATTGTCATTAATATCCACTACCGACAAATCGACTAATATATAACGGTAAGTTAGGTCTCCATGTTAGACCTATTACATTAAAGAGATACTATTTATGATACATTTAGGCTATAGCTCGTGTAATACATGCATTTACGTTATTATGGTATGTTCGTGCAAGTTACAGCTCGTGCAAGTTATATTACAGTAGGCGTACAATGTAGGCCTTCATGGCACTGTCACACTGGTCTAAAAATAGTGACGGTGCCTGGAATCTACAGTCGACTTATACACAAGTAATACCTAAAATGACGCAATTTTTGGTCTTAAAATACAGATCGACTTATACACAAGGTCGCCTTGTACACAAGTATATACAGTACTAATTATCTTGTCATATTTAGATTCACGCAGTGGCAGAATGAAGTGGGGTCCATGAAACTCGAACAGTTATATGGATGGGGGCCATTTACGTAACCATGGTTACTTCTTCAGTGGTCTTCTTCCATGACGGATTTTTTTTTTTTTTTAGACAACTCTCTAATTTTGATTAAACATTTAACACATCGAACATATATTTAACATTCTTTTAACTTGACTGTTAATTCTAATAAATCACTTATACATTCAAATCACCCACCTGTGCATTTTAGTTAGCTACCTAATTCACTGTTTAGCGCAACGACGGTTTCAAAAACGTACCTGAACAACATCGTCCATGACAGCGTCACACTGGTCCATGACGACTGACGTCAGCGACACGTGGGACAGCGTTGACAGTGACTCAAATAGTGACACTGTCACCAGGTGATCGCAGTGCGACAGGTCAAGCACTTGAAGGTGAACGCACCTGAAACAGAAGAAAGAAAGACTAGTTTATAAAACACCTGTAAAAAAATGAAAAATTAAGGATATTTTGTATTTTGTTCACACCTGAAATAATTCAGGAATTATTTTGATTCATTGAAAAATCAAATTAGAAAAAAAAAAGAAGAAATTTATAAGGGCCATTTCTCTGAATCAATAAAATGTTGAAATAAATCGTGACGGAGGAATTATTTCTTGTTATTTAAAAATATCACACAACCATAAATAAATAAATAAATAAATAAATAAATAAATATAAAGTTAAGGAACATTTATGGTTATACATAAATACAAATAGATAATTTTCTGCTTATTATCTATAAGTAAATAAATAAATAAAAAATAAAAACTGAAATTATATTTTATTTCAAAACCACTTAAACTTTTATAGACGCCTATTCAAAGGTAAATTACTTTTTCCCCACCTCACTTACTTTTTAAAAAGGGCAATAACTCCATCAGTGGTTACATTCACACAGCCATCAAGGTGGAGCTCTTTCAACGAGGGAGGAGCTAATGCCAGTAAGAGGCTGTCAATCAAATGATCTTTGTAATAATGAGCAATTCTTGTGAGGATCCTTTCTGAAACTGATGCATAATAATCAGCATTAAGTAGCGCCACCTGGCGAGTGGCAACCGTTTGACTGGAATCGTGGGTAAAGTCGAGAAGGGAGAAAACACTGGCCAATTCGGCTAAATGTTGTAGTGGCAGAATTGTAGCCATTCTTTTGGCTTAGTGAGTTCTGAAGAATTCTCGTGAGAGAAACCTAAAAAAAACAAAATATAAAAAAATAAATAAATAATAAATAAATATAACAAATAAATAAATATAACAAATAAATAACAAAAATATTTAAATAAATAAGAAATAAAAATGAAAATATTTAGTAAACAAATAAAATAAAATAAATAAATATTTAAATAAAATAAAAATATAAATAAACAAGGAAATAAATAAATAAAAACAAAAGAGAGAATCAAATGAATGAAATAATTACAAAAACCCCACAAACAAGTAATATATATATATATATATAATTAAATAAAACAAACAAGTAAATGATTTAATTAAAATAATTATTATTTCCTCTCTCGTTAACTGGGTTATAATTATCCATAAAGGCTTCATAATTGTAAATAAAATAATCTGAGTGCATTTTCAAATAAAACATTTCCTATCTACATTTCTGGCTTTGGTTTCAGAAGTAGGATCAAGTTTTATTAGTGAAGAATGTGTGTTATTATTTTATTATTGGTTCCATTACTCTTGGATTTGTTTTTTTAAAGTAATTCTTATTTAGTTGGGGAAAGATGTATAACAGTATATGCTTTACTTCTTACATAAGTAAGTCATGCATGGTGTGAATTATCGTTTTTTTTTTTTTTTTTTTTTTTTGTTTTTTTTTTGTTGTTTTTTTCATAGCAGACGAACAGCACAAACACACGTGCA
Source organism: Chrysomallon squamiferum (assembly GCA_012295275.1). Lineage (NCBI taxonomy): Eukaryota > Metazoa > Mollusca > Gastropoda > Neomphalida > Peltospiridae > Chrysomallon > Chrysomallon squamiferum. Next base: position 19,445,438 of record CM022677.1, read on the forward strand.
CTCAAAATTAAAACGAACGTCTGATAACTGGAAATATTATTGAAAGGTCGATATATTTTATGTGAGGTCATTATTTTATTCGTGACTAAATTTGTCACTGTCATATAGAATAAACAAAAAAACTAATAAATAAATAAATAAAATATAATAATACTGTAAATTGTAATCGTAAGCAATGTAACCTTCAGTCAAATGACACTTGTTCTTTGAAAGTGGAGAATTCTTCACAATGTCACTTGTTGGTAAACTGGTAAATAATTTCACCATTTACATTAATTCCATAAACTAAGCCATGTTATTTCTTTATACGCAGAATATAATTACAAATAAAAATAAATTGACGAAATAATGTTTCTACGCGACACTTAAACCGGAAATGTTTATTTCAGGAAACACGCTTCCTGTATTATTTGTTTATTTTCCTCCATCGTTTAGTAGAGATTCGCGTCGGTTCTAAAATAATTACATTCATTTTATACAAAAGCTCTTTAATTATCACCACTATTTTCTTTATATTCATTGTGTCAGGTGTCATTAAATCATCTGGTATAATAAACTGAAATGATGCAAAAAGTTTTAAAATAATAATATTCAAAAATGAAAAACAGACTGCAACTAAAGGAAGCGGAAGTTTAAAATTCGCGGTTAATAATACATGAGCTACCGAACATTTCCAGCGAACCGTTACGTCAAAGAGTTATCGACTGGTTAATGCAGCACGCTGTCATTAGAGATAACTGTTTGATCAAGTATTTGTTATTGATTTTCCTTTTCAATTCCAGCATAAATGTGTAATAACCAGTAGGCGTATCTACTCCGAATAAAAAAAGAAATGGTAAATAATATTTAAAAAAAAGTAAAACGTCTGCAAATTTTGTAGTGCAAAGTTATTTATTTCTTTCTTTCTTTATTTATTCCTTTATTTATTGTCACATCCATTGACATGCAAAAATATTTCTGATTCTATAGGTTAAAATGTATTTACCAGTCTATAACTTTGGTGATATGGATGTGTGAAGAAATATAACACTGTGTCTTGAATGTTTTCATATTTTCATTATCATATATTTGACATTGTGCTATCGTCATTTCAATGTGCTGTGTACACAACTCTCGTGTTTGATCACTTATCAAAATGATATGAACTTTGCACTTGTTATCTTTATATAAGTTTACACATTTACTTATCTTAACTGATGCATTTTAAAACTAGACATACAGTCTAATCACATGTAAATAAAATATATACAGTGCCAGGTGTCCGACATCACACATTTGTGTGCCCAAAAGTAAATAATTGGAAACCCTAGATATTTGTATGAAATGTGGCAGACTTTTTTTTGTTCTTTGGTTATCTTGCAGCAGTCGAGTACACATGGAAATATCGAAATCCAACATTCTCGTCTGCGAACAAATGAACATTTTGTACATTTCTCAGCAAGAAGCAAAACAACATAGGCAGGCTTTATAAGGGTCAACAATGTTAATTTACTGCTTTTCAAGCGTATATAACTTTGAATCTTGCGCAAGATATGAAGGATGTTTTTTTTCCCCCTCTGTCATTCATACGTACAAAAAACAGTAGTTAATAACTGATACAATCAAAAACGGGACTAGACACTAAACTACAGATCTCACAGGAGATCTATAAACATGTTTTAAATTCGGGTGCTAGAGATCATGTTTCTTCTTTTCTTTATTATCAGCGTTTATGTTAGTTGGAGCAATAGTCACAGAGGATGGGAACAGGGCCAGTACTGAGGATTCAGTGTTTTTATCTATCTACAGAAGTAAACGATAAATTTTAAAACAATTATTTATGAGTACTTTAAAACAAATATATGTTCTGTGGATTTTTTCCCCTAAACTTTTACTCAGATGATGATAAGTTGATAATAAATAATGCAAAATATTTATAAGTATAATTAAACAACTAAATGAGTGCAAACAACGAAAGTGAACGTTATACATGAGTAAACAAATAAAATGTAGTCTGATTATTATTGTATGCTGTATTTACGTTAGCGACACTAACAACAAGATCAACAACAATAATAATTATAGTAAAGACTGATATAGATTTTCGTGTCAAAACAAACAGTTAGATACATGTTTTATTTAGTCAATTTGTAAAATATATATTCTTATAATGTAATGAAGTTAACAGTTAATATTATTTATTTATTTATTCATGTATTTATTTGTAATGAAATAAAGCTATGCACTACATATATCTCAATATTTACATTCATGTTATTATTATTATTATTATTATTATTACTATTATTATTATTATTATTATTATTATTATTATTATTATTATTATTATTATGTGCACGTGACTAAAAATCATGCGTTCACTTTGTGTCCCGTTTTCCACTCGTACTGTTTATTTTTTCCGCCAGTTCACTATTCAAGTTTATACAAGATATATCTTTGTTCGTATTTAGTTTACAACACCATTATAAATATTACAAAAGGGAGATAGAGCTGTGTTAAAATAGTATATAAATAAATTAATAAATCTTGTCCTTATCTCCAATCGTGGTGTTTTATTTTTATTTACTTGAGGTTACAAAGATTCGAGATTCGTTTTTCCTATTCATGTTTAAAAGAAAAAATCATGATCAGATTTTTAAAAAGTTTATTTATACCGCCAGAAATTCAAATTAAATAAATAAATATTTATTATTTATTTATTTAAAAATTAGACTGTTTGTTGTTTTCCGTTTAAATTATTTAACTAATTTATTTTATTATTATTACTACTACTACTACTACTACTACTACTACTACTACTACTATGTCGCAAAATTAAAAATTAATACGTTCACTGTCACTGTGTCCCGTTTTCCACTTCGCTGAAAAATACAGTTTATTTCACTTTCAAAATTACAGTTCACTATTCAAGTAATTAAACAAGATATATCTTTACACATTCTATTTGTATACATGCATAGATATATTCACACACACATTACACACACATACACAAATTGTGACAAATCATTGTAGAAAAGTGATTATTTATTTATTTATTATTAGTATTATTCTTTTATTTAATTTTTGACTGTTTCTTGTCCGTTTTATTAAGTTATTAATTTATTTCAGATACGACGCTGGTATTGGCGCAATTATTATTACTGTTGTGTTATTTATTTCATGCTTTTTCTGCAGTATTTGACTAAATTTCTCTTTTATGACACTGGATCCTAAGAAAGTGAGTGGAAAGGAAAGTGCTGAGAAGAAGAAGCGGATAATGTCCGTTGAATTAAAGCATGAAATCTTAGAAAAACATGAGCGAGGTGTGCATGTAGTCGACTTGGCTAGGCAATATGAGTATGGTACGTACAATATGTACCATACTGAAGTAGAAGGCTATATCTTCAGCCAAAGGATTTAAAATAATCTGTCTGATTTACAAGATAAATACATTTTACAGAACCAATTTATTTCTTTAAATTCTCTTTTGGTTTGTTTTTATACAATATTTTGGCATATATACATACATTTTACTTATTTTAAAACATTTTAGAAACAATTCGTGTAATTTGTGGGGAGATGGAACGGATTATTGGTATTTCAGTTAATTTCAGTTGGGAAAATTGATTTGATATACGAGTAAATTAACTTACGAGCTCAGTCCAGGAACAAATTAAACTGGTAAGCCAAGGTACCAATGCATACATGATTAACCAACAATCAAAAAACTAAATTTATCTAATTTTAATTATTTCTGTATTTCTCTAGCATTAAAAAATATCATTATTTCAAAACAGCAAAATTTAAAAATGCTCCGCTTATATAGAGTGAGTGTTACACATGTTTCTTTCTTAAAAGGAGTAATTTAAATAACAACAACAACAGCAACAACAAAATGTATAATGATGAATAAATAAATAAATTAAGATATCGCTTTTATGTTTAGAAACAAAAAACAAACAACAAAAATCGAAAAACAAAAACGTATGTAAACCAAAATAGTATATATGAATAATTACAAACATTAGGGTAATAAATTAAAAATAAATAAATAAATAAAAATTCAGATCAGATAAAATGTAAATAAATAAGTAAATAACAATTAAGGTCAGATAAAACATAAATAAATAAAATGTTAAAAAAATTCAAATTAAATTATAAACGAAAGAATAAGGTAATCTAATTAAAATGTGTTCATCTGCTAACATTACGTCTGTATATTTGTATACGTGTACATTTGCACAAATACAACAATATTTTATAGAAATCGAGAATATAATGACATCGATTTCTACGAATTACTGACTCTTTCATTTCTTTATTTAAAAACGAAACAAGATGCTGCCTAGAAATAGAGCTAGCTTGAACAGTTCGACATATCTACATATTTGTGATAATCGTGTATAATAATATAACGTACAAAGACAGATAACTCTAGTAGTAAACATATTTTCAAACCTGCTTCGATCTGAAATCGATGTATAAATTACATTCATCAGTGTAGAAATTAGATCACTTCAACTTTAGCCAGGTAAGTTTTAATCTGTTTGGTATATATTATATTTTATTCTCTAAATGTATAGTGTGTGTGTCTCTCTGTGTCTGCATCTGTTTGTGTCTGTACGTACTTAGCTTGGGTTTGTGCGCAGGTGTATAGGTATAAAGGTATGGTTACTTTAGAGCTATCAGAGCGCTTAGACATCTACACTGACAAGTACAGGCCTGAGTGTAAGTGAATATTTCAATTAGGAATTTTATAAAAGAAGATTCCTCTGGATATGTTTTATTACAAAAAATAAAATAATAATAATAATAATAATAATAATAATAATAATAATAATAATAATAATAATAATAATGATAATAAATTTAAAAGAATACTGATGTTTTAGTCCTGGTTTATTTTGACGTGCTGTGACCCTAGTGACCTGTTTAGTTGTCGTATTAATACAAGTATAAACGCCACTATTTTACACTGACAAAGTGCGATTTGGTAACTTATGCGGCCTGCTCATAGTAGTGCACGTTTTTCTGATACACATAATTTGCTGATACACATTTTTAATTTATATATATATATCATTTTATGTTCTATTTGAACTTTAATGAAAGATTATACGGATTATTTGAAATACTAGTAACTATTAATTCCATTTAATGCCAGCAAAATATAGCTAGTTGTGTAGCAGTGGTAAACAGTAGATGGGGGGAGAGCAATGGCCATAGGGAATCAATTCCAGTTTACTGGTCTAGTTGTATAAGAGGGTCATATGCGCCAGAAATCAGTCTCTTCCATTCGAACGTCTTCACAACAACTGCTGGCCTGTCAGATAGCGTGCATGTCGCAACTCGCTCTGATTAGCACGTTAATTGTTTTTCATTTCTTTCCATTACAGAAATCAGTCTCTTCCATTCAAACGCCATTACTGCAGGAAAACATATATCTGACTTTTCATCCAGTGGAATCCACCCTTTTAATATATCAAAAACGTAGAGAGAGAGAAAAAAATACGCCTGGAAATTAAGAAGAAAACGTCTATCTGAAGAAACGAAATCGAAAGACGCTAGAGCCAGGAAGCACAAGTCAAAGGACCAAGGCAGGGACACAACAGGACCAATCCGGAATTGAACGACAAGACTTTGCTTTGGGCGCAAGGAAAATCAGTGAAAAACGGTGAGTTAGATACTTCTACTGGGTATTGTGAAATTGGTTCTGTCGATACAAATGTAAAAAAGCTAGGAGCGTTTGCTTCCCCTCAACATATTCAGTTACCTTTTCTGTACAACTGGAAAGGACTGACTCTGGTTAAAATGATTATGTTTGTTCATGTTTAAAATAACTTGGCTGTATGTTTTTCTTCAATGTTCCTGCTTTTAATATTCACATTATAGCACCTGTATATCGAAATCGCTGTAAATTGTTTCCTACAAGGCCAAATCGCCATATATTTTATATGCAACTAAAAGAATCTATGTTGTTTTGAATAATTATATTTCTATGTTGGTTATATTAATAACTTGTAGGATTCATGTTTTATTATGTTTTGACTGTTACTGTATGTAAGTTCTTAAATAAATGAAGTAACATTGCTTTGCCGATAGAATACATTTTCGTTTGACATTTTCACAAAAATGGTTAGCATTGCTAAGAAAAGGTCAATATATTTTGACGAGACAGGGGAAAATGCTGAGCTATCCATAACACTGTGCATGTGTATTTTCAAACGTGTAGATTAGCAGAAAAATACGAAAAAATCCCCCAAAATCCAAGAAGTATGGAGTAAGAAATCAAGAACATAAAACTGAAAATTGATTTCTACGAATTACTGACTCTTTCAATTATTTATTTAAAAGCGAAACTAGACGTTTGCAAGAAATAGACGTAGTTTGACAAGTTCGAGTTACTTAAATCTTTCTGATATACGTATGTAATTACATACTAACACGGATAACAATAGTAGTTAACATATCTTCAAACCTGCTTCGTTGCTGAAAAATGATCTTGAAAATCCATACCTCAAAGATTAATTACATCACTTCAGCTTTAGTCAGTTAATTTTTACTGTAATTAGTATATATTACATTTCGTGCGTGTATGTGTGCGTGTGGGTGTTGGTTTCTGTGTGTGTGTGTGTGTGTGTGTGTGTGTGTGTGTGTGTATTTGTTTCTGTGCAGGTATATATGTGTTTATATCTATTCTTGTATGTGTGTGTGTGGGTAGGTGTGGTTATTTGACGCTAAATGCACAGTTGGTACAGGACCAACATGTAAGTGAATATTTTAATGAAGTATTTTATAACATTTGTGTTTAAAAGAAATCTTTTGTCTCTGTGATAAAAATTAAAATGTCATTTCATTCATAGCAACAATTGTTTGTGTTTGTATGCAACCTTACGCCAAAAAAATAAAGTAATAAAAAAACAAACAATAATAAATAAATAAATAGTTGCCTCTGCTAATTTAATGCATATAAATTGGCAGAAAAAAAATAAAAATAAAGGAAAATTGGCATACAAAACAAAATTTGAGTTTTATTTCTTGAAATAGGCAGTATGATATCTGAATCATTACGTAGTATTATCTACGAAAACAATAAACTTAAAATGTCATTAAAAAACGAAACACGATTTGAGTTATATAAATGTTAGTGAGTATATAGGAGGGTGTATACTTGATATATCGCATTTATTTTTATATTTCAACTGGGAATTTTATGACATTTTTGTCCTGGATAGTGTGCTTCGACAGAATTGAAAAATTAATATTAATAAAAAAATAAAATAAAAATAAAAATAAAAAAATTAAAAAAAACGTAATATAAATAAATAAACAGGTCGATCATCACTGATCCGGCAGTCACTTAAACTGGTTGCATCGGTAGTCGGGCACAAATTTGGGATAACATTTGATCTTGCTGCATAAACACTGCTAGCATCCCTAGCAAACATAGTCATTAGTAGCTATTCACTTACTGTTGTATCAGGATAGGTGCACTTTTTATTTCAGAGAATTAAAAAGGCTGTATTTGTTAATGAACTTGTAAAGGTACATGATACAATACAAATATCACACATAAAATTATTGATTATGAATTAAAAATAATCACAATATAAAAAAATAAAATTAAAAATGTAAGTAATAAAAATTGAATTTTAAAATATCATCACTGACATCATGTAGTTAATTATTTTCATTTTTATTTTTTTATCTGTTATTGTTTCTAATAACTGTCTGAATTAAAGAGAAATTTAAGACAGTGTAAAAATAGCAAATAAACAAATTAATAATCAGGAAAACTGCTGCCGTTTTCTTGCTATTTCTATATTTAGTTTTATTATTATTAGTTATACTTATTTTAACTAATGTTTGCAAGTTCAATCAGGTGTTCCCAAATCAAAAATGGTTAGCTTAGTTTTCACTAAATTAAAAATATTTCTGGAAAAATACTATAGAACAAGGAAGGTGCCAATTAAGTTGAATTATACTTTTGACATGATTAACTGTCTCTCTGTGTCTGTGATTTCCTTTGCTTCCTCTATTTGAAATATGCCTTTAGTGTGTGATGAATAGAAGTAGATAAATATTTATATCATATAAAAATATTAAATCACTGCCAAAACAGCCGTCTCAGTTCATGACTAATTTATTTATTTATTTATTATACATTTTATATCTATATTATATTAATAATGTATCGATTCAGGGTTTGCTTACCTATTAATTATAAAGTGTTTTCTTGTTCAACTTGATAAACAGACTAATTAATGAACACTGCCTGCTCCGTTTTCAGAAATGCTCACGAGAAAACAAAAATCAGATAAAAGGATGAATTGGGAACATTTCTTATCTGTTCTGACCTCAACGAGATCGGAAACACCAGCTTTAGTCATAAGATTTCAGACATCAGCAGACGATGACCCTCGTGTCATTTACGAAAAGTTTGCCAGCAGAATAAGTAGCGAACGTATAGATATTAGTTCAGAGTTCAGTTGTTGCAGCAAGTGGACCTTAGAGGAGTTCAATAAATGCATTGATTTCGATGATTTAAGCAGACTGAATATTGGGACAAAGAAAGTCGATCACTGCAGTTCACTGGAATCCATTATTAATGAAAACCTACACATGTTCCAGATTGATTCGATAAGGCCTGATGTTCATAATGTCCTGAGAAGAAAGGTCGATGTAAGAATATTGATAAACTCTATACTTCAGAACTTATGTAAAGATCTTAAATTTGGTGTCAAAACAGAAGAGAAAATTAAACCAGTTGGTCTTCCCTCTTGCAAATTTGATTTTCTGTTCTATAACCATCGCGGGAAACCGATTGGATGCTTAAAAACGAAATCATCTTCCACTATGAACAGTAAAGCATTTGTTCAAGCAGTCCTCGAACTTTTTGTTTTACAGCAATTTGCTAGCGAAGAAAACGTCGACGTTAAAAAAGTACCGTTATTCAACATTTTGACAGACGGTCGGAGGTTTGTCTTGCTTCAGGTGAAAGGAGATAAAATATTGGTGGAACAGAATGAAGACAACCACCTGAAAATTCATACTGATGGAGTCATGGAATCCCTTTACAGGCTGATTCAAATGAGTGTTGACGCATCTGTTGAATGACTACAGAGGTCTTGACTCGTAACATAAATTCTGGAAACTTGATGGAATTGAGCATTTAAAATCTAAACTTGATAGCATGCTTGTACTTACACAAATCTGAAGAATTATTTAGTAACTGTAAAAGTAATGATTGAATCACTATAGTTTTTCTTATGAAAATTTAGTTATTGGAACTGTTGTCTTATCTTCAGATATTCTCTCTGTATCTTTAATGTATTTATCTTAATTTTTTATTAATACACTTACTGCATTAATAATTATTCACTGCATATAAGTTGTACTAAAATTATTTTACTAAATTTTATATCAAGACATTGTGTTATGTTTATACAGAAAATATAGCTATACTTACGACAGTAGAAATATATATCACATGCTTAATAAATATATGTATTAATGAATTAATATCCTTGTAATGAACGATGTTTGGCATCGCCAAATATAAATTATTAACTGTGGTTGAAGATCTTTTATTATTTCAGTGAGTTGATTTGAAATGTATCTGTGTGTGTGTGTGTGTGTGTGTGTGTGTGGTGTGTGTATGTGTGTGTGTATTAAATTATAACATTTATTACCATACACTTCAATGCAGGCGTTCTGTTGTAGTCTGATTATATAGGTTAAAATGTATTTACCAGTCTATAACTTTGGTGATATGGATCTGTGAACAAACATAACATGTGACTTGTATGTTTTCATATTTTTTATTATCATATATTTGACATTGTACTATCGTCGTTTCAATGTTCTGTGTACAAAACTCTCGTGTTTGATCACTTATCAAAATGATATGAACTTTGTACTTGTTATCTTTATATAAGTTTACACATTTACTTATCTTAACTGATGCATTTTAAAACTAGACATACAGTCTAATCACATGTAAATAAAATATATACAGTGCCAGGTATCCGACATCACAAATTTGTGTGCGCAAACGTAAATAATTGGAAACCCTAGATATTTGTATGAAATGTGGCAGACTTTTTTTTGTTCTTTGGTTATCTTGCAGCAGTCGAGTACACATGGAAATATGGAACTCCAACATTCTCGTCTGCGAACAAATGAACATTTTGTACATTGCTCAGCAAGAAGCTTTATAAGGGTCAACAAGGATAATTTACTGCTTTTCGAGCGTATATTAGTTCGAATCTAGCGCCAGATATGAAGGATATTCTTTGTCCCCCTCTGTCATGTATACGTACAAAAAACAATAGTTAATAACTGATACAATCAAAAACGGGACTACATACTAAACTGGATACCTCACAGGAGATCTAAAAACACGTGTTTTAAATTCGGGTGCTAGAGATCATGTTTCTTCTTTTCTTTATTATCCAGGTATATCTTAGTTCAAGCAAGGGACTGACTCACAATAGTCACAGAGGAGGGGAACAGGGCCGGTACTGACTATTCAATATTTTTATTTATCTATATAAGAAAACGATAACTGTTTAAAAATTGATTTATAAGTGCTTTAAAACGAATGTATGCTCGGTGGATTTTTTTTCCTAAACTGTTACTCAGATGATGATAAGTTGATGATAAGTAATGTAAAATATTTATAAGTATAATTAAACAACTAAATGAGTGCAAACAAGCAAAGTGAACGTTATACGTTATACATGAGTAAACAAATAAAATGTAGTCTGATTATTATTGTATGCTGTATTTACGTTAGCGACACTAACAACACCACCAACAACAATAATAATAATAATAGTAATAGGAAAGACTGATATAGATTTTCGTGTGAAAACAAACAGTGAGATACATGTTTTATTTAGTCAATTTGTAAAATATATATTCTTATAATGTAATGAAGTTAACAGTTAATATTATTTATTTATTTATTCATGTATTTATTTGTAATGAAATAAAGCTATGCACTACATATATCTCAATACGTACATACATGTTATTATTATTATTATTACTATTATTATTATTATTATTATTATTATTATTATGTGCACGTGACTAAAAATCATGCGCTCACTTTGTGTCCCGTTTTCCACTCGTACAGTTTATTTATACCGCCAGTTCACTATTCAAGTTTACACAAGATATATCTTTGTTTGTGTTTAGTTTACAACACCATTAATAATACATGTGCTACCGAACATTTCCAGCGAACCGTTACGTCAAAGAGTTATCGATTGGTTAATGCAGCACGCTGTCATTAGAGATAACTGTTTGATCAAGTATTTGCTATTGATTTTCCTTTTCAATTCCAGCATAAATGTGTAATAACCAGTAGGCGTATCTACTCCGAATAAAAAAAGAAATGGTAAATAATATATAAAAAAAAAAGTGAAACGTCTGCAAATTTTGTAGTGCAAAGTTATTTCTTTCTTTATTTATTTATTTATTCCTTTATTTATTGTCACATCCATTGACATGCAAAAATATTTCTGATTCTATAGGTTAAAATGTACTCACCAGTTTATAACTTTGGTGAAATGGATCTGTGAACAAACATAACATGTGACTTGCATGTTTTCATATTTTTATTATCATATATTTGACATTGTACTATCGTCGTTTCAATGTGCTGTGTACAAAACTCTCGTGTTTGTTAACTTTCTGTCCCGTTTTCCATTCGTACAGTTTATTTATACCGCCAGTTCACTATTCAAGTTTAAACAAGATATAGTTTTGCTCGCGAAGTGTATTAACTTACATTGTCATTCTACAAACTACCGGGACAAACTATTACAAATATTGTTCAAAAGTGATTATTTATTTATTTACGTCTTTGCATTGAATGACGGAATTGAACGACAAGACTTTGCTTTGGGCGCAAGGAAAAGCAGTGAAAAACGGTGAGTTAGATACTTCTACTGGGTATTGTGAAATTGGTTCTGTCGATACAAATGTAAGAACGCTAGGAGCGCTCGCTTCCCCTCAACTCATTCAGTTACCTTTTCTGTACAACTAAAAAGGACTGACTCTGGTTAAAATGATTATGTTTGTTCATGTTTAAAATAACTTGGCTGTATGTTTTTCTCCAATGTTCCTGCTTTTAATATTCACATTATAGCACCTGTACATCGAAATCGCTGTAACTTGTTTCCTACAAGGCCAAATCGCGATAGATTTTATATGCAACTAAAAGAACCTGTATTGTTTTTAATAATTATATTTCTATGTTGGTTATACTAATAACTTGTATGATTCGTGTGTTATTGTTTTGACTGTTACTGTATGTAAGTTATTAAATAAATGAAGTAACATTGCTTTGCCGATAGAATACATTTTCATTTGACAGTTTCACCAAAATGATTAGCATTGCTAATAAATGGTCAGTATATTTGACGAGATAAGGGAAAATGCTCAGCTATCCATAACACTGTGCATGTGTATTTGCAAACGTGTAAATTTGCACAAAAACAAGAAAAAATCACAAGCAGACAAAACGAAGTATGGAATAAGAAATCAAGAACGTAAAATTGAAAATTGATTTCTACGAATTACTGACTCTTTCATTTATTTATTTAAAAACGAAACAAGACGTTTGCAAGAAATAGTTTGAACAGTTCGAGTTACCTAAATGTTTCTGATATACGTATGTAATTACATATTGACACGGATAACAACAGTAGTTAACATATCTTCAAATCTGCTTCGTTTCTGAAAAATGATCTTGAAAATCCATACCTCAACGATAAACTACATAAATTCAGCTTTAGTCAGGTAATCTTTACTGTAATTAATATATATTACATTTTGTGCATGTATGTGTGCGTGTGGGTGTTGGTTTCTGTGTGTGTGTGTGTGTGTGTGTGTGTGTGTGTGTGTGTATTTGTTTCTGTGCAGGTATATATGTGTTTATATCTATTCTTGTATGTGTGTGTGTGGGTAGGTGTGGTTATTTGACGCTAAATGCACAGTTGGTACAGGACCAACATGTAAGTGAATATTTTAATGAAGTATTTTATAACATTTGTGTTTAAAAGAAATCTTTTGTCTCTGTGATAAAAATTAAAATGTCATTTCATTCATAGCAACAATTGTTTGTGTTTGTATGCAACCTTAGGCAAGAAAAAAAAGTAATAAAAAAACAAACAATAATAAATAAATAAATAGTTGCATCTGCTAATTTAATGCATATAAATTGGCAGAAAAAAAAAAAAAAATAAAGGAAAATTGGCATACAAAACAAAATTAGAGTTTTATTTCTTGAATCATTACGTAGCATTATCTACGAAAACGATAAACTTAAAATGTCATTAAAAAACGAAACACGATTTGAGTTATATAAATGTTAGTCAGTATATAGTAGGGTGTATACTTGTTTTATCGCATTTATTTTTATATTTCAACTGAATTTTATGACATTTTTGTCCTGCATAGTGTGCTTCGACAGAATTGAAAAATTAATATTAATTAAAAGAAATATATAAAAAATACATAATAAAAAAAATAAAATAAATAAATAAATAGGTCGATCATGAATGATCCGACAGTCACTTAAACTGGTTTGCATCGGTAGCCGGGCACAAATTTGGGATAACATTTGATCTTGCTGCATAAACACTGCTAGCATCCATAGCAAACATAGTCATTAGTAGGTATTCACTTACTATTGTATAAGGAAAGGTGCACTTTAAATCTCAGAGAATTAAAAAGGATGTATTTGTTAATGAACTTGTAAAGGTACATGAAACAATACAAATATTACACATAAAATTATTGATTATGAATTAAAAATAATCACAATATAAAAAAATAAAATTAAAAATGTAAGTAATAAAAATTGAATTTTAAAATATCATCACTGACATCATGTAGTTAATTATTTTCATTTTTATTTTTTTATCTGTTATTGTTTCTAATAACTGTCTGCATTAAAGAAAAATTTATGATGGTGTAAAAGTAGCAAATAAACAAATTAATAATCAGAAAAACTGCTACCATTTTCTTTTTATTACTATATTTAGTTTTATTATTATTAGTTATACTTATTTTAACTAATGTTTGCAAGTTCAATCAGGTGTTCCCAAAACAAAAATGGTTAGCTTAGTTTTCACTAAATTAAAGATATTTCTTGAAAGATTCTATAGAACAAGCAAGGTAGGATTTACGTTGAATAATAATTTTGTAATTATTACCTGTCTCTCTGCATCTGTCATTTCGTTTGCTTTCTCTATTTAAAATATACCTTTAGTGTGTGATGAATAGAAACAGCCAACATATTTATATCATATACACAATATTAAATCACTGCCAAAACAGCCTTCTCAGTTTATCACTAATTTATTTATTTATTTATTTATTTATTTATTTTTTTATTTTTTTATTTTTTTATTTATTATACATTATATCTCTATAATATCTTAATTAAGTATCGGATTCAGGATTTGCTTATCTATTAATTATAAGGTGTTTCTTTTTTCAACTTTATAAACAGACTAATTAATGAACACTGCCTGCTCCGTTTTCAGAAAAGACCCCGAGTAGTGAGGAATCACATGGAAATATGACATGGGAACCTTTCTTATCAGATCTAGACAGAAGAAGATCAGAAAGATATTTCGACCGAGAATTTTCGGAACAAGCAGGTCCTGGCACTTCTCTCATTTACAAAACGGTTACAGGCAGAATAAGCAGCAAAGGTATAGATATTAATTCAGAGTTCAATTCTTGCAGCAAGTGGACTTTAAATGAGTTCAATAAATGCATTGATTTTGATGATTTGAGAAGACTGAATATTGGGACAAAGAATGTCGATCACTGCAGTTCATTGGAATCCATTATTAGTGAAAACCTACACATGTTCCAGATTGATTCAAAAAGGCCTGATATTCATAAAGTCCTGAGAAGAAAGGTCGATGTAAGAATATTGATAAACTCTATACTTCAGAACTTGTGTAAAGATCTTAAATTTGGTGTCAAAACAGAAGAGAAAATTAAACCAGTTGGTCTTCCCTCTTGCAAATTTGATTTTCTGTTCTATAACCATCGCGGGAAACCGATTGGATGCTTAAAAACGAAATCATCTTCCACTATGAACAGTAAAGCATTTGTTCAAGCAGTCCTCGAACTTTTTGTTTTACAGCAATTTGCTAGCGAAGAAAAGGTCGACGTTAAAAAAGTACCGTTATTCAACATTTTGACAGACGGTCGGAGGTTTGTCTTGCTTCAGGTGAAAGGAGATAAAATATTGGTGGAACAGAATGAAGACAACAAACTGAAAATTCATACTGATGGAGTCATGGAATCCCTTTACAGGCTGATTCAAATGAGTGTTGACGCATCTGTTGAATGACTACAGAGGTCTTGACTCGTAACATAAATTCTGGAAACTTGATGGAATTGAGCATTTAAAATCTAAACTTGATAGCATGCTTGTACTTACACAAAATCTGAAGAATTATTTAGTAACTGTAAAAGTAATGATTGAATCACTATAGTTTTTCTTATGAAAATTTAGTTATTGGAACTGTTGTCTTATCTTCAGATATTCTCTCTGTATCTTTAATGTATTTATCTTAATTTTTTATTAATACACTTACTGCATTAATAATTATTCACTGCATATAAGTTGTACTAAAATTATTTTACTAAATTTTATATCAAGACATTGTGTTATGTTTATACAGAAAATATAGCTATACTTACGACAGTAGAAATATATATTACATGCTTAATAAATATATGTATTAATGAATTAATATCCTTGTAATGAACGATGTTTGGCATCGCCAAATATAAATTATTAACTGTGGTTGAAGATCTTTTATTATTTCAGTGAGTTGATTTGAAATGTATCTGTGTGTGTGTGTGTGTGTGTGTGTGTGTGTGTGTGTGTGTGTATGTGTGTGTGTATTAAATTATAACATTTATTACCATACACTTCAATGCAGGCGTTCTGTTGTAGTCTGATTATATAGGTTAAAATGTATTTACCAGTCTATAACTTTGGTGATATGGATCTGTGAACAAACATAACATGTGACTTGTATGTTTTCATATTTTTTATTATCATATATTTGACATTGTACTATCGTCGTTTCAATGTTCTGTGTACAAAACTCTCGTGTTTGATCACTTATCAAAATGATATGAACTTTGTACTTGTTATCTTTATATAAGTTTACACATTTACTTATCTTAACTGATGCATTTTAAAACTAGACATACAGTCTAATCACATGTAAATAAAATATATACAGTGCCAGGTATCCGACATCACAAATTTGTGTGCGCAAACGTAAATAATTGGAAACCCTAGATATTTGTATGAAATGTGGCAGACTTTTTTTTGTTCTTTGGTTATCTTGCAGCAGTCGAGTACACATGGAAATATGGAACTCCAACATTCTCGTCTGCGAACAAATGAACATTTTGTACATTGCTCAGCAAGAAGCTTTATAAGGGTCAACAAGGATAATTTACTGCTTTTCGAGCGTATATTAGTTCGAATCTAGCGCCAGATATGAAGGATATTCTTTGTCCCCTTCTGTCATGTATACGTACAAAAAACAATAGTTAATAACTGATACAATCAAAAACGGGACTACATACTAAACTGGATACCTCACAGGAGATCTAAAAACACGTGTTTTAAATTCGGGTGCTAGAGATCATGTTTCTTCTTTTCTTTATTATCCAGGTATATCTTAGTTCAAGCAAGGGACTGACTCACAATAGTCACAGAGGAGGGGAACAGGGCCGGTACTGACTATTCAATATTTTATTTATCTATATAAGAAAACGATAACTGTTTAAAAATTGATTTATAAGTGCTTTAAAACGAATGTATGCTCGGTGGATTTTTTTTCCTAAACTGTTACTCAGATGATGATAAGTTGATGATAAGTAATGTAAAATATTTATAAGTATAATTAAACAACTAAATGAGTGCAAACAAGCAAAGTGAACGTTATACGTTATACATGAGTAAACAAATAAAATGTAGTCTGATTATTATTGTATGCTGTATTTACGTTAGCGACACTAACAACACCACCAACAACAATAATAATAATAATAATAATAATAGGAAAGACTGATATAGATTTTCGTGTGAAAACAAACAGTGAGATACATGTTTTATTTAGTCAATTTGTAAAATATATATTCTTATAATGTAATGAAGTTAACAGTTAATATTATTTATTTATTTATTCATGTATTTATTTGTAATGAAATAAAGCTATGCACTACATATATCTCAATACGTACATACATGTTATTATTATTATTATTACTATTATTATTATTATTATTATTATTATTATTATGTGCACGTGACTAAAAATCATGCGCTCACTTTGTGTCCCGTTTTCCACTCGTACAGTTTATTTATACCGCCAGTTCACTATTCAAGTTTACACAAGATATACCTTTGTTTGTGTTTAGTTTACAACACCATTATAAACATTACAAAAGGGAGATAGAGTTGTGTTACTCAGTATATCTTAGTCTTGTCCTTATCTCCAATCGTGGTGTTTATTTATAAACCTTACAAAGACTCGATATTCTCGTTTTCCTATTCATGTTTAAAAGAATCATGATAGATCTATTAAAAATAGAATTAAATAAATAAATAAATAAATAAATATTTATTATCTATTTGTTTATTTGCTTGACTGTTTGTTGTTTTCCGTTTTAATTAATTAATTAATTATTTATTGTTATTACTACTACTATGTGCACGTGATCAAAAATCATGCGCTCACTTTGTGTCCCGTTTTCCACTCGTACAGTTTATTTATACCGCCAGTTCACTATTCAAGTTTAAACAAGATATGTCTTTGTTCGCGAAGTGTATTAACTTACATTGTCATTCTACAAACTACCGGGACAAACTATGACAAATATTGTTCAAAAGTGATTATTTATTTATTTATTATTAGTATTATACTTTTATTTATTTACTTTGTTTCTTGTCCGGTTTTCTTAAGTTATTAATTTATTTACTATTATTATTATTTCATTATTATTATTGTTATTATTATTATTATTATTATTATGCAGTTTTTTGCTAAATTTCTCTTTTATGACCGTGGATCCTAAGAAAGTGAGTGCAAAGGACAGTGCTGAGAAGAAGAAGCGGATAATGTCCGTTGAATTAAAGCATGAAATCTTAGAAAAACATGAGCGAGGTGTGAATGTAGTCGACTTGACTAGGCAGTAGGAGTGTTGTACTTCTACAATATGTACCATACTGAAGTAGAAGGCTATATCTTCAGCCAAAGGATTTAAAATAATCTGTCTGATTTACAAGATAAATACACTTTACAGAACCAATTTATTTCTTTACATTCTCTTTTCTTTTTATAAAATATTTGTCATTTATGCATACATTTTGCTTATTTTAATCATTTTAGAAACAATTCGTGTAATTTTTGGGGAGATGGAACGGATTACTGGTATTTCAATTAATTTCAGTGGGGAAAATTGATTTGATATACGAGCAAATTAAGTTAGGAACTCAGTCCAGGAACAAATTAAACTTGTAAGCCAAGGTACCAATGCATACATGATTAACCAACAATTCAGAAACTAAATTTATATAATTTTAATTATTTCTTTATTTGTCTAGCGTGAAAAAATATCATTATTTCAAAACAGCAAAATTTAAAAATGCTCCGCTTATATAGAGTGATAGTTACACAAGTTTCTTTCTTAAAAGGAGTAATTTAAATAACAACAGCAACAACAAAATGTATAATGATGAATAAATAAATAAATTAAGATATTTATGTTTAGAAACAAAAAACAAAAAAAGAAAAACCGAAAAACAAAAACTTATATAAAGAAAAACAATATATCTGAATACATACAAACATTAGGGTAATAAATTAAAAATAAATAAATAATTAAAAATTAAGATCAGCTGAAACATAAACAAATAAATAACTATAAAGATCAGACAAAACATAAATAAATAAAATGTTAAAAAAAATTCAAATTAAATTAAAAACGAAAGGATAAGGTTATAAACCTAATTAGTATGTGTTCATCTGCTAATATTAAGTCTGCTTATTTGCATAAAAGCAGCAAGATTTTATAGAAATCAAGAAAATAATACTGAAAATGACATCGATTTCTACGAATTACTGACTTTTTCATTTCTTTATTTAAAAACGAAACAAGATGCTTCCTAGAAATAGAGCTAGTTTGAACAGTTCGACTTATCTACATATTTGTGGTAATCTTGTATAATAATATAACGTACAAAGACAGATAACTCTAGTAGTAAAATTATTTTCAAACGTGCTTCGATCTGAAATCGATGTATAAATTACATTCCTCAGTGTAGAAATTAAATCACTTCAACTTTAGCCAGGTAAGTTTAATCTGTTTCGTATATATTATGTTTTATTCTCTAAATGTATAGTGTGTGTCTCTGTCTGTGTGTGCATGTGCGTTTGTGTCTGTACGTACTTAGCTTGGGTTTGCGTGCGGGTGTATAGGTCCTTATCTACCTATTCTTGTGTATAAAGGTATGGTTACTTTAGAGCTATCAGAGGGCTTAGGAGTCTACACTGACAAGTACAGGCCTGTGTGTAAGTGAATATTTCAACTAGGAATTTTATAACATTTTGTTTTCTGGATATTATATTATTCGAAAGAATAAAATAATAATAATAATAAATTTAGTTCTGGTTTAGTTGTCAAAGATGCTTTATTTTCACGTGCTGTGCCACTAGTGACCTGTTTAGTTGTCGTATTAATACAAGTATAAACGCCACCATTTTACACTGTCAAAGCTGGGTGTGTGACGTCGTAACTTAGACGGCCTCCTCATAGTAGTGTACGTTTTTCTCTAGCGCACTAAAACAAATAATAATAATAAGTAAGTAAATGAATAAAAATAACTATAATGAAAACTTTTTTAAAAATATACCTGTAAATAATGAAACAGTCAAATAAAAATAAATATATAGATAAATAATAAACAAATAAAACAATATGACAATAATATAGAAAAACAGAAAAACAACAATAAATGAGTAAATAAATAAATAAATAAATAAAAATTAATATATCTGAATACGTCTATATACACTATGGCTATAAACTAGCAAGGAAATATGAAACCCGATATTTTTCATGTCGTAGAAAAGAGAAAGAAAGAAAGAAAGAAGTAAATAATTGTTTCTTATCTCTCATCTACGCTTAAAAACTTCATATTAGGCAGTTCAAATATTATGTAACCTGTAAAATTTGTTCTGAAAATAAGGTAAATAAATTTATTCTTTTGTCTTATAACAAGGGTCGATAAATGACCGTCGGTCAAAAGAGTGTCGACTTAACTATTGCGGTCGAATGTTGACATTTGTAAAATAAATAAAAATAATACAATTTGCTGATACTCATTTTTAATTTATATGTATATATCGTTTTATGTTCTATTTGAACTTTAATGAAAGATTATACGGATTATTTGAAATACTAGTAACTAGTAATTCCATTTAATGTCCGTAAAATATAGCTAGTTGTGTAGCAGTGGTAAGCAGTAGTTGGGGGGGGGGAGAGCAAGGGCCAAAGGGATTCAATTCAATTCAGATAGTTGTATATGAGGGTCATATGCGCCAGAGATCAGTCTCTTCCATTCGAACGTCTTCACAACAACTGCTGCCCTGTCAGATAGCGTGCATGTCGCAACTCGCTCTGATTAGCACGTTAATATTTTTTTCATTTCTTTCCATTCCAGAAATTAGTCTCTTCCATTCGAATGCGATTACAACAACTGCAGGAAAACATATATGTGATTTTTCATCCAGTGGAATCCACCATTTTAATATATCAAAAACGTAGAGAGAGAGAGAGAGAAAAAAAAAACGCCTAGAAATTAAGAAGAAAACGTCTGTCCACGGTAACAGAGGAAACGAAATCGAAAGACGCTAGAGCCACGAAGCACAAGTCAAAGGACCAAGGCAGGAACACAACAGGACCAATCCAGAATTGAACGACAAGACTTTGATTTGGGCGCAGGAAAAAGCAGTGAAAAACGGTGAGTTAGATACTTCTACTGGGTATTGTGAAATTGGTTGTGTCGATACGGCTTAGTCCCATTTGGTAGAATCCCATTTCGTAGAAAGGCTAAATGTGGTTCAGTAGTCTTATTGACATGTTTGGTTTTACCTCAGTCATTTTAATGAACTGCTCCAGATTATTTGGAAAGCGATTATTATTGTACAAATACAGTAATATCTCGCTTAACGATACCACACTTTAACAATCTTTCTTCTTTACAAATTATATAAATAGAAATTTAATTTAATAGTTAATTGCTCGAAATAAATGATACAAATGTATACAGTGCATGTTTTTAAGTCCTTTTTCTTTAATTTTTCGTTCATTCACGAGCTTCTCTCAGCTGTGTTGATCAGTTGACACGTCATACGTGCATCTGATATTCTGATTCTCTTTTCTCTTCAGTTTCGATTTAGACTTAAACTCATTTGTAATTTACCCCTCCAATATGTCAAAATGAATAACAGTATACCGGCAAATGCTGATGATAAAAGAAACGGAAGGCAATAACTTTAGAAACAAAATACATTATCTTAAATGAAACCAAACCCACAAGGAGCGGCATATACTTATTTCTTAATGTATTTGTATAAATTGATTTGTAAATGATTTACTGTTTATTTAATATCTACAATCTATTAAATCATTTATGTCTAAACTGCCGTTTTATTTCTCCTTATTTCAACATTTTGTTTTATGTCAGATCTCATCAGCGAGAAAGTAAGCACTGCTTTTAACCTTAATTCTATGTAAATTAGTCTCCCGCTTACCTCACTTAATTATTGGAAGTTTTGGAACCAATTACATCTTTAATCTGAGGTATTATTGTAGTATGGATATTGCTTATCGCATGAAGTATGCAAATATGACAAATATTGAAATAATCTATGTATCAAATATAGTGAATGTAAATAATTAAAAAAGAAGGTATTTATCTAAAAGTATTCCCAATGATTTGGTCCTTCGTATAAACTTTTTCAGTCATAGCCAAAGTATTTGCAGGTCGTAATATCTTTAGTATTCATACTATGTCACATATATTGTATAATATGTGCACAATCTGAATATGTCTGTGTGCATAACGTAAATATGATCAGTAACAGATATCTTGTACATGTTTAAGCTGAATACGGTTGAATTCGAAAAGTTAATGATAAATGTAACGTTCAAATATTCTATTTACTGAATATAAGTAAATTACTCATATGTAAAATATGTTTTGTTAAAAATTATATTTGCTGAATTAGTTATTTATAATATTTTTGTCGTATTCTCTTACAGAAGCAAGCCATTTTTCTTTTCTTTCATTATTTTTTCGTTTTGTTTTTTAATAGACAGATGAAATTGATGTAAAATTGTTTATTATTGGTTGCTTGTTTTGTAACGGAAATGAAATGTTTATGAATTAGAAATGACCAGTTTAAAAAAAAAAAAAAAAAAAAAAAATAATAATAATAATAATAATAATAATAATAATAATAATAATAGTAACAGTAATTATAATAAGAAGAATAAGAAGAATAACAATAATAATAATAATAACAACAATAATAATAGTAATAATATTATATAATAATAATAATAATAATGTTGATGATGATAATTATGATGATGATAATGAGAAGGAGGAAGATGATGAAATAATGAAAAAGTAACAAATCAAGAACAAATGAGTTGTTAAATGCTTATTCTGCTTTCGGTTGATGTTACATAATCGATTTAGGAACAATGCGCTCCCCCTCTGAATGTTAGAAAGAAACCAGATGTATGCACAGGCCAAGTTCATTATATACAGAGGTAATCAGGTATTGCGGTAAACCAGATTTTTCTACGAAATGGGAATTATACGAACTGGGAATCTACCAAATGGGAAGACACCGTCGATACAAATGTAAGAACGCTAGGAGCGCTCGCTACCCCTCAGCTCATTCAGTTACCTTTTCTGTACAACTGGAAAGGTCTGACTCTGTTTAAAATGATTATGTTTGCTCATGTTTAAAATAACTTGGCTATGTTTTTCTCCAATGTTCCTGCTTTTAACATACACATTATAGCACCTGTATATCGAAATCGCTGTAAGTTGTTTCCTACAAGGCCAAATCGCCATATATTTTATATGCAACTAAAAGACCCTGTGTTGTTTTTAATAATTATATTTCTATGTTGGTTATATTAATAACTTGTAGGATTCATGTTTTATTGTTTTGACTTTTACTTTATATAAGTTCTGAAATAAATGAAGTAACATTTTTTTGCCAATGGAATACATTTTAATTTGACATTTTCACCAAAATGATTAGCATTGCTAACAAGTGGACAGTACATTTCACTCGATTGGGGAAAATGCTGAGCTATCCATAATATTGTGCATGTGTATTTGCAAACGGGCAAATTTAAAAAAAGAAAAAAAAAAAAAAAATGAAGAAAACAACAAGAGAAAATCCCAAGCAGAGAAAACGAAATACAAGTATGGAGTAAGAAATCAAGAACGAAAAATTGAAAATGACTGATTTCTACGAATTACTGACTCTTTCATTTATTTATTTAAAAACAAAAAAAAAGACGTTTGCAAGAAATAGACATAGATTGAATAGTTCGAGTTACCTAAATGTTTCTGATATACATGTGTAATTACTTATGTCTGTATGTTTCTGTGTGTATGTGTGTGTGTGTGCGTTTGTGTGTGTGCATACTTGCTTCTGTGCAGGTATATATGTGTGTATCTCTATTCTTGTATGTGTGAGTGTGTGTGTAGGGATGCTTATTTGACGCTAAATGATTTTATAACATTTGTGTTCAAAAGAAACCTTTTGTCTCTGTGATAAAAATTAAAATGTCATTTCATTCATAGAAACAGTTGTTTGTGTTTGTATGCAGCCTTATTTTTATATTTCAACTGGGAATTTTATGACATTTTTGTCCTGGATAGTGTGCTTCGACAGAATTGAAGAATTAATATTAATAAAAATAAATAAATAAACAGGTCGATCATCACTGATCCGACAGTCACTTAAACTGGTTGGTTCGGTAGTCGGGCACAAATTTTTGATAACATTTGATCTTGCTGCATAAACACTGCTAGCATCACTTGCAAACATTGTCATTAATAGGTATTCATTTACTGTTGTATCAGGAATGATGCACTTTAAATCCCAGAGAATTAAAAAGGCTGTATTTGTTTATGAACTTGTAAAGGGACATGTTACAATACAAATATCATACAGATAAAATTATTGATTATAAATAAAAAATAAACACAATATAAACAAATAAAATTGAAAATGAAAGTATTAAAAATTGAATTTTAAAACGTCACTTTGACGTAATGTAGTTAATTAGTTTCTATATTATATTAATAATGTATCGGGTTCAGGGTTTGCTTACTTAATTATAAAGTGTTTCTTTTTTCATCTTTATTAACAGACTAATTAATGAACCCTGTCTGCTCCGTTTTTCAGAAATGGCCAAGAGTAGAAGGAAGTCAAGAAAAGAGCTGAATTTCAGGACAAAGCAATGGGAACATTTCCTGTGTGCTCTAACCCCGAAAAGATCGCAAACAGCAGCAGCTTTCAGGAAAGAATTTCAGGAACCAGAAGATTCTGGCACTTCTCTCATTTACAAAAAAATTTCCAGAATAATGTCTACCGAATACACATTGTTCAAATCTTGCAACAAGTGGAGTTTAACGGACTTCAGTAAATGCATTGGTTTCCATGATTTAGGAAAACTGAATACTGGGACAAAAGAAGTCACTCTGGAATATTCATTGGAATCCATTATTAAAGAAAATCTACAAATGTTCCAGATTGGTTCGGAAAGGCCTAATATTGATGACGTCCTCAAGAAAAAGGTCGATGTAAGAACATTTATAGACTCCATACTTCGGAAATTATGTACAAATCTAGACTTTGGTGTCAGACTAGAAAACAAACCGGACTCAGGTGATCTTCCCGGTTGCAAGTTTGATTATCTAGTCTTTAACCATAGCGGAAAACCGATCGGTTGCGTAGAAACGAAAAAACCTTCCGAAATAAATAGTAAAGCATTTGTTCAAGCAGTCCTCAAACTTTTTGTTTTACAGAAAATTGCTAGCGAAGAAAACGTCGACGTTAGAAAAGTACCGTTATTCAACATTTTGACAGACGGTCTGAGGTTTGTCTTGCTTCAAGTAAAAGGAGATAAACTACTGGTGGAACAGAATGAACAAAACAAACTGAAAATTCGTACAGTCAAGGAAGACCTATTGCAGGAACAGAATGAACAAAGTCAAACCGATGGAGTCCTGGAATCCATTTACAGGCTGATTCAAACGAGTGTTGACGCATCTGTTGAAATACCACAGACTCGTAATATAAATTCTAGAAATTTGAAGGGTTTTACCATTTTAAACCTACATTGGATGGATTGGGTGTTTTTACACCAACCTGAAGAATTATTTAGCAGCTGTGAAAGTAGTGATTGAATCACTGTAGTTTTTCTTATGAAAATTTAGTTATTGCAATTGTTGTCTTTTGTGCAGATATTCTCTATGTATCTCTAATGTATTTATCTTAATTTTTTTATTAACATACTAAGAGCATTACTAATTATTCAATGGATATAAGTTGCATTAAAATTATTTTACTAAATTTTATATTAATAAATAGTGTTATCTTTATACAGAAAATATAGTTATATTTTCGATAATAGAAATAAATATCAGATGCTTAATAAATTAATATCCTTGTAATAAACAATGTCAATATATAAATTATTAACTGTGGTTGTAGATCCTTTTATTATTTCAGTGAGTGTCTGTGTGTTAAATTATAACATTTATTACCATTCATTTAAATGCAGGCGTTCTTTTGTAGTCTGATTCTATAGGTTAAAATGTATTTACCAGTTTATAACTTTGGTGATATGGATCTGTGAACAAATATTACACTGTGACTTGCATGTTTTCATATTTTATATTATCATATATTTAACATTGTATTATACGTTTGAATGTGCTGTGTACAAAACTCTCGTGTTTGATCACTTATCAAAATGATATGAACTTTGCACTTGTTATCTTTATATAAGTTTTCACATTTACTTATCTTAACTGATGCATTTTAAAACTAGACATACAGTCTAATCACATGTAAATAAAATATATACAGTGCCAGGTATCCGACATCACAAATTTGTGTGCGCAAACCTAAATAACTGGAAACCCTAGATATTTGTATGAAATGTGGCAGACTTTTTTTTGTCCTTTGGTTATCTTGCAGCAGTCGAGTACACATGGAAATATCGAACTCCAACATTCTCGTCTGCGAACAAATGAATATTTTGTACATTGGTCAGCAAGAAGCAAAACAACATAAACAGGCTTTATAAGGGTCAACAATGTTAATTTACTGCTTTTCAAGCGTATATGACTTTGAATCTAGCGCCAGATATGAAGTATGTTCTTTGTCCCCCTCTGTCATTCATACGTACAAAAAAAAAATAGTTAATAACTGATACAATCAAAAACGCGACTAGACACTAAACTACAGATCTCACAGGAGATCTATACACATTTGTTTTAAATTCGGGTGTTAGAGATCATGTTTCTTCTTTTCTTTATTATCCACGTTCAAGTTAGTTCCATCAAGGACTGATTCACAATAGTCACAGAGGAGGGGAACAGGGCCAGTACTGAGCATTCAGTGTGTTTAGTATGAATAAAACGACAAATGTAATTTTGTTTGGAAAATGTTATTATTTATCTATTTATTTACAAGTATTTTAAAACAAAAATGTATTCTTTGTAGTTTTGTTTTTTCGTTTATTCAGATGATTATAAATTGATGATAAGTAATGTAAGATATTTATAAGTATAATTAAACAACTAAATGAGTCAAAACAACGAAAGTGAACGTTATACATGAGTAAACAAATAAAATGTAATCTGATTACTATTGTATGTTGTATTTACGTTAGTCTTTAAAAACAGCCGGTATTTTCAAAACCAGACTAGATGTGAAAGTGGATACATCACTGGAGATCTACTGACACGTGTTTTAAATCCGGGTGTTAGAGATCTTGTTTCTTCTTTGTTTTACTCTGCACGTTCAAGCTGGTGTGAAAAAAGGGCGAATCACAATAATTACAGAGGAGGATGACAGGGTCGGTACCTACACACAATATTATTATTATTATTATTATTATTATTATTATTATTATTATTATTATTATTATTTTACTATTATTATTTGTTGATCTTTTCTTCTTTTTATTTGTTTCTATTTTTTTAATTGTTATTTATTTACTTATTTTTCACAATAATAATAACAACAACAACAACAACAACAACATCAACAACAATAAAATAATAATAGTAAAGACTGATATCGTTTTTCTTGTGAAATTAAATAGTGAGATACATGTTTTATTTAGTCAACTTATAAAATATATATTCTTATAATGTAATGAATTTAACAGTTAATATTATTTATTTATTTATTTGTAAGGAAATGAAGCGATAAAATACATAAATCTCAATATTTTTATACATTATTATTATTATTACTACTACTACTCTGTGCACGTGACTAAAAATCATGCGTTCATTTTCTGTCCCGTTTTCCACTCGTACAGTTTATTTATACCGCCAGTTCACTATTCAAGTTTAAACAAGATATATCTTTGTTCGCGAAGTGTATTAACTTACACTGTCATTCTAAAAATTATTGTGACAAATTGTGAGAAATATTGTACAAAAGTGATTATTTATTTATTTATTATTAGTATTATTCTTTTATTTATTTACTTGACTGTCTGTTATTATCCGTTTTTATTTTTTATTTATTATTATTATTATTATTATTATTATTATTATTATTATTATTATTATTATTATTATTATTATTTTACTGTCGCTTTTTTTAAATTATTTTTATTTTTAATAATGTACACTGCTAGGAGAAACGTGTGGTGGTGTCACTAAAATTATACTGTGACGTGACACTTCGCAGAAAATAGAAGTGTATGACTTTCAAATTACAGCTATGACAATAACAATAAAAATAATAATACGAGATAATGTAATCTATATACACATGTTCTACTTGCATACATACATAGATATATTGACACAGGCACACACACACACACACACAGACACACAGATATACACACACCATCAGCGTACCTTGACTTACGAGTGCACCAACTTACGAGTGTTCCGAGTTACGAGCAGTCGCCTGGTCGATTTTCTTGGTTTCAGTTCCGAGCCAAAATCCGAGTTATGATTGAGCTTCAGATACGCCGCTGGTAGTTGGCACATATAGACTGATAGTTACACAAGTTTCATGCTTAAAAGGAGTAATTTAAATAAAAACAACAACAGCAACAACAAAATGTATAATGATAAATAAATTAAGATATCGCTTTTATGTTTGAAAACCAAAAACAAAAAAAAAAAGATAAAAAAGAAGAACAGAAATGTATATAAACAAAAATAATATATTTGAATAAATAAATGAATATTAAGGTCAGATAAAAAATAAATAAATAAGTAAATAAAAATTAAGATCAGATAAAACATAAATAAATAAAAAGTTTAAAAGAAAACTAAATTAAATTAAAAACGAAAGGTTAAGGTACTCTAATGAATATGTGTTCTTCTGCTAACATTAAGTCTGTATATTTGTATACGTATACATTTGCACAAAAACAACAATATTTTATAGAAATCAAGAATATAATGACATCGATTTCTACGAATGACTGACTCTTTCATTTCTTTATTTAAAAACGAAACAAAATGCTGCCTAGAAACAGAGCTAGTTTGAACAGTTCGACTTATGTACATATTTGTGATAATCGTGTATAATAATATAACGTACGAAGATAGATAACTCTAGTAGTATAGATATTTTCAAACCTGCTTCGATCTGTAATCGATGTATAAATTACATTCCTCAGTGTAGAAATTATATCACTTCAACTTTAGCCAGGTAAGTTTAATCTGTTTAATATATTATATTTTATGCTCTAAGAGTATAGTGTGTGTATCTCTCTGTGTGTGCATCTGTTTGTGTCTGTACGTACTTAGCTTGGGTTTGTGCGCAGGTGTATAGGTATAAAGGTATGGTTACTTTAGAGCTATCAGAGGGCTTGGGAGTCTACACTGACAAGTACAGGCCTGTGTGTAAGTGAATATTTCAACTAGGAGTTTTATAACATTTTTTTTTCTGGATATTGAATTATTAGAAAAAAATAAAAATAATAATAATAATAATAATAATAATAATAATAATAATAATAATAATAATAATAATAATAATAATAGAAATACAAATAATAATAAATTTATAAGTTCTGGTTTAGTTGTCAAAGATTTGATCATGTTTTATTTTGACGTGCTGTGCCACTAGTGACCTGTTCAGTTGTCGTATTAATACAAGTATCAACGCCACCATTTTCCACTGTCAAAGCTGGGTGTGTGACGTCGTAACTTAGACGGCCTCCTCACAGTAGTGCACATTTTTCTCTAGCGCACTAAAACAAATAATAATAATAAATAAGTAAATGAATAAAAATAAGAATAATAAAAACTTTAAAAAAAATACACCTGTAAATAATAAAATAATAAAATAAAAATAAATATATAGATAAATAATAATGAAACAAAACAATATGAAAATAACAACAAAAACAACAATAAATAAATAAATAAATAAATAAAAAAAATTAATACATCTGAATACGTCTATATAAATTATGGGTTTAAAGTAGGAAGGAAACAAGAAATGTGATATTTTTCAGGTCGTACAAAGAAAGAAAGAAAGAAAATAAGCAGGAAATAATTGTTTCTTATCTCCTGTTGTATCTAAATGGTGTTATGGTTAACATTGTTACAGTTTACAATGTTTAGGGGAACCGGAATAAGAAAGTGTTATATGACGTCACTGGGAACGTGCGTTAGTTTTTCTTCGTAGCCATTTTTGAAACGAAATAAATTGTTTGGAAACTCAAACGAACTTTATGTTTTCGTGTTAAAACATAACATGTCCCACCTACGCTTAAAAGTTTCATTTTAGGCAGTTCAAATATTAAGTAATCTGTAAAATTTGTTCTGAGAATAAGGTAAGTAAATTTATTCCTTTTTTGTTACAACAACGGTCGATAAATGACCCTGGGTCAAAAGAGTGTCGACTTAACTATTGCGGTCGAATGTTGACATTTGTAAAATAAATAAAAATAATACAATTTGCTGATACTCATTTTTAATTTATATGTATATATCATTTTATATTCTATTTGAACTTTAATGAAAGATTATACGGATTATTTGAAATACTAGTAACTAAAAATTCCATTTAATGCCAGCAAAATATAGTTAGTTCTGTAGCAGTGGTAAACAGTAGATGGGGGGGAGAGCAAGGGCCATAGGGAATCAATTCCAGTTTACTGGTCTAGTTCTATGTGAGGGTCATATTCGCCAGAGATCAGTCTCTTCCATTCGAACGTCTTCACAACAACTGCTGGCCTGTCAGATAGTGTGCATGTCGCAACTCGCTCTGATTAGCACGTTAATTTTTTTCATTTCTTTCCATTCCAGAAATCAGTCTCTTCCATACAAACGCCATTACTGCAGGAAAACATATATCTGACTTTTCATCCAGTGGAATCCGCCCTTTTAATATATCAAAAACGTAGAGAGAGAAAAAAAATACGCCTGGAAATTAAGAAGAAAACGTCTGTCTGAAGAAACGAAAGCGAAAGACGCTAGAGCCAGGAAGCACAAGTCAAAGGAGCAAGGCAGGCACACAACAGGACCAATCCGGAATTGAACAACAATATTTTGCGTTGGGCGCAGGAAAAATCAGTGAAAAACGGTGAGTTAGATACTTCTACTGGGTATTGTAAAAGTGGTTGTGTCGATACAAATGTAAAAAAGCTAGGAGCGTTTGCTTCCCCTCAACATATTCAGTTACCTTTTATGTACAACTGGAAAGGACTGACTCTGTTTAAAATGATTGTTTGTTCATGTTTAAAATAACTTGGCTGTATGTTTTTCTTCAATGTTCCTGCTTTTAATATACACATTATAGCTCCTGTATATCGAAATCGCTGTAAATTGTTTCCTACAAGGCCAAATCGCCATAGATTTTATATGCAACTAAAATAATATGTGTTGTTTTGAATAATTATATTTCTATGTTGGTTATTTTAATAACTTCTAGGATTCATGTTTTATTATGTTTTGACTTTTACAGTATGTAAGTTCTTAAATAAATGAAGTAACATTGCTTTGCCGATAGAATACATTTTCACAAAAATGATTAGCATTGCTAAGAAATGGTCAATATATTTGACGAGATAGGGGTAAATGCTGAGCTATCCATAATATTGTGCATGTGTATTTGCAAAGGTGTAAATTTGCACAAAAAGAAGAAAAAATCCCAAGCAGACAAAACGAAATACAATTTCGTTTCCAAGAAGTATTGAGTAAGAAATCAAGAACGTAAAATTGAAAACTGATTTCTACGAATTACTGATTCTTTCAAACGAAACAAGACGTTTGCAAGAAATAGACGTAGATTGAACAGTTCGAGTTACCGAAATGTTTCTGATATACGTATGTAATTACTTATTGACACGGATAACAGCAGTAGTTAAGAAATCTTCAAACCTGCTTCGTTTCTGGAAAATGATCTTGAAAATCCGTACGTGAACGAATAAATTACATCACTTCAGCTTTAGTCAGTTAATTTTGTATCTAATTAGTATATATTACACTTTCTGTGTGTATGTGCACGTGTGGGTGTGGGTTTCTGTGTGTGTGTGTGTGTGTGTGTGTACTTGTTTCTCTGCAGGTTTATATGTGTGTATATCTATTCTTGTATGAGTGTGGGTAGGTATGGTTATTTGACGCTAAATGCTCAGTTGGTACAGGAGATACATGTAACTGAATATTTTAATTAAGTATTTTATACATTTGTCTCTGTGATAAAAATTAAAATGTCGTTTCATTCATAGCAACAATTGTTTGTGTTTGTATGCAGCCTTACGCAAAAAATAATTTAAAAACAAAACCAACAATAATAAATAAATAAACAGTTGCATCGTTTAATTTAATGCATATAAATTTGCACAAAAAAAAAAAAAAAAAAAAAAAAAAGAGGAAAATTGCCATAGAAAGCAAAATTTGAATGTGATTTGCTGAAATAGGCAGTAAGATATCTGAAGCATTACGTAGCATTATCTACAAAAAAGATAAACCTAAAATGTCATTCAAAAACGAAACACGATTTGAGTTATATAGGAGGGTGTATACTTGTTTTATCGCATTTATTTTTATATTTCAACTGGGAATTTTATGACATTTTTGTCCTGGATAGTGTGCTTCGACAGAACTGAAAAATTAATATTAATAAAAAATAAATAAATAAATAAATAAATAAATAAATAAATAAATAAACGAATAAATAAATAGGTGGATCTTCACTGATCCGGCAGTCACTTAAACTGGTTGCATCGGTAGTCGGGCACAAATTTTGGATAACATTTGATCTTGCTGCATAAACACTGCTAGCATCACTAGGAAGCATGGTCATTAGTAGGTATTCACTTACTATTGTGTCAGGTAAGATGCACTTTAAAACTCAGATAACTAAAAATTCTGTATTTGTTTATGAACTTGTAAAGGAACATGATAAAATACAAATATCACACACATAAATTATTTATTATAAATTAGAAATAAACACAATATAAATAAATAAAATTGAAAATTAAAGTATTAAAAATTGAATTTTAAAAGGTCACTTTGACGTCATGAAGTTAATTATTTTCATTTTTAGCTGAATAATAATATTGCGATTATTAACTGTCTCTCTGTATCTGTCTTTTCCTTTATTTCCTCTATTTAAAATATACCTTTAGTGTGTGATAAATAGAAATAGCCTAAATATTTATATCACTTACAAAATAATAATACCGTGTGTGTGTTGTTTGTAAGTTTAATAAAAATCCTTACATAGAAGTATTAAATCATTGCCAAAACAGCCCTCTCAGTTTGTCACTAATATATATTTTTTAATTTTTGTATTTATTATACATTTTATCTCTATATTATATTAACAATGTATCGGATTCAGAGTTTTTGCTTACCTATTAATTATAAAGTGTTTCTTTTTTTCAACTTTATAAACAAACTAATTAATGAACACTGTCTGCTCCGTTTTCAGAAATGGGCAGGACAAAAAAGAAATCAGATAACAAGATGATTTCGAAACTTGAATTGTCTGACCTGATCGCAGAGGAAGAAGAAGTTTCCGACCTAAAACGTCAAGATCCAGCAGTTCCTTGCACTTCTCTTATTTACGAAAACTTTGCCACGAGAAAAGAAAGTAGAGATAAAAATATTAAATCACGGAACAATCCTTGCAGCAAGTGGCATTTAAAGGACTTAAGAATATACATTTATTTGGATGATTTAAGAAAACAGGATGAGAGGACAAATGATGTCATTCTGTCCTATTCACTGGAATCCATTATTAATGAAAACCTACAAATGTTCCAGATTGATTCGACAAAGCCTAAGATTCGCGATGTCCTGAAGAAAGAGGTCAATGTAAGAATATTTATAAACTCCATGGTTCAGAAATTATGTACAAATCTAAAATTTGGTGTCGAACTAGAAAAGGAAAGGAAATCAGGTGATCTTCCCAATTGCAGGTTTGATTTTCTGTTCTATAACCATCGCAAACAACCCATCGGATGCTTAGAAACGAAACCATCTTCCAAAATGAATGATAATGCACTTGCTCAAGCAGTCCTCCAACTTCTTGTTTTACAGCAATTTGCCAGCGAAGAAAACGTCGACGTTACAAAAGTACCGTTATTCAACATTTTGACAGACGGTCAGAGGTTTGTCTTGCTTCAGGTGAAAGGAGATAAACTGTTGGTGGAACAGAATGAAGACAACAAACTGAAAATTCATAGAGTCAAGGAACACCTATTGCAGGAACAGAATGAACAAAGTCATACTGATGGAGTCATGGAATCCCTTTACAGGCTGATTCAAACGAGTGTTGACGCATCTGTTGAAAGACCTCAGACGACTTGACTCGTAACATAAATTCTGGAAACTTGATGGAATTGAGCATTTAAAACCTAAAATTGATAGAATGCTTGTATTAACACTAACCTGAAGAATTATTTAGCAGCTGTAAAAGTAGTGATTGAATCACTGTAGCTTTTCTTATAAAAATTTATTTATTGCAATTGTTGTCTTTTGTGCAGATATTCTCTCTGTGTCTTTAATATATTTATCTTAATTTTTTTATTAATTTACTAAGAGCATTACTAATTATTCACTGGATATATCATACTAAATTTTATATTAATAAATGGTGTTATCTTTATACAGAAAATATAGTTATACATTCGATAATAGAAATAAATATCAGATGCTTAATAAATGTATCTATTAATAAATTAATATCCTTGTAATAAACAATGTTTGGCATCGTCAAAATATAAATTATTAACTGTGATTGTAGATCCTTTTATTATTTCAGTGACCCGATTTCAAATGTATCTCTGTGTGTGTGTGTGTGTGTGTGTGTGTGTGTGTGTGTGTGTGTGTGTTAAATTATAACATTTATTACCATACATTTAAATTCAGGCGTTCTTTTGTGTGATTCTATAGTTTAAAATGTATTTACCAGTTTATAACTTTGGTGATATGGATCTGTGAACAAACATAACACTGTGACTTGCATGTTTTCATATTTTTTATTATCATATATTTAACATTGTATTATACGTTTGAATGTGCTGTGTACACAACTCTCGTGTTTGATCACTTATCAAAATGATATGAACTTTGCACTTGTTCTCTTTATATAAGTTTTCATATTTACTTATTTTAATTGATGCATTTTAAAACTAGACATACAGTCTAATCACACGTAAATAAAATATATACAGTGCCAGGTATCCGACATCACACATTTGTGTGCGCAAACGTAAATAATTGGAAACCCTAGATATTTGTATGAAATGTGGCAGACTTGTTTTTGTCCTTTGGTTATCTTGGAGCAGTCAATTACACATGGAAATATCGAACTCCAACATTCTCGTCTGCGAACAAATGAATATTTTGTACATTTCTCAGCAAGAAGCAAAACAACATAGGCAGACTTTATAAGGGTTAAACAATGTTAATTCACTGCTTTCCAAGCGTATATGACTTTGAATCTAGCGCCAGATATGAAGGATGTTCTTTGTCCCCCTCTGTCATTCATACGTACATAAAACAATAGTTAACAACTGATACAATCAAAAACGGGACTAGACATTAAACTACAGATCTCATAGGAGATCTATACACATTTGTTTTAAATTCGGGTGCTAGAGATCATGTTTCTTCTTTTCTTTATTGTGGACGTTCAAGTTAGTTGGATCAAGGGACTGATTCAGAATAGTCACGGGGGAGGGGGGAACAGGGCCGGTACTGAGCATTCAGTGTTTTTAGTTTGAAGAAAACGATAAGTTTATTTTTTTTGGAAAATGTTATTATTTATCTATTTATTTACAAGTATTTTAAAACAAAAATGTATTCTTTGTAGTTTTGTTTTTTTCGTACACTTTTATTCAGACGATGATAAGTTGATGATAAGTAATGTGAGATATTTATAAGTATAATTAAACAACTAAATGAGTACAAACAACGAAAGTGAACGTTATACATGAGTAAACAAATAAAATGTAATCTGATTACTATTGTTGCATTTACGTTAGTCTTTAAAAACAGCCGATGTTTTCAAAACGTGACTAGAAGTGAAACTGGATACCCCACTGGAGATCTTATACACGTGTTTTAAATCCGGGTGTTAGAGATCTTGTTTCTTCTTTGTTTTACTCTGCAAGTTCAAGCTGGTGTGAGAAAAAGGGCGAATCACAATAATTACAGAGGAGAAAACATACAGGGCCGGTACTTACACACAAGACATTACGTTATTATTATTATTATTATTATTATTATTTTACTGTCTTTTTTTTTTTTTTGTTAGTTTGTTTTTAATAATTAATATTAAGACGTCATACTTCGCAGAACTTAGAACAGTACATAAACAAATCAGTTTCAAATTAACAGATATGACAGCAAAAACGATAAGACGAATAAAATAATACGTGATAATGTTATCTATATACACATATTTTACTCACACACACACACAGACAACGTACCTTGACTTACGAGTGAACCAATTTGCGCGTTTTCCGAGTTACGAGCAGTCGCCTGGTCGATTTTTTGGTTTGTAGGTTAATACAAATTGGAATATTAAAAAGAAAGAGTCAATAGTTAAATAAATAAATAAATAAATAAACAAACAAACAAATGAGATAATTTGTAATTTAAATTTTTTGTTGTTGCGTTTTTTGTTTTTTTTTAACTAACCTCTGCAAGAACAAGGGACAAACATTTGTTTCACAATGTGTTTCTCTTTTTTATAAATTTTGCTGCTTCAGTTTTGTCTCAGATCATCGGCAGAAAAATTCAAATATGGTGTTGAAAGTAAATGAACTGATATGTGTTTGCGATTTGTTGAGAACATAACAAATTATGTAATATTTGTGTTTTCTATTTACAGTTATGTAGGCTTTGCTACATTATTGTGTCACCCATATCAAGACACTTTGTAATAAAAGTAAATAAATACTGTTTGTATTGTTTTTTTTAATACCTTGAACCTCAAAGCCCATTTGTGCAAATCATGGTTATGTCAACCTAGATTTAACTTAATTCCACATTTTTTTTATTCATTATTATTATTATTTTTTTTTTTTTAAAAGAAACGAAAATAATATTAATAATAAAAATAAAATAAAAAAGTTCTATTCAATGCATTCAATAATTTATCTAATTACAGCAGCTATCGAATTTGAGCAAGATTCCTTTTAAGATTTTGGCCTAAATAACAAATATCAATGTGTGAATTAATAGCCCAACAATTAACGTCTGGCCTCCAGTTGTGTTGTTAAATAATCTTAACAATTTGTAATAAAAGTAAATCAATACCAGTTCTATAATAAAAAAAGAGAGGAAAACCAGGGAAGATGGAATTATTAAAACACTGAAGTGGTCCTGAAGTGAACACTGTTCACACTGAACCATTGCACTTTTTACCTCTTGCCCTGACAGATACAATCTTCTTCACTGTTTCTGTCCTTCATTTTGAATACCTCTTGCCCTGACAGATACAATCTTCTTCACTGTTTCTGTCCTTCATTTTGAATACCTCTTGCCCTGACAGATACGATCTTCTTCACTGTTTCTGTCCTTCATTTTGAATACCTCTTGCCCTGACAGATACAATCTTCTTCACTGTTTCTGTCCTTCATTTTGAATACCTCTTGCCCTGACAGATACAATCTTCTTCACTGTTTCTGTCCTTCATTTTGAATACCTGTTACAATCTTCTTCACTGTTTCTGTCCTTCATTTTGAATACCTTTACGATCTTCTTCACTGTTTCTGTCCTTCATTTTGAATACCTCTTGCCCTGACAGATACAATCTTCTTCACTGTTTCTGTCCTTCATTTTGAATACCTCTTGCCCTGACAGATACAATGTTCTTCACTGTTTCTGTCCTTCATTTTGACATCAGGTGTCCTTCAACATGCGGCTAAAAACAAACTGTTTGACATTTCCTCTGTTCTGTGACCATATAACATGTAACCTTTTTTCTATTATTATTATTATTTTTTTTTTTTTTTCATTATTCTGCCAACGAAGATTTTCTTCAACCATACCATAAGGACCACTTGGTTTAAGACCTCTTTCAATTTCCCCTGGGCATGCACGTCTTTAATACTTACCTATAAGTTTGTAGTCATGACCAGAAATATTTTCATTTCAACTTACTTCATGGTAGCTACAAATGCCTCGGACATTACCCCGATCTTCCATCCACATTACATGCAGTTTCTTTCTGTTCTTCAGGTTATTCGCCATCTTCAGTCTCTTAGTGGCTCTTCCTAGTAGACCATCTTCTTTGTACACGGACAGATTTTTTTCTCCTGTACAAACTGCCCATAAATGTTGACTGATCTTTCTGTAGTCCAACTTACTTGTATCACGCTTTTTCTTTTTCTCATTTGAAATCTTCTTCTCTCCACCTTCATGATTAACATTCTGCAACACAACAGAAGTAGATTTGTATGGGGGGAAAGAAGAAAAGAAAAAGAAAGTGATTTCCTTGACCATGAGTTACATTTAATACAGTCAGTTTTAATCAAGTTGAAATTTTTCCTTTTCTGCAGTCAAAGCTGCTCAGAACATAACTAATGTAACAATAGATAACACATTTTTGTTTCAGTGTTTCTTAAATCAAATTTGATGAAAACAATTTCATCTGTATTTATTATATGTGGATGAAAATAATACTTACTTTACTTACATACAACATAATTTTAGCTTGTAAATAAACAGTATTTACTCCCAGATCAAGTCCCATCAGACTGAAAAACAAATTTATAATTTCACATGTTTGTTTCTAGGAAATGAGAAACTTTAAGAAAAACAGAAACAATTGTTATACTGCTACACCCAGTAAAATGCACTAAAAAAGATATAAATAAATGAATGGCACTGAAGAATGTAAATGTTTTTCATAATTCTCTGAGTCAGTCTAAACATATGTATACAGTGATAGAATGAGAAATAAATGAATGGATGATAAAAGAATAAAATTAGATAGAAAGATAGAAACACATATACACAAAAAAAAAAAAAAAAAAACATTTTACATGTGTATATATATATATATTGTGAGAATGAACTAGTAAAGTCTGATGCTACATTGTCAAGAAGTATTTTCTTTTAAGAAATATAAAATATCTTTTAACAATACTGCATGGTATTAGTGACTCACGTTTCAGTATTTGACAACAAACTTTGGTTAGTAGGAACCAAAACAATGTTTAAATAAATAATCATTTCAAGCATTAACTTGTAAATTAAAAAAGACAACAACAACAACAACAACACAAAAAAACCCTTCCAAAACAGTGCAACTTAAACCTGTATTTTTCATAAAGTGTACATGAATCATGTATAATCAACATTAGATGAAAAAAAACTTTAGAATAATAATAAAAACAAGTACAGCCATATAAAGACTAATGTATTTCTGAAGTGTAAACTTTAATATTTATACTTTATTATTAATTTTCATTTGCTGGCAAAAAGAAAAAACATAAAAATAAAAATAAAAATAATAATAATAATAATAATAATAATAATAATAATAATAATAATAATAATAATAATATTAAATGAAAAATAAAAAAACCCAAATAAAACAACTGGTAAGAATGCAAAATATATATGAAAATTGTGTAAATATCAGCAAAGGACACTTTAACTATGAACGAATTCTTTATCTGAACATTATCAGTTTTGTCTTGTAACTAAGAACTAAATGAGTTTGCATGATTTTGTAAATCACATGAAATTATTTATTTATTTATTTATTTTTGTGGTCATAACTATATAAAATGCTACACTATAGCAAAATAACAATCCCATCATAAAACTGAACTAGCTGATACGTGAAACATTTATCAGCATGTTTTGGTTATTAACTGGTTAACTGTAAGAAATATGAACAAACGAAAAGGAAGGTAAACAACTGAACATTTATAACAGTAAATGAATCAATGTAACAAGTCTTTTGTTAATGATTTTATCACCCATTTTGAAGCATCACATCTTTCATTACTGGCTTCTGTTGATAGACAAATGTTTATCTCAGTAAAAGAACTGACAGCAGAAATGTGTGTCAAACATATACTTTTTAAACTATATATGACTTATAAATGTAAAACAAAAGTTGGATGTAGGCTTCAACTGAGTGTAATTGTGTACAGGTGTGTGTGAATGGGGAAAAAAAGCATCAATATAATCTTACCTGAGATTTTCTCTTCTTCACTTTTTCCCATAATGGGAAATCATTATCATAATCATCAGAGGTATGATCTTCTGGTGTAACTGTCTTCCATAAACACTGTCCTCAAAAAGGTGCCCTTCCTCACAAGTCTGATCTTCATCTGACATACCAGTCTGAAATGTTTCATTACAGTCTTGTTAAAAAAACAAAAACAGAATCTGACAAAAAAAATATCCTTCATCACAGCAAAGTACATGAACACTGTTCTTACATAAAAGTAAAAAAAAAAAAAAAAAAAAAATAAAAATAAAAACTTAATATTATAAATAAATAAATAAAAATATTTAATATAAATACCTGAAGTATGTCATCCCATCTAAATGTCACATCCATTCTGACATTTTCCACTTTTCATTTGCTGCAGAAATAAAGTGAAGAAATATCTGAATTGATACAACTTATTATAATATTATGAAAAAAACCCTATAGAAACAATGATACATGAGAAGCAAATGTGAAAATTAAGAATGTGCCTATGATCTGCTCATGAAAAAGGTAACAAACAGCAGAAATAATAGTGAAGTGCCAGTTCTGGAATAACAATTAGTGAAAATTCATACTCACAAATAAAGTTTATTAGAATTACTGATACGAGTAAGAACATAAACAGAAAGAACATTACCTACACAAAATAATGTGTCAAAAGATGTTCAAGACTCTAATCTAAATTAAATTAGAAAAAAGGAAATAAACAGCGACTCTTGTAAAAACTTGCCTTATCATCTACAACAGGTTCCATGTGCAGTTGAGGCCAATCACTTTCAACATAGCTGAAAAGAGCATAGATTAAAATATTGCAAAAGTCTGTGCAGTTCCTGATACTACATACTAATATGGTTTATACCACATATAGAGATTTATGTCACAGCATTTAGTTCTGTCTGCAAAAGGAAGATCAATGTAGCTAATGACGACTTACATGTGCACACTCTGGAAAACCCCCAGTGCCCTTAAACCAAGTTTCTTGATGCAGATGTCCATGCATTTTCTGAATGTGCTCTTATTATGGATTAGACGATATATAGTTATTTATGTTATAGCATTTAAGTGTCTGTTAGTCACAACTGAAGTGGTTTATAGTCCATTTATTGAAGCATAGTTAAGACATTCTGTTGTTAAATGTATTTTCAATAGCCAGACATAAGGTTATGATACACTTTTTGAAATAGGATTAACTTTAAACTTACGTGAATGCCTTCAATTCTTGAAATAGATTCTTATCATTAACAGACTTCTGCTGCCATCTACTTTTTATAACCAGTCTCGAAAAGGAACGACTGGAATCTAAAAATGTGACAAATTTGCTCATTATCAATAATAATCAAAAATGAAGTAAATATATCTGATATATATGGATATAAAAAGATTAGAAATGGTTAATGAAAACTGAGCTAGCGAACAATATGTCTGATGCGGAATGATACATAATAAACACCATATTTCCAAAATAAATTGCATTACATATTTGGAATTTTAATTTTGCTACAGTTTTCAAACACGTCTACTTTTTTTAATAATAAAAGTGAGCATGTTTTATAACTTTTAAATATTAAACTTTTATTGAAACTGCGAACTATTTGTTTGAAAGAACTGACGTGCGATAAATTATTCACTGGACTTATCGTTCGCTGGTTTC
Source organism: Chrysomallon squamiferum (assembly GCA_012295275.1). Lineage (NCBI taxonomy): Eukaryota > Metazoa > Mollusca > Gastropoda > Neomphalida > Peltospiridae > Chrysomallon > Chrysomallon squamiferum. The sequence goes on from CM022677.1 coordinate 19,487,153, forward strand.
ACAGCAGCTGGAATTGTTCGCTGCCTTTATTTCAGTATTTTAATGGAATATTGAAACGTGCCACATGAGTTTTCTTCACCTTGTAGAAAAACTGTTAATAACTTTGACTTTGGAAATATGTCTGCTCGCAACATGTTTATTTGGAGACACCATTATCTCGATTTTATCACCTACCAGGTCAAACGAACCGGATTTATTATGGATGCGCGCAGTCGTTGATAGTGCTACGCATGGTTTCGTGGCTTTTTTTTCGTGGGCTATTGTCGAATTGACATCATTAGGTGACATAAATGCGATAACTTTTATAAACTGCGGTATATGTGCTGGACTTGCAGTGATGGTTGATTTGGATCACTTTATGGCAGCCAGGTCGTTCCATATTAAGGTGAGAGAGAGAGAGAGAGAGAGAGAGAGAGAGAGAGAGAGAGAGAGAGAGAGAGAGAGAGAGAGAGAGAGAGAGATCGTATTCATTTAAATCATAAGAAATAATTATATTTATATATTGATAAGAGAGAGAGAGAGATTGTATATCGAAATGAGAAAAGAAGAGAAAAGTAAAAATAACAGATGAAAATAATAAAAGTTACTGTTTTATGTTATGTAATTAAAACAAAAATATTTAAATGTTATTATGTGGTTACTTATTTGAATAGTCACTTTTAAGTTTCAAAGTCTGTTATGAATTTAGTAATCTAGTAAAAACTTAGAAGTATTACTATCCAGTAAATAAACAAATAACAATTTTATTTGTTAATTTGTTAATTAATCATCATCATTTTATTATTATTATTATTATTACTTCTTAGTAAAAGGTTTATGATTGAATATTTGTGTGTGTGTGTGTGTGATGATAACTTTTAATATTTGTTTTATAAAATCAGGAAGGATTAATTACTAGTATTAATTATTTAATACTAAAAATAAAACACACACACAAAAAAAAAAAAAAAAAAAAAAAAAAAAAAAAATAATAATAATAATAATAATAATAACAACAACAACAAAAAACTAAATTTCACTAACAACATACATCCAACATTTAATAAACACAAATTAATTTTTTAATTTTTATTTTTTTTGTTTTATAGGATGCTATGAACCTTAGCAACAGGCCTCTTTTCCATGCAACCACAGTGATTCCAACCATCTTCTTCCTGCTCATCATCTGTGGACAAGTTCTGAAATCAAACAGGCTGAAATATCTTTCTTTTATATTTGTCTTATCTTGGAGTTCTCACCACGTAAGAGATGCCACGAGGAGAGGTTTGTGGTTACCTCCCTTTGCCAGCTCTCCACCTATCCCGTACGCTATGTATGTATTTCTGATAATGTTTTTACCTTTGTGTGTCAGAGGCGTTATTAAGTTTTTGGGTGTGTGGGAGATTTTGTGAATGTAAAAAAAAAAAAAAATAATAATAATACCAATTAATATCCCATAGGTTCATGTCAGTTGACCCTTTCGCGGTGTAATTAAAGTGTAGCCATCATTTTCGTAATTATTGTTAATTATCGACAAAAAATTTAGAATTTGGATTTTCAGATTCTGATGTGATGTGAAGTTTTGGCGGTCTTTAGGGGTGTGTCCATTTCTTACAGTATCAGTAGAATTTTTTATTTATTTTTTTTAAACTGTATATGTTATAGGTAAACAATAGATGATAGATGTTTTTATAAGTAAACAGTAAATGTAAGCATTTTAAGTAAACAGTGAATGTAAGCATTTTATTAGTAAATAAATGTAAACATTTTATTAGGTAAATTTTATGAGTAAACAGTAAATGTAAGCATTTTATTAGTAAACAGCAAATGTAAGCATTTTATGAGTAAACAGTGAATGTAAGCATTTTATTAGTAAACAGTAAATGTAAGCATTTTATGAGTAAACAGTAAATGTAAGCATTTTATGAGTAAACAGTGAATGTAAGCATTTTATGAGTAAACAGTAAATGTAAACATTTTATGTAAGCATTTTATTATTAAACAGTAAATGTAAGCATTTTATGAGTAAACAGTAAATGTAAGCATTTTATGAGTAAACAGTGAATGTAAGCATTTTATGAGTAAACAGTAAATGTACGCATTTTATGAGTAAACAGTAAATTTAAGCATTTTATTAGTAAACAGTAAATGTAAGCATTTTATGAGTAAACAGTAAACAGTAAATGTAAGCATTTTATGGGTAAACAGTAAATGTAAGCATTTTATGAGTAAACAGCAAATGTAAACATTTTATCACAAAACTGAACATAAACATTTATAAGTAAACAGTGGACTTAAACATTTTATAAGTAAACAGTAGATTTAAACATTTTATAAGTAAACATTACGGGAAAGAAGTTTGATGCTTAATTATGTTATAAGTTAAATAGTGGATATAAATATTTTGTAGCTTTGCCGTCGATACAAATAAGCGGGAAAATCTGCTTTCTTCAGTTAACAGAAATAAAAATTCTCGAGTGCATTTATTTGCTTTTCACAGTGAAATTGTTAAACTCGTATCTTAGCAACAGTCTAAATCAGTGTTTGCAAACTAAGTGACTGTGTATTTTAAATATAATGTATTTAAAACAAAATTTGAATCCATTAATGTCAAAGGTCAGTATTCCAGCTATGGGGTATAAGTGAAAATATTAAATAAAATTTGACTTGTTGTATGAAATACGTCAGTATATAAATACGGGTCTGTTCTAGAAAACATTCTAGAAGTTTTTTGATCAAAGAAGTTTGTCACTTGCTCTATTAGTGAGGGTGTAGCATCAAAGTTTTTTTTGTTGTTTTTTTTTTCATTTGTTATAGGATGTTTGGTTGTTCATTGATATGAAGTTTGTTTAAAAAAATACAAAAAAAAACCTGTTTCTATGGTTGTGTCAAATGAACTTTTAAATTGTCTTTCTTTATATGTGAAATATAGTTATGTATATTTATGTCTGTCAGTGTGTGTGTGTGTGTGTGTGTTTGCGTATTTTTAAAGCATAATCATTATTATACAAAATTATTTTTTTAATCGTGTTGGTTGGTGCTAAGATTACTTTTTTTAAATTTAATATTAAAACTGAACACTTTTTAATGTGTTCATTAATTATATTGTTCTATGTGTCTTATTTATTTTTACTTTTGTCTAAAGATTTTTAATTGAATTTAAACAATTTTCTAGATGCAAATAGTGAACCAAGGCATTATATTTTTGTTAAACTTCTTACCGTTGTTAATGGTTACCATGTTCTTTATTCATGTTATTTTTAAACGTGTTATTTTTACTTTCTTCAAAGAGTTTTATTAAAATTTTAAAATTTTTTTTAGGTTTAAGCAGAGGAAAGGATGTTGGAATTTTGTTACAAATTGTTATTATTGATGACGCTGTTTGATCCAGTTTTTAAAGGTTTCATATTCAAATTCTCATGTTTTATTCTTCTGAATTATTTGTACAAATTAAAATTATATCTTTTGTTAATAAAAATTTTGTTAAACTGTTTACATTTTATTTTTTTTTTTTTTGTTTGTTTTTCTTAAAATAAGAAATATTTTATTAGCATTCTCATTGTTACTGTTATTAATTAAATCATTTTAATTAAATAAAGTTAAAACACCATATCACAAAAATCTATTTTAGAATTTGAAATAATCATTTTTCGATTTTTTTAAACTTCTTTATTTATTTTGTTATTGACTGTGAGCAGAATCTACTTAAGATGTTTCCATAACAAGCAGTTACCTCCCCTGAGTTCACCATGGAATTACAGCTGTGTATTATAAAACAGTAAATAACAATTGTAGGTATTAATATTATTTTTTATTTCAATTTTCAGTTTTATGTACAATAAAATTAAACAATGTTGTTAACTTTCCATGGGTTAACGAAATTCCTATTATACAGTATGGTGTCACCAAGTTCAAATAAATTAATAATAATAATCATTAAAAAAATAAAAATAATACTAGTAATAATAATTACTATTACTACTAATAACAATAAATAATAAATAAATAAATAAATAAATAAATAAGGAAAAAACAAAAGAATCAAAAAAAAATTAAAAATTAAAATATTGGGTTTCTTAGTTCATTTATGGTAATGATAAAAACAAAAATTTAAAAAGTCCTAAAATAAAAACCCAGTTTTGACTTTGTACTTTTAAAAAAGTCTTAAAATAAAAACCCAGTTTTGACTTTGTACAGCTGAGATCATACGTAAGTAAATGTACAAAAATATTATTAATAAGAATTGTGCAGTAATGGGAATGACTTTAGACAACAATGTGTGTGTGTGTGTGTGTGTGTATATACATAATAATAATAATAATAATAAAGTAAGAAAAGAATAAAATACAAATAAAAGAATCGCTCAAGATTTGGTAATGTTAACTCAAACTTAACTGAGTATTTACTACTGTTAAAATATATTTTATTTTTTTTTTTTAAAATGGGATGGTTGGTTTTTAAAAGCTTATTACATCTGTATCTTTGATAAAACAAACTACATTAAAATATACTGCTTCTATTTAACAATTAAAAAAAAAAAAAAAATAATAATAATAATAATACTCAGCTTGTACAGACTTATTTTACCAAGGCTTCATTTCATTTGACATATACTAAAGTTTGGTTAAACAAAAATATTTATTTATATGTTACAAATATACATCCATTTTAAAATTCCATAAATTTCACTTGAAATGTTTTGAAACTGCAGTGCCATGTTTATTTAAAAAAATAAAATAACATAAAATAAATAAAAAAGATTTGAAAAACTACGATACAAATTTGGATATAAAAAATGTTTACAACTGCAATACCATGTAAATAAAAATATTTCTACTGCAAATTCAGATTAAATATATATATTTTTTTATATTAAGCCATCCCCCATCCCAAGAAAAGAAAATTAAAAATTAAACTAATTAAATAAATAAATAAATGATAAAAAAAAAAATTCTGTTGTCAGCAGAAGTTGATGATTTTGAATTAATCACAATCAGCTGTCTAGATATCACTTAAATAAAAATATTTCTACTGCAACTTCAGATTAAATTTTTTATTTTTTTTTATATTAAGCCATCCCCCATCCCAAGAACAGAAAATTAAAAATTAAACTAATTAAATAAATAAATAAATGATATAAAAAAAAATCATTTCTGCTGTCAGCAGAGGTTGATGATTTCGAATTAATCACAATCAGCTGTCTAGACAACGTCAGATATCTTCTTCACTTAAAGTAATCTGCGCAGCTGGCGAAGACAAGCTCCTCTGCAGGTCGTCGTCGCCAAGGCGAATGACCTCGCCTCGTTCACTGATGTACGACTGGTCGAAGCTGTCCATGCTGTAGTTGAAGTCGCTCATGCGCGACGCGCGATGTTCGGGTGATTCCCGGTCGTGCGCCGATGTTGTTGCTATGCTGTGGTCGCTGACGCTCTTCTCGGAAACCTGAAGAGAAAAATAAGTAAACAAAGAAACAAAGAAAATAAAACAGTAAGTATATAAATAAATAAATAAATAAATAACCAAATAAATAACCAAATAAATAAATATATAAATAAATAAAATAAAATAAAAAAAATATATATATGTTTTTATGTATGTCTGTTATTGTGTGTTCACATATATACATATATATATATATTTTATATATTTTTGAATTAAAAACTCCCAAAAATTAATATTAATAATAAATAACAATAATTTAAAAAAAAAAAAAATAATATTCTATATCTCTCTCTCTCTCTCTCTCTCTCTCTCTCTCTCTCTCTCTCTCTCTCTCTCTCTCTCTCTCTCTCTCTCTCTCTCTCTCTCTCTCATATATATATATAAAGTCAATGTTGAAAAACTACATGAAAATCTAACTTTTATACTAAATATGACATAAAAAAAAAAATAGGCTGACATTATAACCCGAATGACCCTGCTGACCTTTGAACTCTTGACCCCATTGTTTTCACTGGTTTCTGTTTTGTCTGTGATTCTTCTGTCTGTCTGTGCCAAATCAGCTTGTTTCATCTGCTCATTGTTCAAGTCCTGACTGAAATCCTAAAACACACAAAAAAAAAAAAAAACATGTAAATTTAAAAAAAAAAATTAAAAAAAAAGAAGACAAAAACCCCCATAAATTTAAAAAAAAACAGGACAAAAAAATTTTTTTTTTTTTTTTTTTTAAATAATTGAAAAAGAAACAAATACATATACATATATACATATATATATATATATATATATATATATATATATATATATCTGTGTCTTAACAAATAACAACAAACAACACAAAAACCACAAAGGTGAGAGAAAAAAAAAAAAAACCCACCCCCTCCTCTTTTCAAAAACCAACCAAAAACGTCTCCAACCCACCACCGAGAAAACCCCCCCAAAAAATCCCATTCCAACTCTGTCTCACCTGCGACTCGTCAAACATGGACATGTTTGTGGGTTTGATGGGAGAGGGGTGGGGGGCTTCGAACCCAGGCCCCTGTGTGGCTGAAGACAGCGTTGGCCCTGCGCGACGTTCTCTCGAACAGGTCGTCAGGCTTCCTCTGCCTCGCATCGTTGACAGCATCGTCGTCAACATCGTTGTACTTCATTGTCGGGTCTTTGAGGTGTGCGTTGCCTGGACGAATGTTGTTTCCTGCAACACCTGAGTAAAATTATAGAACAACAATCTGATGTAAATAATAAAGTTTTTTAAAGTTATAGAACAACAATCTGATGTAAATAATAAAGTTTTAAAGTCCTAGAACAACAATCTGATGTAAATAATAAAGTTTTAAAGTTATAGAACAACAATCTGATGTAAATAATAAAGTTTTAAAGTTATAGAACAACAATCTGATGTAAATAATAAAGTTTTTTAAAGTTATAGAACAACAATCTGATGTAAATAATAAAGTTTTTTAAAATTATAGAACAACAATCTGATGTAAATAATAAAGTTTTTTAAAGTTACAGAACAACACACTGATGTAAATAATAAAGTTTTAAAATTATAGAACAACAATCTGATGTAAATAACAATGTTTTTTTTAAAGATAATAGTGATAGTAAATTACTAAGTTACTATTACTGCCTTCTTACTGTTGGTATTATTACTATTGTTACTACCACGATTGCTAATATTTTATTACTAATACGATTACATTACTAATACTATTACATTACTACTAGTACCTTAAATATTACTACCATTACTGTATGATTATTATTACTACTACTACTACATTACTACTACCACTATTACAAATATTCCTGCTACTACATTAGTAGTATTGCATTATTACACTTACTAATATTACTAAAACCACTACGTTACTAATAATACTACTACTTACACCACTACAGGTGCTAGTACTATAATTATACTAACAACAACAACAACAACAACAACAACAACAACAACAACAACAACAACAACAGTAATAACAATGATAACTGATAATTAATAATATCAATGATAATAACAACAACAATAATGATAATAATAATAAAAAAGAATGGTAATAATGATAATGATAATGATAATGATAATAATAATAATAATGGTAATAATAATGATAGTGATAATGATAATAATAATGATAATGATAATAATAATGATAATGATAATAATATAATAATAATACTAATGATAATGATAATAATGATAATGATAATGATAATAATAATAATGATAATAATAACGATAATAATAATAATAATTATAATAATGACAATGATAAAAATAATGATAAAAATAATGATAACAATAATAATAATAATAATAATAATAATAATAATAATAATAATGATAATGACAAAGATAATAAAATTACCTGAACCAACGAACAAGGGGGCCTCCTCCTCAAAGGATCCGAAGGACACCGACACCCCCCCATTCTTGGTGTCTCCCCCAGCGACGACCGGCTTCCCCCCGCCCCCTCGCCGCACCCCCCGTAAATGCTGCCGACGACCATCGGGCTGGAGAACTTCCCGTTCCGACCACCGACTCCCTCCATCCCCATTTTGCTTCCGAGGCCGTTGGCGAAGCTCTTCTCGCTGATGCCGCTGAAGCTGTTGATGTGCCTGGCGACGCTGTTGCTGTCGAAGGTCATCTTGCTGTTGCTGTGATGCGATGATGGTGCTGTTGCTGCTGCTGCTGTTTGTGGTCCGTTCGTGATGGCGTCTGGAATGTTTGTGAGGGAGGAGAATGGAATAAGACTCTGGTCCAGACCTGCCATTGTTATCAGCTGTCCCAGACTGAAATTGTTTGAAATTAAAAAAAAAAAAAATATATATAAAAATATATATATATATACATATATCTCTCTCTCTCTCTCTCTCTCTCTCTCTCTCTCTCTCTCTCTCTCTCTCTCTCTCTCTCTCTCTCTATATATATATATATATACCTATATCTATATCTATACATATATATCTATATAGATATATATTTAGAATTTAATAAGACAAATTAAATTAATTAAATGAAAAATGAAAAAAAAAAAAAAAAAGAAAGAAAAATTAGGTAAATGCAAAAGATTAATAATAAATAAAAATGAAATGAAATAAGAAAAGAAAAATAATATAGGTAAAAATGTGTGTGTGTGTGTGTGTATATATATATATAGAGAGAGAGAGAGAGAGAGAGAGAGAGAGAGAGAGAGAGAGAGAGAGAGAGAGAGAGAGAGAGAGAGAGAGATTAAACCCAGAGACAGAAAAATGAAATAGACTTTAAAATATAAATTAGTACTTCTGAATGAAGGGAAATAACTCTTGTAGGAATGGCTCTCCACTTCAAACTTTATAACAATTTTTTCACACAGATATCTTTACACAGATATCTTCCCAGATAAAAATAATAATAAAAAACAAAAAAAACCCTCATTTAATAATTCTAAATTAATCAGTATTATGAAAACTTATAAAACAATCATATTTTTTTTTTTTTTTTTTTTTTTGTTATTTTTTTTTTTTTAAGGTGAATACTGTGGGGTGATGGGTGTGGTGTTTTTCTTACCCAGCTTCTTCCAGCATGTCTAGGAAGGTGTGGAACTGTTTGAATGAGGCTTCCACGCTCGCCAACATTTTCGGGTCCTCAGAGCTGAGCAGAACTTGCTGTCTGAGTCGACTGTTCTCACTTTTCAGAATTTTATTGTCAACACTGAGCTGTACGTAAACAAATAAAAAATAGAAAGAAAAAAAAAGAATGATGATAAGAGAAGATAAATAAATAAATAAATAAATATATAAATAAGTAAATAAATAAATAAATAAATAAAAAAAAAAATAAATAAATAAATAAATAAATAAATAAGTAAATAAAAAAATAATAAATAAATAAATTAATAAAAAAATAAAAAATAAAAATAAATAAATAAATAAAATAAATAAATAAATAAATAAATAAATAAATAAATTAAAATAACTAAGTAAACATAAATAAATAAAAAAAAAATAAATAAATAAGTAAAATAAATAATAAATAAATAATATAGAATAATGTTTAACAAAACATTTACTGTTTACATAAAAAATATTTACATCTGTTTACCTACAAAATGTTTACTTTATTGTTTACCAACACAATGTTTACATCTACTGTATACCTACAAAGTTTTACTTCTACTGTTTACCTACAAAATGTTTACATACATTGTTTACCTGTAAAAATGTTTACATCTACTGTTTACCTGTAAAAATGTTTACTTCTACTGTTTACATACAGAATGTTTACATCTATTGTTTACCTGTAACATTTGTTCTTCGAGTCTCACTCTTGTCTTTCTTTCTTCTTCGAGCTGACGTTTGTTCTGTTCCAGTTCAATCTGAATTTTAAATAAAAACAAACATCAATAACAACAACTACAACATTAAATTTAACAATAATGACAGTGTATCATACCGCTTTCTTTGAAAGTTTCCTTAAGCTCAACTTTTTAATTTACATATTCACTACAATCTTTTTCTACTCTTTCTTGATAAACAGTAAACATTTACTATCAGTTTTTCTCATCAACTGTAATCACACCCAATCAATTCTTTTCATCAACAGTACGCACTTAGCATCAACCTTTTCATCAACAGTAAATATTCACCATCAACTTTTTCCTCAGCTTCGCCATAAATTCATCAACAGTAAATATTCATCAACTGTATTCATCGACAGCAAATACTCACCATCAACTCTTTTCTTTAAATTGCTATCTTTTGCCATCAACTGATTTTCTTCAATTTCAAACACATCAACTGCACACTCACCATCAACTGATTTTCATCAATTTCAAACACATCAAACTCTGCGTCATCAACTGTACACACTCATCATCAACTTCAAACACATCAACTGTACAAACACATCAACTGATTTTCATCTAATTTCAAACACATCAACTGTACACATTCACCATCAACTGATTTTCATCAACATCAAACTCTCAGTCATCAACTGCACACACTCACCATCGACTGATTTTCATCAATTTCAAACACATCAACTGCACACTCACCTTTGATTTTCATCAATTTCAAACACATCAACTGCACACCCTCACCATCAACTGATTTTCATCTACTTCAAACACATCAACTGTACACACTCACCATCGACTGATTTTCATCAATTTCAAACACATCAACTGCACACACTCACCATCGACTGATTTTCATCAACTTCAA
>CM022677.1:19505284-19510284 GCA_012295275.1 Chrysomallon squamiferum
TATAATAGTGTGTCTCTCTGTCTGTTTGTATGTTACTTGGTGCAGACAGAAAAAGGGTTAAATAAATAGATTTAAACATTACCAAGGTGAAAGTTACAGGCATTTTTATAACAGAGGGTTAAACACATTTCTGAAGTACTTGGAATCAAAAATAAGAATAAATACAGGTTCTCAGAGTAAGACAGCAAAAAAAAAAAAAAAAAAAAAAAAAAAAAAAAAAAAAAAAAATAATAATAATAAATAAATAAATAAATATATAAAAAACAAATAAATATAATAATAATAATAATAATAATAATAATAATAAAATAATAATAATAGTATTAATAATAAAATAATAACAATAATAATAATAATAAAATAATAATAATAGACAAAATAATAATAAAGATAGTAATAATAAATAAATAAAATAATAATAATAATATTAATGTAAAAACAACGTTTGAAAAAGAAGAAATATCTAAATCTATTAAATAAGAATCAGCCACACCAATAAGAATCTAACATTATAAAACACCCCATCACCCCAACCACCACAACCAACAACTACAACAACAACTACTACTACAACTACAACAACAGCTGCAGTCGTAGCTGTTCTTAATAACATCTGCCACGAGGAGGAATTGAAATAGAACAAAGTCAATAAAATAAACATGAGTATTCCGAGTGACCCAGAGACAGAGAGAGAGAGAGAGAGAGAGAGAGAGAGAGAGAGAGAGAGAGAGAGAGAGAGAGAGAGAGAGAAAACTGAAATCCAAGTTAATGAGTGTTTTAAGGAAACAGAGAGAGAAATTTTTTAATTATTTATAACAAGACAGAGAAAATAAATAAAGAAATATATATATAAAAAATAAATAAATATAATAATAATAAATAAATAAATAAATAAATATATAATAATAATAATAATAATAATAATAATAATAATAAAATAATAATAATAGTACTAATAATAGTAATAATAATAAAATAATAACAATAGTAATAATAATAAAATAATAATAAACAAATAAAATAATAATAAAGAGAGTAATAAGAAATAAATAATAATAATAATAATAATAATAGTGTAAAAACAACAACAAAAAAAGATGAAAAAGAAGAAATGTCTAAATCTATGAAATCTCAACCACACGTTTTTTTTTTTCGTTTTTTTTCCACATCATCATAACGACATCAACAGCACTGAAGTTTTGATTTATAGCTACCGTCGTCGCGGCAACCTGTTCCTCCAATCTTTAACCCATCAACTTTAATCACTCGATTTATCAATTTTCACTAAACTGGGTCTCGAAGACGATGCCCACGATGCGAAAAACGGCGAATGTTGGCGACGTGGTAAATCGGAAATAACCAATTTCCTGTCGGCGTGAAAATTTTTTTTGTTTTGTTTTGTTTGTGCTCCGGCAAATTTCGGAGGAATTAACAATGCAAAGAAGAAGAAAAGCTGATGGTAATGGAAATGAGTATTTTTGTAAGCACCGATGTTGTTGTTTTTTTTGATTAAACAGAGCTGGTAATTATGGGAAGACAAAATAAATAAACAAAAAATGAAAAGTAAATAAAGTGTTTGTTGAGTTTTGCTGTTTTTTGTGTAAATATTGATAATCGTAAACGATAAAATAATTGTAAATGATAAAATAATTGTAAATGATAAAATAATTGTAAATGATAAAATAATGACAGTAATAATAATAATGACAATAATAATAATAATAATAATAATAATAATAATAATAATAATATTCAAAATAATAATGACAAGAGTAATACCAATAATAATAGAAATAACAATAATATTAAATATAATCACAAATAATAATAAAAATAGCAATAACAATAAAAATAACAATAATAATAATAACAATAATAATAATAATAGTGACAATAATAATTAATACTTAATGAATATTACAATGATAATAATAATAATAAAAATAATAATAACAGTAATAAAATAACAACAATAATAAAAATAACAATTATGAAAAAAAAAAAAAAAAAAAAAAAAAAAAACACCCAATAAGAATCTAACATTATAAAACACCCCAACCACCACCACCAACCACCACCAACAACAACTACAACAACAACAACTACAACAACAGCTGCAGTCGTAGCTGTTCTTAATAACATCTGCCACGAGGAGGAATTGAAATAGAACAAAGTCAATAAAATAAACATGAGTATTCCGAGTGACCCAGAGACAGAGAGAGAGAGAGAGAGAAAACTGAAATCCAAGTTAATGAGTGTTTTAAGGAAACAGAGAGAGAAATTTTTTTAATTATTTATAACAAGACAGAGAAGATCTGTACGTGCTGAAGTAATGGATTCAGTTCCAGGTCGATTGTGAAAGGAAATACACAAAAAGAGAGGAGAAGAAATTTAAATGGAATACGAAAAAAGAAGAATGGGAAATGAGATGAAGAGATAGAAACAGATTGTGAATTTAATTTAGAGTGGGTGGATTGATGAGGTGATGAAGAGGGAGGCAGACTCACCGATGAGAGGGTTCTTGCGAAGGTCAAGGACAACAAGGGTCGTGTTGTATTTGAGGACTTCGTTGAACATCTGAGCTCCTTTTGTAGAAATACCACATGTCTGTAGATCTAACGCTGCAACAGCAACAACAACAACAACAATAATAACAACAATAATAACAATAATAATAACAATAATAATAATAATAATAATAATAATAATAATAATAATAATAAATAACAATAACAATAACAATAATAATAATAATAATAATAATAATAATAATAATAATAATAATAATAATAATAATAATAATAATAATAATAGTAATAACAATAATAATAACAATAACAATAGTAACAATAATAATAATAATAATAGTAATAACAATAATAGTAATAATAATAATAACAATAACAATAATAATATTAATAATAATAATAACAATAACAATGATAGAAACAATCATAATAATAATAATAATAACAGTAATAATAATAATAATAACAGATCATAATAGTAACAATAATAATAATAATAATAATAATAAAAATGATGATGATGATGATGATGATGATGATAATAGTAATGATGATGATGATAATGGAAATGATGACGATAACAATACTACTACTACTACTTCTACTACTAATAATAACAGAAGCAATAATAATAATAGTTCTAAAGTTATTACGTATGTACTAGAAAATTCAAAACTGTAGAAGCATACAACACCAGAAACAGACTGATGTAAATATATATATATATATATTTACATCTATAAAGATTGTTTTATAACTGAATATATGAAGACACTCCAAAGATTCTGCTATGTCTAAATAGGTTATTATGAGTTCTAAAAGTCCTTATGTAGTAATTTGAGAGTTCAGAATGTCTTGAGGCATACAGCACCAGATATGGACTGATTTTTAAAAATATATATATATATATATATATATGAAGACTGCTTTGTAACTAAATATTTGAAGATACTCCAAGTATTATAACTAATTACAAGTTCTAAAAGTCTGTATGTAGGTACAGGATGATTTAAAACTGTGTGGCAGACACATACATACATACGTACATCTGGAATTTGTACAGAACTGATTACAAATTTTATTTGACATACATTCTGATAGAAATATACTTTAAAGTTACTTTTACAGACAGGGTATCTATAAAGAAAAAAAAAAAAAACAAGAACTCAAGAAATAAACTTACTATTTATTTAATAACGCCTCAAAATTTAATGGGTTCTTTTATTTTCGTCCTGATGAAACCAAACGTAATCGCGTTATAAATTTATATTTTCGTTATCACGTTTGCGCGAAATTTCTCTTCATCTGTATGTCTGTCTGTCTGTCTGTTATTAAATTTTAACAACAGATCACCGGTAATGCTGACACCGCGATCTCTCCCTTGGTCTGTATGTCTGTCTGTCTGTCTGTGTGTGTTATCAGATTACAAATTTTTCAATTACTTGAAAAGTGTGGGTCTTTGTTTTGACTATGTAATTGCTTTTTTTTTCTGCTTTTTTTAAAGATATTTTCTTTTAAATTCTTGTCACAACTCTTCTCTCCAAGAAAAATAATGAAAAAAAAAAAAAATAAAGAGTCTTTTCAGTTCTGGACAAAATAAAATGAATGTTTGTCTGACTATACGTCTTTGACTGTTTGATAAATTGGCGTTGAGCTGGAAATTTTTTTTTCAAAGCCTGAGCCATGATGTGAGATCAAGAGTCAAATAAATCAATCAATAAAAAAAATAATAAACAAACAAATAAATAAATAAATCAATAAATAAATGAATGAATGAATGAATTAGTGAATGAATGAGTAAGCAAGTAAGCAAGTAAGCAAGTAAGTAAGTAAGTAAGTAAATAAGTAAGAAAGAAAATAAATAAATAAATAAATAAATAAGCAAATAAATAAATAAATAAATATGTCAATAAATAAATAAATAATAATGACGACAACAACAATGATGATGATGATGTTGCTGATACTGTTATTATTACTACTTCTGCTTTTGCTACTGTTTTTACTATTACTACTACTACTTCTACCACATCACTGAAAAAAAAAGAAGAAAAAAAAGAAGAAATAAAAAAATAATCCATCTGTCTCATCCATCCATCATTCTGTCACTCTGTCTGTCTGTTTTGTCTGTCTGCCTGTTCTGTCACTCTGTCTGTCTGTTTTGTCTGTCTGCCTGTTCTGTCACTCTGTCTGTCTATTATGTCACTGTCTATTCTGTCACTCTGTCTGTCTGTCTGTTCTGTCACTCTTTCTGTCTGTCTATTCTGTCACTCTGTCTGTCTGTCCTGTCACTGTCTGTTCTGTCACTCTGTCTGTCCTGTCTGTCTGTCTCTCACTCTTTCTGTCTGTCACTCTGTTCTGTCTGTCTGTCTCTCTCTGTCTGTCTGTCTGTCTGTGTGTCTGTGTGTTTAAATTACCTTTCAGCCACAGATCATCTTTGAGCGCCTCTGCGAGGATGCAGGCCCCCTGGTC
>CM022677.1:19517784-19527784 GCA_012295275.1 Chrysomallon squamiferum
TGCACTTGAAATACAATACATCTCTACAAATACAAATCACGTGAAGACAAACACACAGACTGACAGAAAGACAGACAGACAAATACGTAATGTTGTTCATAGGTTTTGATTTGATAATGCACCAATATAGAACATTGGTTTATAAAAAAAAAAAAACTGTTGTAAAGACAAACACACTGACAGACAGACACATACAGATATAAACTGATTATGCACCAACAGAGAATGTTTGTCTGTAAATACAATAGTCATAAAGACTAACACAGACTTGTAACCAAAACTGCTAATATGATGATACACCAATGATACAATAATATACAATATATCTCGACAAATACAACATCTTGTACAGACAAACACATAGACAGACAGAGAGATACTTATAACCAAACCTGCTAATAAGATGATACACCAATGATACAATAATATACAATATAAGTCTACAAATACAACATCTTGTAAAGACAAACAGACAGACAGACAGACAGACAGACAGACATACTGTTCAAATGTGCTAAACTGTTGGAACAGTATATAACATATCTCCATAAGTATAACTGATATAAAGTCACACACACCTATTCAGTGATGACGTTACAGATAGACTAATCTACAGCTTGTCACAATAAATGTTGATGACACAAAGACACACACACACACACAGACAGACACATTATATTCCAATCCTAGATCTGCCAATCTGCAGCATTATCTAAACTGACATACAGACGTGAATACAGACATGAATTCAGAAATGAATATTATCTTTCTATCTCTCTGTCTTTCTTATTTTTGTTTATCTCTTCCTCTTTCATGCTCTGTCTCATTCTATTATTCATTCTTTTTAATTCTGACATTCTCTCTTTCTTGCTTTCCTTCTTATTCCTATATTTTCTTCCTCTTTCTCTCTAGTCCCCTTCTCTCTTTCATTACTAATTTCTCCCTTTCTGTTCCAGTCTCTTTCATTACATATTTCTCACAATCTGCTACCAGTATAGTCTCTCTCTCTCTCTCTCTCTCTCTCTCTCTCTCTCTCTCTCTCTCTCTCTCTCTCTCTCTCTCTCTCTCTCTCTCTCTCTCTCTCTCTCTCTCTCTCTCTGTCTATAATTCACACACAGACACACAATCTCGCACCTGTCAGTTTGATGGTGCACCAATCTGTGAGCTGTCTCTATTAATAAAGGGACACACAGAGAGACAAATATGAATCATGTCAGAGGCTGTCATGTGTGCTGAAGTTGATCAATAAAACGTCACAACGCGACGACATCTCCACTGCGATAATTTCACTCTCACAGCGAGGCTCCGCAAGAAACTTCAGTCAGTGCAACTGTTACACACAACCAGCTCAGTAGTAACAACACTGTTATTATTGTTATTACTGTTATTATTATTGTTATTACTGTTATCATTATTATTATTGTTAGTGTTATTATTATTGTTAGTGTTATTTTTATTGTTAGTGTTATTATTGTTGTTATTATTATTGTTATTACTATTATTATTAGTAGTAGTATTATTATTGTTGTTATTGTTATTATTATTATTATTGTTAGTGTTATTATTGTTATTATTATTACTGTACTGCTTATTATTGTTATTATTATTATTGTTAATGTTATTATTGTTATTGTTATTACTGTTATTGTCATAATTGTTATTATTATTGTTGTTGTTATTGTTATTATTGTTATTATTAGTTATTGTTGTTTTTGTTATTATTATTATTACTGTTAATGTTACTATTGTTATTTTTATTATTGTTGTTATTATTGTAATCATTATTATTATCATTATTGTTATTATTTTATTTTATTATTGTTTGTGTTACTACTATTACTATTGTTGTTGTTGTTACTGCTGTTTGTAGTAATAGTAATATATCAACAATCAGATGAAAGAAAAGAACAATTGTAACTGTAGACAGTCACACAAATAACAGTACCAAAGATGGAAAGAAAAAAGAAAGAATAAATAAAAGAGGGAAACAAGAAGGAATAAAAATAATAAAAAAATATATATATATATATCAAAACCAATATGTTCCTTTTTTCATTGCCTTTCAAAAATATCCAAAAAAAACCATCATCACTGTCAACACACGATGACATCGACAACTGCACCATCATTCATCATCGCTGCCACTACATCAACATCAACAGCCACAACGTCGATGTTGAAAGAAATCTGAGTGACACGAGGGACAGATAGGAAGTAGAAAGAAATTAAATTTTCAGAACCTTTTTTTTTTTTTTTTTTTTTTTTTTTTTTATGAATTACCGCAATCAACCTCATTGATTTTCTTAAATTTCTTCTTCCTCTTACTTTTTTCTTATTTTTTTTTATATTCTATTTCTTTCTCTTTTTTTTTAAATGATTTCTGCCCTTTAGGCAATATTCTATTCATTCCAGCCAAAGATCTTTGGATTTCAATTTTTTTTTCTTTTTTTGACCATTAAATAAATGGCTTTTTAAGTTCTTCCTTTTTTCGTGAACTTTTCTCGGGTTTTTTTTTTTTTTTTTTTTTTTTTTGCGGTTCGTTAGGTGTTTTTGCGGTTTCTGCGAGGACCTGGTTATTCAGTGGTAATGGTTGGTTAGGTCAAGGTATTTAAAATTCATCAGCACGGATCAGGTTTGAAGGAATGTCCTTTTCCTTTCAGCTGGCACTGAACTGGGTTTTTAATTTATATGGAAAGCGATTTGGACAAAATCAAATGTAAAAAAGAAAAAAAAAAAAAGAAGAGATTGTTGATGCTAATGGCAAACTTAAGAGGATGAAAGATTGATCTCTCTCTCTCTCTCTCTCTCTCTCTCTCTCTCTCTCTCTCTCTCTCAGAATAAGAGGTTATGGGGATATTCATTTATTTATATATATATATATAATAAAAAGATAGAAAAAATTAAAGTGACACACAAACAGAAACAGAGATACACAAATACATATATATAGAGAGAGAGAGAGACATAGAGATTCAGAGACACTGAGAAAGAGAGAGAGAGACAGAGGAGAGAGAGAGAGAGAGAGAGACAGAGACAGAGAGAGAGAGAGAGAGAGAGAGAGAGAGAGAGAAAGAAATATATATATATATAAAGAGAGATATATATATATATGAATGAATTCAACTTTTTTTCTTTATTTTTACCATCATCAGCTCCTTTCAACCTGTCCCCTCTTTTTAACGCGATCCACGATAAACGTGTCCCTCTTTTCTATCATCCACTTAACAACCACATTTCACTCATGTACTCTTTCCTCTTACCACCCCCCCCCTTCCATTCATCCCCCTCCATAATCTGCCCTTGATAACATGAACACCTCTGCAACAAGTAAACACACCTGTGTACTAATTAAACACATTTTTTTTTTTTCATCATTTTTGTGTCTCTCCACCCAAACATCTATTATGTCTTCTTGCCGACCCTCTATTCCATCCATTCCACCCCCCTCCATAATCTGCCCTTGAAGACACAGGACACCTCTGGAACAAGTAAACATACATGTGCACTAATGAAACACACACATTTTCTCAGTTCACCAATAAACAGTAAAATCACTTCCACCTCTGAACCTAACCAAACAAGCAAAACAAAACAAAACAAAACAAAACAAAACAAAACGAATCAATGAAATCATTTAAAACTTGAGGCCTGAATCTGGCAGGAATCCCTGATCACACAAAAGGAATAAAAGTAAAAAAGAAAAAAACACGGAGTTTAAGGAATAATAAAAAAAAAAAAAAAAGAATTGAGAGATGAAGGAATAAAGGAATCGAGCAGGAGAGCAAGAGAGAGAGATGAAGGTATGAAGAAATACAGAAAGAGCGAAGAGATAAAGGAACAAGGGAATGTACGAAGAAGGGATATAAATGAAACTGAGTGACGGATGAAGGAATAAAGGAATACAACAGCAACTGAGTGAAAGAAAAAAGAATATAAAAAGAATTGAGTGAAAGATGAAAGAATAAAAGAAACTGAGTGAGAGATTAAGAAATAAGACTGAAAGAAAGCTAGATGAAGGATTACAATAGGATTACAAGTGACATAAGGATGAAATAATTGTAATAGCAACTGAGTGAAAGATGAAGGAATGCAAGACAAAAGAATAAAGGAGTAAAATATATATTTTTTTTATTTCTTCCTTAGTCACAACTTAACATACTGTAATGCAGAATCAAAGTAGAAATTCTGGTCACCAAAGTGTGTGTGTGTGTGTGTGTGTGTGTGTGTGTGTGTGTGTGTGTTTCTTCCTTTGTGTGTGGGGGAGTGTGCATGGGTGATTTTGTGTAGATGTATATGTGGGTATGTCTGTCTATATGTTTGTGTGTAGGTGTTTGTGTTTAGGTATACGTGTGTGTCTGAATGTGTGTGTGTGTTTGTGTGTTTAGGTATACGTGTGTGTGTCTATGTGTGTGTGTGTGTTTGTGTGTCTATGTGTGTGTTTGTGTGTGTTTGTGTGTGTGTGTTTGTGTGTCTGTGTGTGTGTGTTTGTGTGTGTGTCTGTGTGTGTGTCTGTGTGTGTGTTTGTGTGTGTGTGTGTGTGTTTGTGTGTGTGTGTGTGTGTGTGTGTGTGTGTGTGTGTGTTTGAACATGCTGTTTGTGTGTGTGTGTGTGTCTCCTGACAAAATGTTAAACATGTGTGTGTGTTTAATTAGTGTTAATGAGTCTTTGTGACATTAACAGTAATCAATGTTAAAACACCCACAGAGGAAAAACAACAAAAAACAATTAGAAAGTTTAGATTAGTCCTTTGTTTGGAATAATAAATGTGTTTGATTCTGAAATGAGAACAGGCAGACTGTTCACACATACAAACAGAAATACAGATATACACACACAATCACACACACAAAGACAGACAGACAGACACACACAGACACAACAACACACACCCACACAGACACACACACCAATACAACAACTACAACAACCATCACAAACAACAACGTCACAAACAACTACAACAACCACAACAACCACCATAACAATCATCAACAACCATCACAAACAACCACAACAACCATCAGAAACTAAAAAACAACAAAAAACAATTAAAAGATCACAAACAACCACAACAACCATCACAAACTTTGGAATAACAACTAAAACTACAACGACAACCATCACCACCATTCATAAACTCATCATCTCCCATTGACTTATTACAAACTGCCAGACCCCACATCACAACAACAACCATTACAACAACAGCAAACACATGAACTCATCATCATCACCCACTAACTTATTAAAAACAGCCAAACATCAACACCATAACAACAACCACAGACAACCATCACAAACAACTACACACAACTACAACCACAACCATTCATGAACTCATCATCATCATCTCCCACTGACTTATACTAAAACTGCCAGTGACACCACAACAACTACAACAACAACAACCATCACAAACAACCACAACAACCACAACCATCACTAACCACAACTACCACAACAACAACCACAACCATTCATGAACTCATCATCATCATCTCCCACTGACTTATACTAAAACTGCCAGTGACACCACAACAACTAAAAACAAACAACCATCACAAACAACTACAACAACCATCACAAAAACTACAACAACCATCACAAACAACAACTACCACAACCATCACAAACAACAACTACCACAACAACAACCTCCTCCACCATTCATGAACTCATCATCATCACCCACTGACTTATTACAAACAGCCAGCGACATCACAACAACCACAACAACCATCACAAACAACAACAACAACAACAACGACAACCACAACCACCATTCATGAACACATCATCACCCACTGACTTATTACTAAAACTGGCAGTGATACCAGTGGCTGTTGAGAGTGGAAGTTAAGTGACCAATGGCAGTATGAGAGAGCTGGTTAGCTCACAGATCAATGAGACATATAAAAAGTATTGCACACATGCAGAAACTCTCTGTATGTCACACACACACAGGGAAAACTCTCAGTGTTGTCTGTCTGTCTGTGTGGCGTTTGCGTGTGGAAAGGTTTTTTAATGTGCTGAGAGGTATTTTTCTGTGAGAGACAGGTAAGATTGAAGATTTATACTTTCTCTTTTAATTGGTGAAGGTTAGCTGTTGTTAGGTTTTTTTTAAATTCAGATGTGTGATTCTTTTTTTTTTTTTTTTTGTTTTTTTTCTTAAAGAAATCTTTTTTTAATCTTTCTGTGGGTTTGTAGACATTTTTTTTTTTGAATAAAGTGTTATTTTTTTTTTGGGGGTACTTTCTTTAACAAAACAATTTCTGTGTTAGTCTGTAGTGGTAAGATACCATTTATTGAGTGTTTTATTATTATTATTTTTATTTTATTTGGTTGTCTCTATTGGTAAAAACTGTTTGTGTTAATCTAAAGAAGTAAAAGAAAATTCAGCATACACTAGTAGGATATCATTTTATATTAGTGTGTACACTAGTTTATGTTAGTGTACACTAGTTTATGTTAGTGTACACTACTTTATGTTAGTCTACAGTGGGGTACACTTTTTGTGTCAGTCTACACTGGATAGATAACATTTCTGTGTTAGATATCTGCAACAAAATTCAGTTTGGTACGAAATTCAACTCAGAATTTTTATTTCTTATCTTGATCTAGTTCATTATTTCTACCTGTGCTACTACTACTGCTTGTAATACTACTACTACTGCTACTACTACTACTATACTACTACTACTACTACTATTACTTTGCTAATATTAATATATTATTATTTCTAGTAATACTATTACTGTTGTTTTTATTTCTTCTGTGACTGTTATTATTACATATACCACTACTACAACTATTGTTACTACTACAACTACTACTGTTACTTTTATTAACATTATACTGTTACTATTACTACTACAGCTACTACTACTACTGAACTGCTTCCACTATGACTAACATTATCAGTACTAAATCTATTCATTAATAATAATAACAATAACAATAACAATAACAATAATAATAACAATCATAATAACAATAATAACAATAACAATAATAATAACAATAATAACAATAACAGTAATAATAATAATAATAATAATAATAATAATAATAATAACAGTAATAATAACAATTCTAATAATAGTAGTAGTAATAATAATAATTAATATAACATTAACAACAACATGAACATTTTTTTTATTTATTTTTAAAATCTTAACAAAACTTTTTTATTTCAATAACAACCCCCACAAAAAAAAACGTAACGAAACAAACTCTAAAACACATCCAACAACAAAACTACTGAAACAAAATAACAATAATAAAAAAAATATATACAAAAAGAGAAAACAACATCATTTCTCTGATCATCCCTGCAAATTTGTTTCTTAAACAATTGTTCGCTTAATTAACAACTTCTTGTTTATGTGTCGTGAATCGATATTCATAATTCTGACGAACTGCTGCATGGTTATGTCATACGATCTATTTGTGCTAATTAATTTCTTCATCCTGTTAATTTGAGAAATTATTACTACAAACTCTATTTGTACCACACAATATTGAAAATTAATTTTATATTATATAAAACAACTGCATCCTGAAAATTACTTAATATACTGTCACACGATCTATTTGTGCTAATTAATTTCTTCATCCCTGTTAATTTGAGAAATTATTCCTACAAACTCTGTTTGTACCACACAATATTGAAAATTAATTTTATATTATATAAAACAACTGCATCCTGAAAATTACTTAATATACTGTCACACGATCTATTTGTGCTAATTAATTTCTTCATCCTGTTAATTTGAGAAATTATTACTGCAAACTCTATTTGTACCACACAATATTGAAAATTAATTTTATATTATATAAAACTACTGCATCTTGAAAATGACTTAATATACTGTCATACAATCTATTTGTGCTAATTAATTTCTTCATCCCTGTTAATTTGAGAAATTATTACTGCAAACTGTGTTTGTACCACACAATATTGAAAATTAATTTTATATTATATAAAACAACTGCATCTTGAAAATGACTTAATATACTGTAACACGATATATTTGTGCTAACAAATTTCTCAGGTCTTTTTAGTTTGGAAATCATTTATCGAGCCCTATTTTTGTCATATACAATATTGAAAATTGTTTTTATATTACATAAAAACAACTGCATCGTGAAATTACTTAATATACTGTCACATGATACCTTTGTGTTAATAAAGTTCTTGGTCTTTTTGTTATAGGGAAGAGTTACTCAAAACCCTTGTTCTTGTCATGAAATACTGAAAATTAATTTGATATTACAGAAAATAACTTTTATGTTGAAATTACTTCATACACTGTTACATAATATCTTTGTGATAACAAACTTCTAGATTTTTTTTTTATACTACAAGCAAAAATTACTCAAACCCTGTAATGTATGAAATTAATTTTACATCATCTTATGTAATTTTATGTTGAAAATACTTGATACATTGTTAAGTTGAAAATACTTGATACATTGTTACTAACTGAAAATATTTGATACACTGATACTAACTGAAATGACAATACATTGTTATTAAGTTGAATATATTTGACATCTTGTTCTTAAGTTGAAAATACTTGATACATTGTTATTAAGTTGAATATACTTGATATATTATTAAGCTAAAAATACTTGATACATTGTTATTAAGTTGAAAATACTTGATACATTGTTATTAAGCTGAAAATACTTGATACATTGATATTAAGTTGAAAATACTTGATATATTATTAAGTTTAAAATACTTGATACATTGTTATTAAGTTGAATATACTTGATATATTATTAAGCTGGAAATACTTGATACATTGTTATTAAGTTGAAAATACTTGATACATTGATATTAAGTTGAAAATACTTGATACACTGTTATTAAGTTGAATATACTTGATATATTATTAAGTTGAATATACTTGATACATTGTTATTAAGTTGAAAATACTTGATACATTGTTATTGAATATTGAAATGATATATTATTAAGCTGAATATACTTGTTATTATTAAGCTGAAAATACTTGATACATTGTTATTAAGCTGAAAATACTTGATACATTGTTATTAAGTTGAAAATACTTGATACATTGTTATTAAGTTGAAAATACTTGATATATTATATTAAGTTGAAAATACCTGATACATTTTTTATTAAGTTGAACATTCTTGAATATATATATTAAAAAAATTGAATATAAATTTTGATACATTGTTATTAAGAATTTTGATATACTTGATACATTGTTAACATCAAATTATTAAATTATTAAATATACAGATAGACAGACAGAAAGACAGATAAATACAGATAGATAGATAGAGACAGATAAGTATTAAAAAAACTAATACAATGTATTTATCACAAGTTATGCTGAAAGTTCTGTGTGCTGAATAATTAGAATAAGAGAGAGAGAGAGAGAGAGAGAGAGAGAGAGAGAGAGAGAGAGAGAGAGAGAGAGAGAGAGAGAGAGACTAAAGATACAGAAACAAAAAAGAAAAGAATAAATGGACAAAGATTATAAGATGTGAAAAAAGGAAAAGAGAAAGTGAGAAGACAAATCTGAGAGAATAATTAACTAAAAATGTGACAAGGAGATGGATGACAGCAAGAAGAACTTTTCTGTTGAATAATGAACAGTTTGTAAAGCAGACACAATCTAATTACCAACAGTGAAATGTGACACAACATAAAGCACACCGCACAGTTTAAAACTAGTATCAAGTTTTATGTATGCAAATTAGTCGAATACTTGCTGAACTGTCCTTCCTCCCACACACACAGACACACACACATACAGACCTCCCCAATGTACGTAAGATACATACAACAATATACATTCTTAAACACACCAAAGTACATGTTTATATACACACACAGACCACATGCATGTATACATACGTATGTATTGATATAGAAGTATACACACTCTATCATATACACAAAAACTTATACGCACATATACACACACATGCACACATCCAAACATACACACATATAGAG
>CM022677.1:19530284-19532784 GCA_012295275.1 Chrysomallon squamiferum
TCATTTTTGAGAGAGAGAGATAGAAGAGAGATCAAGAGTTGGAGAGAGAGAGAGAGAGAGAGAGAGAGAGAGAGAGAGAGAGAGAGAGAGAGAGAGGAAGCAGAGAAGAAGGTAAAGCAACAGATAGACAAACTGAAACAAAGAGCGACAAACACTAACCAAAAGACAGAGACAGAGACAGACAGAAGGATGGATGGAAGAATGGATGGATGAACAAACAAACAAAACAAACAAAAACAAACAGCACAAAAAACAAAACAAAAAAAAACAAAGAAAAAAATTGATTATTTTTAACACAAACAAATGTTTCTCCATTCTTTACTCCATTCCCTTCAGGCTTCGCCGTTACCATGGTGACAATTAGTGAGTGGACACTACTACCACTACTACTACTACAAACAAACAAACTATTTATGAGTTTACACTGACCCTGGTCAGTAATGAATCTCTGGCCAAATGGACACAGGGAGCTGACATTACAGAGCAAACAGACTGAAAGTAATGGCTGGTAGCAATCAATGCTGGCAAGAACCGCAAACAACCAACTAAAGAGCAATAACGTGGTCCTTTGCGGTTCTTTGATTATATATAGGAGTGTGTACACTGAACTCATGCAGATAATAATATATATAGATATATATATCTATATACACACACACACACACACACACACACAAACACACATACACATACATATATGTGGTGTCATACATTTGTAGTTTTTATGCTGTCATACATCTATGGTTTCTAAGGTGTCATACATTTGTGGTTTTTATATTATCATACATTTGTGGTTTTTATATTGTCATACATTTGTGATTTTTATATTGTCATACATTTTTGGTTTTTATATTGTCATACATTTGTAGTTTTTATATTTTTGTGTTTCTGTATGTTGACATACATCTGTGGTTTCTGTTATGTTATATTTCCGTGGTGTCTACAGTGTTATGTTTTTGTGGTTTTTATGGTGTTGTCATACATGTGACATGGAATTAAAATCATTCGTAGGTTACTCTTTTTCAAATAACAACAAAAATACCTCTTTTTAGTGCATGTTATTAGAGAAATACGAAAACAGAAATAACAGTTAAACAATGTAATAAATATATAAACACACGAACATGAAAACATTAAAAATCCACAAAAAATAAAAAACACATATACATACATAAATAAAAACAATCATAAAATCACACACACAGAAATACATACTAAAAACACATACAACTCCAAAAAACAGAAAAAAAGGACAAAAAAAAATACTTACAAGAAAAAACACACAAACACCCACAGAAATATAATCACATACACATACACATGTAAACAAAACAACCAACAACAACAACAAAAAAAAAAACAGCTGAAAAGCCCCCAAATCGTTAAAAAACTAATTTGTGACCCCTCACACTGAATCAAGTCTTATGACAAATGATGGCCACATACTGAATGTTTGCCAGCAATTGTGACAGAGAAATTTTAGATTTTGATATTTTGATAAAAATCAATTTAAATACAAATGTATATATATATCACACACACACACACACACACACACACATCTTATCACTTAGATTCAGTTATGAAATCAATAGATATTTATCCTGAAAGAGGAAATGTTTGAACACTTTGATGCACACTGTTATTTTCTTGTTGCCTCAGTTTCTGAACATTTGACAGAGAATCTTTTTTACCGAAAGTACCAGCTGCCACTTTGATACGAGGATGAATGACTCAGAGAAATGAAGTTTGAGACCAGCCAAGAATCTGAAAATGTTGGTGACTCCAAACAATTAAAATGTGACTTAAGTCGTTCTTTGGTGTGATGGGTCTTTATTATGTATGTGTATACGAGCACATTCACAGAAAAAAAGCATAATTAAGTATAAAAACACAATTGAAATATAAGATACAAAATAAATGAAGAAAAACAAAATGATAAATAAAGCTAAAAAGGGCAATAAATAAACACTTAAACATATACAATGAAAAGAATAAATGACAGGTCAATAACACCCAGCCTAAGAATACTTGTAGTCTATTGGATGTCAGACACACACACACATGTACATGAACACATACGTAACTTACATCCATATATATATATATGTATATATATATACACACACACACACACACACACATACAAAAACACACAAGAATTCCAAAAATACAAAACAAACCCAGTACACACACACACACACACACATCAATATATGAACACATATTTAACTTTATATATATATATATGTGTGTATATATACTCACACATACACACACACACTCAAAACACAATAATTCCAAAAACACAAACACAAACCCACACACACACACACACACACACACATCTATCTATATACATTACATTTAACTTTTAACACCAACAAACTCTCAACATCTAACCCACTAACACACACACACACACACACACACACACACACACACACACACACACACACACATCAATATACATTACATTTAACTTTTAACACCAACAAAC
>CM022677.1:19537784-19543765 GCA_012295275.1 Chrysomallon squamiferum
TATTTTTTATTTTTTTGTTAACTTTCAGTAAAAGGATCAGTTTAATAACACAATGAAGACTTACTTTTCCACTAACCTACACCCCCACCCTTTTCATGAAATGGAAACCATAGTAATTTCGAAATGTTAAATGTGTTTCCATAGCAACAATGACCCGAAAATGGCTGTAATAGAGGAAATGCAGTTGGAAAAAAAAAAAGAAAAAAAGAAAAAAAGTCTTCTGTGACAGCTTTTAAAGCTTCGTGTGACATTAATGAAAAAGATTTTTACAAATATTTGTTGATAAATGGACGTTTCAGATGGTTTTATGGCAAAGTCTCAGACAGATGGAAGGACAGAATAAAAGAGGTGGAGGTGGAGGTAGGGATGGGGAAAGAGAGAAGAGAGAGAAAAAAAGAGAGACAGAGAAACGAGGGAGAAAAACAGACAAGACAGAGACAGAGAGAGAGAGAGAGAGAGAGAGAGAGAGAGAGAGAGAGAGAGAGAGAGAGAGAGGGAGGAGGGAGAGAGGAGAGAAGGAAAGGAAAGAGAGAAATGAAGAGAAAGACAGAGATAAGAGAGAGAGAGAGAGAAAGAGAGGAGAGACAGAGACAGAGAGAGAGAGAGAGAGAGAGAGAGGAAGGAGGGAGGAGGAGGAGAGAGAGAGAGAGAGAAGAGAGGAGGAGAGAGAGAGGGAGGGAGAGAGAGGGAGAGAGAGAGGGAAAGGAAAGAGAGAAATGAAGAGAAAGACAGAGATAGAGAGAGAGAGAGAGAGAGAGAGAGAGAGAGAGAGAGTTACTTAAAGATTGATAAAGATATTTAGAGAGACAGATACATGTATATATATAATAGATGAATAATTGTGTGGATAGCTGAACTGGTCAATACTTCATGAATAAAATCTATCTATCTATCTATCTATGTATCTATCTATCTATATATAGCCTTAACACATATTAACAGCACTTGAAATAGATTAAAAAAAAAATGAAAGACAGAAAATATTTTTAGCAGACTTCAGAGGGAACCAGGAAAGCACAAATTACTGTAATCAGCTTATGGTGCAGTACGAGTGTTTACTTAAGAAAACAAAAATAGATAACCAAAAAAAAAAAAAAAAAATTTTTTTTGTGTAACACGGTCTAAAGATAGATTATAATTCATTCAAAAAAAAAAAAAAAAAAAAAAAAAAAAAAAAAAGAAGAAAGAAAAAAAAAAAAAAGAAAGAAAAAAAAAAAAAAGAGAGATAAATTATAATAATAATTAATAAAATGTCTTTGGTGTAAAGTGATATATATATATACCTGGATTACAGTCTAATTAGTGGTTTATTTACATAAACTGTTTCTATAAATAGAATTGTGGATAAAGATAGAAAAATCAAACACAATTAGAAAAATAAGCTGATCAATATTATAACATTCAACAAAAAAAAATAAAAAACAGAAAAAGAAGAATAAAAACAAGATGAAAGGAGAGAGAGAGAAAATAGCACAAGATAATTAACAATTTTAATAAATAATTTAACAACAAAAAAGAAAAGATCTTTCCAATTTTATGAGTACTAGTAAATAAATGTGTTATTTTGAAGATAGAGATGTATTGAACATTTTTTATTTTTTGTTTCATCCATTTTTTTTTTCTTTCTCTTATTCTAATACACTCCTTCATTATGTTTTTATGTCTTTCTGACAGTGTTTCTCTACATTTCTCAAAAACTTCTTTGTCTCTTTCTTTCTCTCTCTCATTCATTCTTTCTTCGTTCTATATCTCTGACTTTCTCCTTTTTCTTTCTTTCTCTTTTACTTTGTCCATTTTCCTTCATTCTTTCTCAGCCTTTGGATCCTTTTTCCTTCTTTCTTTCTCTCTTTTTTTTTCATTCTTTCTCTTTTCTCCTTTCTTTCTCTCTTTCTGACCTTTCTTTTTTATAACTTTATTCTTCCTTCATTCTTTCTCTCCCTGTCAGTTTTTCTTTCTCTCATTCTAACATTTCTGCTCTCTCTCTCTCTCTCTCTCTCTCTCTCTCTCTCTCTCGTAACATTTTAAAAAAATTAAATAATAAATACAGCTTATCCATTCTATTTTTATTTTTTTTATTTTCTACAAGAGATTCAGTATTTTTTCCATTATCCTTTCATTCAAAACATTTATGCATAATAATAATAATAATAAAAATCTTTTGACCTCTCTCTCTGTCTTTCTCTCTCTCTCTGTCTTTCTCTCTCTCTCTCTCTCTCCCTCCCTCCCCCTCTCTCTCTTTCTCTCTCTCAAAATCAATCTTCATTTTCTTCTATTTATTTCGATAAAACATCTCAATCAGAAACGAAAAAAATAAAAAAAAAAAAAATCTTTCATATCTATTTTTTTTTTAATCTTTCTCTTTTACACCTTGCTTTTCAATTTTCTTAATGTACAGCACTGGATGAAAAAAAAAAAAACAACAACAAAAAACCACAAACAGAGAGGAATTAACAACACCACATCGATATATATATTTTTTATTATTTCGCTTCTTGCCGCTAAAATCTCGTACCGTACACAAAAACGCACCGAGACTTACGTTTTTCTCTCGCAGACATATTCGACTTTATTGTCCATAACCGTGCGCGCTTTATGTGTCAGTGTAATCTAAGAAAATGTTTCTAAAACATTTTTACGTCTTCAGCTTCCTATGCTGGAAATTTATTGCCACAATTCACGGGGTTTAAATGTTCTCGCACAGGCAATGTTTATTGGAAATTGTTTCTGCGTAATGAAAAAAAAAAAAAAAAAAAAAAAAAAAAAACCGAGGGTTATAAACCGTTCTACAGCCACGTTTCGAAAAATATCGGTCTATTAAATTATGTAAAACTTGGAACTGATATTAACCGGAAAAAGGAATCAGCAGTGTATGCTGGTCCGTCTGGTTAAAATTTGAAAATTTGAATTTGATATTAAGTGGAAAGGAGGAACAGGTATTTATTAACGTTTTGGGTGTTCGGTTTGTTATAAAATGTGAATTTGATATTAAACGGAAAAAGCTATCACCTATTTCGTGTGATGGGTAATTTATATACAGTTTTGAATTTGATATTAAGTGGAAATAACAATTACAAATTTCACATCCGGTCGTAGGTTATATGAAATATGAGTTTCATATTACCTGGAAATAGGAATAAATATTTCCCACCAGTTTAATTACATAAAATTTGTATTTGATATTAAATGGAATTAAGGATTCTTATATTTCATTCATCACTAATTATCTAAAATATTAATCAGATATCACATGGAAAGAAAATATATCTTTTTATTTTCATTATATGCACATTTATCTAAAACTTGAATTTTATATTAGTGGAAATAGAAGTTATAAAATTCTCAACATTCTGATTATAAAAAAAAGAAAAAAATTTGAATTTCATAATAAATGGTAAAAGGTTCCTGAAATGTCTTTCAAGTCAATATAAAAACTTGATTTGATTTCAAGCCGGAATAGCCTCAGGAAATAACTTAATTTTAATCATTATCTAAAATGTGAATTTCATATTAACCGGAAAAATTATATAAAATGATGAATTAAAATAAGGCTGAAAAAAAAAAAAATTAATAAAAAAATGGAATTTCGTTTGTTAATTAAAATATAAAACATGAATTCAATATAACATGGAAAAAAAAATGATTAAATAAAATTAGAAATATAATTTTCACAAAAAAAAATGGATTCTGGAATGTTACTTCATAATAACTGGAAAAGAAAAAAAAAAGAAATGAAAAGAAAAAAAGTTTAAAAGGAAAGAAAATAATAATAATTATAATTTGATATTGTTAGGAATATGAAATAAAAATATCACCACATCTAAAATTTGAAACTGATATTAAATGGAAAAGGAATTATAATTTTCAGAAAATGAATTTATCATTTTTTTTTTTTTTTATTAACATCAGTTATTGCAGAAGATGTACATATTACCATTATTTACCCTTGTCACATTTTTATATCAGATATATACAAAATTGGAAATTGATATTAAGTGGAAGGAGGAATAAAAAAAAGAAAAGAAATAAAAACATTCAGTAAAGCTTAGTGAATGATATAAAATAAGAAATCGATATTACTGGGAAAAAAAATGATGAAATATATAGAGAGAGGGGAGTGTGCCTGTGTGTGTTTGTTTGTGTGTATGTGTGTGTGCAACGTGTATGTGAATTTTAATATATTACGTACTACACACACACACACACACAATACAACACTCACACACAAACACAGAAACACACATCAGTACCACAGACAGACAGACAGACAGACAGACAGACGGATTCACTCATTAAATCAAGAAGCCCACAAAACCAAAGCAATCAACATGAGTCCATTACTGCATCAACATCAACCGAGAAACAAAAACCAACGTCAGCAACATCAACGATGATGTGACTGCGCACCTCCTTTTCTCGCATCGTTCCTGCTCTGATGGATGTCAGTTCTAAATAAACGCGGCAAGATTTATTTTATTTCACGCTTGGCAATGCAGAAGAATTGATTTTTTCTTTTTCTTTTTCTTTTTAACGTGTCAGGAATCTCCGAGAATTTAGTGACGCTTAGGTGAAGAGTTTGAGAGTCCATAAATGTTTTATTGCTTTCATTGCTTTCTTTCTTTATTTCTTTCTTATTTTTATTATTATTATTAGTAGTAGTAGTAGTAGTAGTAGTAGTAGAAGTAGTAGCAGTAGTATCATCATCATCATTAGTTTTAACTTAAGTTTTACTTATTCATATTTTTCAAACTATTCTTAATAATTCATTGCCTTTCTTTTGGCTGTAGTTCTTTATTTATCTATATATGCATGTTTTTTCTCTCTCTCTCTCTCTCTCTCTCTCTCTCTCTCTCTCTCTCTCTCTCTCTCTCTCAATCGCTCTATCTTTCTCTCTCTGAACACCTTTCCTTTTCTCTAATATTCTGCTCCACTGTCTTTCGTTTTGTAGTATTTTATCTGTTATATATATCCTTTTCTTTTTCTAATACTGTCTGTCACCTCTTATACTCTCTCTCTCTCTCTCTCTCTCTCTCTCTCTCTCTCTCTCTCTCTCTCTCTCTCTCTCTCTCTCTCTCTCTCTCTCTCTCTCTCTCTCTCTCCCCCTCTCTCTCCCTCCACTCCCTCTTAAACAGTTAATTTCCTCAGCTGTCCATTTCAACGACTCCAACTCGAGCATTTTCAAAATCATCATCAAATATTCCCGAGAGAACACCTTCCTTTACAAAACCAGACCCCGACTGAATTTCAATCAATCAATTTACTTTACATCATCACAACTTGTTAAAATCATCATTTACATTAACAAAAAAAAAAAAAAAAAAAAAAAAAAAAAAAAAAAAAAAAAAAATCCCGACACAAAAAAGTTTATTTTTAAAACAACACATTTTTCTTTCTCCCATCAATTTCTGCTCGCGCTTGCATTAGAAGCATCATCAGTTTTACAGCGAAAAGAGATATTTTTTTTAAAAAAACCATCTCTCCTGACCACCATCCCATGCTATCAATGTTTACTCAAACTGTATTAAGAGTTGATCATTAATCTCTCTGGAAAAAAAGAAGACAGTTTTAAAACAGCTATCTCTCTCTCTCTCTCTCTCTCTGCCTCTCTCTCTCTCTCTCTGCCTCTCTCTTTTCTCTCTCTCTGCCTTTCTCTCTCTCTCTCTCTGCCTCTCTCTTTCTCTCTCTCTCTCTCTCTCTCTCTCTCTCTCTCTCTCTCTCTCTCTCTCTTTCTCTCTCTCTCTCTCTCTGCCTTTCTCTCTCTTTCTCTCTCTCTCTCTCTCTCTCTCTCTCTCTCTCTCTCTCTCTCTCTCTCTCTCTCTCTCTCTCTCTCTCTCTCTCTCTCTCTCTCTCTCTCTCTCTCTCTCTCTCTCTCTCATTTCAAATCTCAGTGATGTCCATTTTCTGCTCAAACTTTTTTTTTTAAAACTATCATTAATATTACTTTAAAAAAAAAAAAAAAAAAAAATTATTTATAAACTTGTCAG
>CM022677.1:19546465-19578965 GCA_012295275.1 Chrysomallon squamiferum
ACAAACTGCCAAATTTGTCTATCAGAAACTGCCAAAATTTGTCTAACATAAACTGCCAAAAATAATGTAACAGAAACTGCCAAAATTTGTCTAACAGTAACAGCTTGTTTTTAAAACCAGAAACCACTTAAACTGTCTAATGAGAAATTACCAAAATTAACATAAACAATTTTTTTTTATTAACAAATGAATAAAATTAAATAAAAAAACACATTTTGCATGTATCAAAAATGGACAAACGATGAAAAAAAAACCACAGGCCATATTTTTTTTTTAACCAAAACTGCACAAAAACCCAGATTTATTTTTTAAAATGCACTTGATAAACTGCACAAACATACTGGAGATTATTAAAATCAAACAATAAAGAAGTCTGCAACAACAACAACGATGATGTCAACAATGCAGTAGTAGTCTCCAGTTTTCTTGGCAATAAATAAACGCCGTCCTCCACAATGACAACGCAGATACTTAATATCTTCTTCACATTAAACTACAGCCCTGCTGCTGCTGCTGCTGATGATGATGACAATGATGATGTAGTAGTTTCCAATTTCCTTGGAAGTAAATAAACGCTGACCTCCACGCGACCACGTTTTCTAACATCAGACGCTTTTTAATTACACTCGCGAGTACACAAACGCCGACCCCGTTGACGATGCTTCGCAGGGACACTTTCTTCATCTCAGTTCTGAGTACATAAACGCTGCCCTCCGCGATGATGAAGTCTGAACCCTGCGAACGACAATGTGGACACAGCGACTGCGTTGTTTATGCAGCGTACATCGTTTGGGTTCTTAAGCCAATTGGCCATTGTGTTTGTGTGTGTGTGGCGCCGATGTCGTGAAGAAAAAAATGAAATAAAAAAAAATAAAAAAATGTGTTGCTTAGTGGATCAGTTGCTAATACAGCTAAGGCAAACCAGCAGGAAAAGACTCAGCAGAAAAACTCAGGTTAATGAGGTTTTTTTCTCTTACTCAGCAGACAGTTTGAGTTATTTTCTTTGTGCGACGTCTGCTTATTGTCTGTCCATGGTTAGAAGATGGTGTTTTAAGTTGTTTTGTTTTTCTTTGTGTAGGTGTGTGTGTGTGTGTGTGTGTGTGCAAGTGTGTGTGTGTGAGTTTGTGTTTGTATGTGTGCATGTGATATGCAGGTACATATGTGTATGTCTAACTATGTAGGTATATATACAGGAGTGTATATATAGGTGTTTGAATGTGTGTGTGTGTGTGGGCGTGTGTGTGTGTGTGTGTGTGTGTGTGTGTGTTGTACAAATCTTCAAGTATTATTGAATGTTTCTTTGACTATGTGTTCATTTATGTAAGTGTTTTTAATCAAAATTGTTTTCTTGTTGTATGTAACTTGTATGTAGACACACACACACACACACACACACACACACACTCTATTTCAAATGTTTGTTTTCCCATCATCCCAAATCATCCTATTCTGAGAATGATTTTTTAAAATTATTTTAAAGAGAGAGAGAGAGATTTTTTCTCTCTACATCTTGAGTGTCCTCATCAAACTATGTGAAAAGAATCATTAGTCAACTTACAGAGTAGAAATATTTCCAATAGATGACAAAATTTTCTAACATTTCAACCCAATCTAAATATTTTCTTACTCTGAATATCTTTCATTTCATTTCATCTGATTTTTTTTTGCCTGTCTTTACATATTCTACAAGGACAGAGAAAGTGTTTTTCTCTGTACAAACCAAGAGTTGTCATCACTCTCTGCGTGCAAAAAAAAAAATAAAAAAAAAATCAAGAAAAAAAATCTTTGTCATCCTTTAATCGAGCAGTTGAATGTTTGCTGAGAAATGTCCACACTGTGTCTGTCTGTCTGTCTGTCCTGGTTATTTATTTCTGTCATTTTTGTGCTTTCTTTTGCTTGCAGGCTTCGGTCCAAAATAGATCCAGTCCTCTATATACATTTTTTTATTTTTTTTTTTAAATGTTTTCCGTGCTGATTTTTGAGATGTGGGTTTCATGTAACTTCGTTTCGTTTTGTTAATTACATTTGACATTTGATAGGAAGGATGTCTGACTGAAGAAGGAAAGGAAAGGAAAGGAAGGGGGAGGGAGGGAGATGGAGGGAGGGAGGGAGAAAGGGAAGGGAGTGGAAGGGAGAGTGGGAGTTAGTGTGGGTGGGAGTGACAGAGAGCAGAAGGAGCATGGGGGACAGAAAGAGAGAGAGAGAGAGAGAGAGAGAGAGAGAGAGAGAGAGAGAGAGAGAGAGAGAGAGAGAGAGAGAGAGAAATAGAGAAAGAATGGGAAAAGAGAAAGAGATGGGAAAAAGGGAAGTGAATGAGATTAAGAAAGAGAAAAAGAGAAAAAAAAAAAAGAGAGAGGGAAAAAGAGAAATAGAAAGTGAAAAATAAGAAAGAGATAGAGACAGAGCAAGAAAGAAAGACAGAGAGGGAGAAAGGAGAAAGCAAGTGAAAGTGAGAGAGACAGAGAAAGAAAGAGAAAAAGAAAGACAGAGATAGAAATTAGAGAGACTGAAGAACAATGAGATTAAGACAAAAAAAAAGAAAAAAGTGAGAGAAAGTGAGACAGTGAGACAAAATAAAAAAAGATTTTGAGACAGACAGAAAAACACAAAAACAGAGAAATAGACAGAAAAACAAAGAAATAGACAGAGAAACAATGAAATAGAGTGATAGAATGAAAGAAAGAAAAAAGAAAAGAATGAAAGAAGGATACTGAAAAAAAATAAGCAACAGAAAGTAACCAGTGAAAATGTAAATAAAAATGACAGTGAATAAAAAAAAAAAAAAAAAAAGAAGAAGAAAATATAAATGAATTGGAATTTTCTTTCGGTTCTGGCAGATTTTATATGTCTCATGGGAGAACTGCTAACTGCAGCTATTGAGAAAGCGTTTTCATGTAAAATATTTTCTTTTAGAGTCCAAAAAAAAAAAAAAAAAAAAAAAAATAAAATAGAAAAGAAAAAATTTAAATTAGTTTCTCGAATTTTCCAAATAATAAATATAACTTCACACCATCTCATTGTACCAACACCAAGTAAAAAAAAAAAAAAAAAAAAAAAAAAAAAAAATGGAAAAAAATATATATAAAATAAAATTAAAAAAAAAGAAAAACAAGACAATAAATTTAAAAAAAAAAAAAAAAAAAAAAAAAAAAAAAATTCTTAAAATATTGAGTTTATTTCCCCCCCCTCCTTTAGAAATGCTTCACTCTCATCAGTTTAAAGTACCGAATCTTGTTCAATTCCAAGACAGAACTTTTCAAACATGATCCAGAAGAGTAAAAGCGTATAAACAATTTGTTAAAAAGTCTAAAATGTTGACAAGGGAGTCATAACTAAAATGAAGCAGTGAAGGGGGAACAATCAATTCATTGATTTTTCCAAGTGAAATCAATACCAGCATGAATTTCTACCATTCTGACATTTAACTATTCTGACATTTCACTGACATCAGTCTGACATTTGCCTGACACTACTTCCGTACTGCTCCAACACATCAGCGAGAAACCTAAAACAATTCAGACAATCCTCTCGACTGACACTGTTCTGACACTGTACTGACACTCATTCAAGAAAAATACAGTCTTAGTTTCTTACATTAATCAATTTTCTGAATTTCTTATTGGACTAAGGTCTGTGTGAACTTCTCAACATTCCTTTGACACTCCCTTGTTAAAAGTATTCCAAGTTTGTTTTTTTTGAATCAGACTGACGTTTGTGTGAAAATGTCATCTGACACTACTCTGACACTTTTCTGACACTCCTGTGTGAACAGCTAACGTCAGTCTTCTAAGTTTCTTATTAGACTAAGGTCTGTGCGAACTTTTCATCCAACACTATTCTGACACTACTCTGACACTAACAGCGAATATCAGTTTTTGAGTTTCTTACTAGTTTGACCTTTATGTAAACCTCTCACCCAGCATTATACCGACAATAAACGTGACAGCTTCCCCCGACACTGTTATGTGAACTGTTTTCTCAGTCTGCTGTTATAACGAAGCTTGTACAAAACAAAACAACTCTGACACTAATCTGACAATTCCACATGAACAGTAATCTTACTTTAACGAATATGTTATTACACTGAAGTTTCTGTGTGAACTATTTTGACAACACTTCGACAAACAAACCTATGTGAACACTCGTGTCACTTTTTTTTAAATTCATTACTACACTGAAGTTTTTGTGAACATCTCTGACACTACTCCGACAACAATCTGACACTACCCCGACAGCACTCTGACACCACTCTGACACTACCCCGACAGCACTCTGACACTTCTGCGTGAACAGTTACTCCGAGTCTACCATCAGACTGAGGGCTCTCTGTGTGTAACTAACTCACTGTAGACAAATCCAATCTACACACTTAACGATTTCCACTACATCATGACTGCCGAAAGTAGACTCCAGAGGTTTCTCGTCTGATTAGCGTAAAATTGTCCGTCTGTCCGTGAGGATGACAGACGAGGCAGTAGGTAATTCGAGTCGCTGATATATCTACTGATACAGACATTATACCACTCAGCTGTGTGTGTATGTAGATATATATCATTATATATATATATATAGTGTGTGTATGTGTGTGTGTGTGTGTGTGTGTGTGTGTGTGTATAGGTCAAATACAACCATGATAAGCCTATATGCTTACGTATCATGTATATATGTATAAAACACAGGCTTGTGAAGGATTAGGTATGTACACCAGAGACATAAAGTGTGATAAGTTGATGTGAGAGATAGAGAGAGAGTGACTGAGACAGAAACAGAGGTTACACACACAGACACATAAAGATAGAGTGAGAGAAACAGATAGCTAGATATACAAATAGAGAGAGACAGAAATACAGAAGCAACAATAAAATGTAAAATGTTCGAATTATGTAACAAGAAATCTATTCATGTGTTAATGGAATAGTGCTCTCTCTCTCTCTCTCTCTCTCTCTCTCTCTCTCTCTCTCTCTCTCTCTCTCTCTCTCTCTCTCTCTCTCATATTAGCATGAAAGACGTCAGGCAGAAGCTTACCATAGTTATACTCTCTCATCTCTTATGACTCCTAGCTATTGATGTCACTGTCCCCCATACAGTCCCTTTATATAGTAATCCCATCTATCAATACATTATTTCATTCATCTGTCTATCATTCATTCATCCTTATATTCCTTTATTTATTCTCTCTCTCTCTCTCCCCTTCTGCTTTAATAACAGCCACAATTACATAATGAAAGACAAGTAATTTTTTTTTTTTTTTTCCTTGACAAAACATCAATAACAATTGACACAAACGAACTCTCAATGATTAACTGTTTATCAGCGACTGTTTATCACTGGAATTGTAATTCGACGAAACTGATCAATTCACTTCGATCCCACTGGCGACAAAGCTAAATAAAAGATGAGAAGATTTTTTTTTTTTTTTTTTTTTTTTTTAAACTGGATTATGAATTTGTATATTCTCTTACCTTCTTTTTATTTTCTTCTTCTTATTATATTTTTTATTATTATTATTTATTTTATTTTTTAAAGTTATTGTCTTTATCAATGTGTTTCTTTTTTCCTTATTGGTATTATATATATATATATATAAAAGAAAAATAATAAAATATAAATAAATAAGGGAAAAAAACAAATTATGAATTAGTTCTTTGTTGTTATTATTGTTTTGTTTTTTTCATTAATATACTGTAAAAGAAATAGATTTTCTGAACCTAGATCTTTATTTTACCTTTGAATAAAAGAAACCTTTTTTATTTTTATTTTTTGTAGATCATCATTATTTTATCAATACTCATACATGTTATCTTCTATGACAAGAATAACTCATGGAAAAGCAGCAGGAAATTCTGTTTTATGTTTCATCAGACTAGAAAACAAATAACTGTTAATACATGTATCATTTACTTGTCCATCCATTCTTCATCTCTCTCTCTCTCTCTCTCTCTCTCTCTCTCTCTCTCTCTCTCTCTCTCTCTCTCTGTTTCCATTTCTCATTCCGTTTTTCTGTTTGTTTTTCTGTCTCTCTCTACCCTCTGTATTTCTCTCTGATTTGTCCATCTCTCTCTCTCTCTCTGTATTTCTCTCTACATCACTCCTTCTTTCTGTCTTTCTCATTATATCTCTATTACTCTTTCTTTCTATGTGTCTCTCTCTCATTTTCCCTCTTTGTCTTTCCTTTCATTCTCTCACTCAAATTTTCTCTCTCACTCCACTCCATCCATTCATTCATTCATTCATCTGTCTATCTGAGAAAGTTTAATTAATTTCTTTTCTTCTTTCTTGTTTCAGTTCTGACTGTGACCTTCTCCTTGAAGATTAACTTGGATTAAGCATGTGTTTACAGAAAGATGGTTCCAGTGTGATTTTAAGTTACCAGTGATTCGCTTACAATTTGATTTGATATTTTAAGACTCTCTAGGAACAAACAATCCCCAAGAAGAAAAAAAAAAAAAATCCACACTAAATCTAAGATCATGTACAATTTAAAGATGTGTTTGAAGATTTACCAGGTATAAATATTTTTTTTTTTTTTTTTTTTCATGGTGTTGGAAAAAATCCTAAATGAGTTGATTTTTCCACCTGGAATAAAAGTTTTTTTTAGAAGAAAAGTTTAAAATTTCATTAATTTACAATTAACTCTGAAAGAAACATTAATCTGGAATATCTGTGATCCAAGGAAAAAAAAAAAAAAAAAAAAAAAAAAAAAAAGACTAATTTATAATTAATCCAAAAATATTTTAATTTTCCATCTCAAAATTCACTTGGAATAAAAGTTTTTCCATGCAAGAAAAGTTTAAAATTTCATTAATTTACAATTAACCAGGAAAGAAAAAGATTCATCTGGAATATCAGTGTTTCCAGGAAAAAAAAGTGAGAGAAAAAAAAAAAAAAAAAAAAAAAAAAAAAAAAAAAAGCCCCACTAATTTATAATTAATCTGAAATAATTTGATTTTTGCCATCTCAAGATGTATCTGGTCTAAAAAATTTTCCATGCAGAACAGTTAAAAGTCAATTTGCTGTAATCATTGATTTTCTAACCTTTTGCAAATATCTATGACTTTTGGAAAAAAAAAGAAAAATCTGTTTCACGATTTGGTTTAAGTGCTTTATGCAGTGTTTTATGTAAGGTTTGAAACAAGAAGACATTCAAAAGCAGACGTCACTTTGCAAAGCAACATGGCGGAAATATTTTCAGAATGTGGAATGGAGTTTTAGTTGTTCAAGTCTTTAAAAACCTGTGGATGTGTCTGAACGGTTTGTGCACCAATGAAAATAAAAGCTTAAAAAAAAAGATGAACATATTGAATAAGGAATTCAAGTTCTAATTGTTAAAATTGTTTTTGTGGAAAATTGCTTTTTAACAAATGACCAGTTATTTTAATTATTTTGATGAGTTTAAAATACCAAACAAGAATCAACATCAATATCAAGACATCAAAAAAGCAAAACAGACAAATATAATTTTAAATTTACAACATTTGTAAGAAATTTTAAAAATTCATTTATTGATATTTTAAGAATTTTTTGTCTTTAAAAAAAAAAATGGTACAAAAAAAAAATAAAATATTAAAAAGGAAAACAAAAAATAATAATAAAAAAATAAAAATTCTGGTACATTCTCATGTGGAATCTATTATCATTAATCATCGACATTTTGTGAGACTTGTCAGAATTCACTCCATTAATTTAAGTGTGTGCGCCTAAGTAGAGGAGGAACAATGTAAACAGAAGAAACAGTGATGGAGAACAAACAAAATCTCATGTTTCTCTGTTGCATGACAAGTCTGGAATAAAATGTCTCCATACTGACACACTTTATGAATCTGTGAAACCAGTGTCAATAAATAGAAAAAAAAAAAAAAAAAAAAAAAAGAAAGAAAGAAAGAAAGAAAGAAAGAAAGAAATAAAAATAACAAGGAAATACAAATACAGAAATAAGAACAAAAATTTTAAGAGAAAAAGTGAAGATTCTGTGACAAAAATTTGTTTAAAATTTTGAAAAATTTTTTTTTTTTTTTTTTCTCTGACAAAATTGGGAACAATATTTTTATTCCGGAAATACGTTAATGGTATTTTTTATGAAATTCTGCTGTGCATGACAGATTTTGATTAAAAAACTTGATTCTGATACACTGTTTGTACTTGTCAATATTTAGAAAGAGAAAAATATAAAAAGAAAGAAAATATACTCCTGAAGGAAAAAAGAACAAAACTTGGAAGTGAAAATGTTAAAACTGTCCTTGATTTTGAAAAGAAAATTTTAAAATTCTGTGACAGAATTATCCAGTTGTGGTTTTTTTTGGGACAAAATATTGAAAAATATTTTCTTTGTGGAAATGTAATAACTGCAACTTCATGAACTTTTTAGTTCAGGAA
Source organism: Chrysomallon squamiferum (assembly GCA_012295275.1). NCBI lineage: Eukaryota > Metazoa > Mollusca > Gastropoda > Neomphalida > Peltospiridae > Chrysomallon > Chrysomallon squamiferum. Next base: position 19,554,839 of record CM022677.1, read on the forward strand.
TTTATATATTTTTTTCAATGTGCCAAGAGTTAAAGATTCATCATATCAGGAAATTTCATGATTTAATAACAGTACTGTGACAGTGCAATATTGTAAGTGAAACCTTGGGATATTAGGAACGAAAATATTTCTTTAAATAAACTTAAAAATATTTACTCCTGAAGGAATACCACAAACATTTACATATTCCTGATATATTTACAACCCTAAATTCATGAATTCAGGAAAATATGACCTTTTCATTATAGGAAAAAAGTGAAAAAAACCACCCCCCCAAAAACACCAAAAAAACACAACAAATTTCATGAATTCATTGGATAAAATCAGTTTTTTAAAAGCAGTGACTTCATGAATTCAGGAAAAATTCAGTCCCAACAAAAACATTTACACGTTTCCTGATGAATCCACAACCCAAAAATTCACGAAACTCAGGAAAAATATGACCTTTTCATTATAAAAAAAAAAAAAAATTCATGAATTCAGGAAAATTCCTCTCAACATTCGGCCGAGGCCGACGCCACAACCGCAACAACAACAACCACTACTACAACAACCACCACCACAGGAAGTGGAACAACAGTTACCTCCCTTTCTACGACTACAGCGACACCCTCGGCGGGGTGTGACCATGCAGCCGAAGACCCTGACAACAAAAACTGCAATGGCCGCCAACGTTTCCGAAATGCTGCCCGGAAAAAACGGCGCACTGACCCAGCGGGAGCTGACCCAGTCGGCCGAGGTTGCACAGACGATGAACACCAGCAACAGCAGCCACTACAGGGCGTCGATGATTGCCGTCCTCGTCATCATGAGCATCTTCCTGGTCATCACCATGACGACGACCAGCCTGCTGATAGCGTTCTGCCGGAAGAAGAACGCTGTGTTTGCGCTGCAGAAGTGTGAGCAGCAGGACGACGACGATGACTCTGAGTACGAGCTCGACGACATCGAGCAGACGGACATCGAAATGCTGAAAGAAGAGAGCGGACGGAAAAACGAGGTCAAACCGAGGTCGAACACGTACCCGAACCTGTCCCGCATCTCCAAAGTTTCCGCTGCTGCGTACAGACGGACAGACAGTCCTACGAACCAGCCTCTGATGTACGACTCGTCGACTCACTTTGTCATCGAGTCGACCGACGATGACGTTGATGTTGATGATGACGATAGAAAGAATTTGATGATGTGTATGCCGAGATCGAAGACGTTCAGTGTTTATTACGACAGAGCGAAAATTGTTAACAAAATGGATGTTGTTCGCGACGATGTTTTGCAGTTGAAAGGTTTGTTCGACAGGAGTGCTGTTGTGTACAAAAATCCCCACGCGTCTAAAAGCAGTCTTTCGGAAGATAGTATTTCGTCAAAAACTAAAGATGAGAGTAAATGTGTGCCAAAACCAAAAGAAAAAAATAATTCACAAAAGAGGAAACCTAACAAACCAAGTTCCACCAGAACCAGAACTGCAACAGAGTTTAAAACCTCTGGTCACAGTTTTGTGACCGACTGTGACAAACGAAAACAGACAGACAGACGTACAGACAAAGGTTATTTTAAACTGCAGACAATTAACACCAACTGCACGACAACTGATTCCAGTAACGAACAATTTGCGGGTGTTTCTGAATCTGACTTGACGAGACAGTTTCAGGATTTGGTTCTTGTTAACATGTGTTCAGGTAGTTGTGCGGAAGGCAGTACAGGAAGCACGGCCATGTTTGCCAAGTCGAAGGAAGATAACTCTAACGTGGCTGCAGACAGCTCGGAAGACAGTTTGAAGGATTCTAAAGAAATACGCTGGTAGAAACAGCCAAGCAGATGAGAACCGAGCTGATTAATAAAAATAAAACATTTATCCATTACTCTTGCCTGAGTTGTTTGTGTCGTGGTTACTTGTTAAAATCAATCAATCAATCAGTCAATCAATTAATGTACCAGCAAATCAATGACAGATTAGCAGAAATCAAATTATGGTTGCATCAGATTACAATATTTCAGCAAATACAAAACAAACATGTACCTGTAACAAGTTTCACTCACATAAATAGAAACATTAAAAAAGTATCACACATGCACGCGCACACACACATACTGTATTAATTACTTTTATGTATTTTCTGATTACATATATTCATGTATGCATATATAAATATATGTACGAATGTATCTAGGTATCTGCATATCTATGTATGCATATATGTATGTTTGTGTGTATGTCCAAAAGGGGTCATCAGTTCTACAAAACAAGGTCAGTCTTTTACAAACAAACAACATCCTTTCAAATCACAAATGTAAAATTTTTCCATTACATAAAATATTAGAAATAAGGGATGTAACTGATTACAACAGTAGCTTCATTTCTAAAAAGTCAAAATTACCTCCCTTGATAAACCTGCTGCATCTGAATAACAGCAACACTACAGTCACATGGGAGATAACTGGTAATAACAATAACTTTGATGGATGACAAGAAAAAGATGAAGTTATCTTTCTTGAAAATGTAGGCAACTAAAACATTTATAAGGGAGGTAACTGGTGACAATGATTCCTTTTGTAAAATGTCTGAACCTTCATGTTATCCAGAAAAATAAATTACAATAGCTAAAGCTTTCATAAAAACAAATCTCCTTTAAAAAACAAATTGTCTTTAAACTCCCTTGTTCACAAGAAAGATAACTCCCACCAACATTGCAAATAACAAGAGTTACCTACCTTGATCACTTGAGCCAGGCACTCTGCACCACGCCATGTCAGACTGCAACCTGTGAAGTTGACAGAGTTGATGTTGGTGGCATTCTTCACCCCCTTGCAGACAACTACAATGACGTACAACAACTCCAACGTCAGCAGATAAAATTTTACATAACGATATTTAATATTTCAGTGTTAATAGTTCAGCTTGTGTCATGTGTAAAGGATTCTTACTGAAAGATCTGCTGTCACTTTATGGACTGTTCATACTGATTATAGTAGCCATGGTTTTTTTTTTATGATTTGGGGAAAAAGATACAAGTGAAAATATAGTAATTAGTAATAATAAAATAAATCTTTAAAAATGTATTTTTTTCACATATGCTCAGTCTTATCAGTAATTTTGTTTCTTTTATCTAAAACAAAAATATATATAAGATATATATGTCTGCATGTATGTGTGTGTGTGTGTGTGTGTGTGTGTGTGTGTGTGTGTGTGTGTGTAGACACACACAGTAAGTTAGGCTAATTTCTTTTTTTTATTCAGAACAAAATTAAAAAAACTAATAATTAAAAAAAGAATAATTAAAAATATATATTTATAATTTATGAAACACAGATGCTCAGTCTTATAAATATATTTTTCATTCTAATCTTTTTAATTTTCATTTTTGCTATATTTTGTGCAGTTATCAACTTCAGAATACTTTGAATATTTCTATTTGAAAAGTCTTGTTCTCTGAACTGATAGCAAAAAATGTAAATTAAATTATTCTTTTTGTTCATAAGTTGATTCAGCTGAAATGTATTTTACAGAAATAAATAAAATAATTAATTATTAATAGAAAAAAAACACAAATATTTACTTTCAAGCCCAGCATCTCCAAGGCGACAGTATTCCAGTGAAAGATGATTGAGAGATGTGTTTTTAACTAAATCCTGAAAACAAAACAAAAATACATAAACAGCAATAATAACTTTATGTGTGTGTGCCTAAAATGGGCCTTAAATAATGACTTAAAATAAAAAGTAACAACCTTACAAGTCAACCTATAAAAAGCCTTAGTAATATTTTTACAAAAAAAAAAAACAAGCTTAAAAAGGCCTTCAATCACGACTTCTTAGTAAACCTATTGAAAACTAACAGTAATAACTTTTTAAGAAAGCCTAAAAAGGGCCTTAGAGAATGCCTTATTTGGTAAACTTATTAATCTTATTATGTCAAATTTAGCAAATTTTTTAGAAAAACTATTTATTTTTATCCCTATGTTTAATGATGACAAAGTAAGTCATCTACCAAGCAAAAAATTAAGGTTTAATTTAAGCGAGTGTGTTATGTCGAGATATCTTGTTAATGGTTCAAAAGGTTAATTACTGTACATGTTAAACCTATAAAGGGCCATTAACAATAAATTTACATTATTAACCTATAAAAGGCCCTCATAATAACTTTTCACGTTAACCTATAAAGGGCCCTAATAGTAACTTTTCACGTTAACCTATAAAAGCCCCTAATAATAACTTTTCACGTTAACCTATAAAAGGCCCTAGTAACAACTGTTCAAGTTAACCTATAAAAGGCCCTATAAAGGGCCTTACTGAAAACTTTACAAATTAACCTGTAAAGGGCCTTGGTAATACAGCATTATTACATTTACCTATCAAGATAAACCACAGTAATTATCAAGAACTATATAGTCCCACAATAATACAGCATCATTAAGTAAACCTATCAAGATAAACCACAGTAATACTTTATCAAGAGAACCTAAAAAGGGCCCACAGTAATACGTAATCAAGAGAACCTAAAAAGGGCCCACAGTAATACGTAATCAAGTGAACCTAAAAAGGGCCCACATTAGTACGTTACCAAGAGAACCTAAAAAGGGCCCACAGTAATACGTAATCAAGTGAACCTAAAAAGGGCCCACAGTAATACGTAATCAAGAGAACCTAAAAAGGGCCTACCTTTACAAGTATCTGCAAGTCTCGGTCGCGAAGGGGAATCCCCTGGAGCTCGAGACAGCGGAGACTGGAGGACACGAGGAGACAGTCATGGAGGGCTTTACACAACCGAAATGTGATTTCCTTCGACCGAATTGATGGCGTTTTTCTCCTCTGTATTGCAGCTTTCTTTTCTGAAAAATGTTTTTTTTTACTTTTTTTTTAACTTCCATAAAAACAAAATTTAATTTTTTTTTTCAGTGTAAATGAAATTATTATTATTATTGTTATTATTATTATTTTTTTTTATTATCTGTTTAATTTTTATTACTCTGAAGGAAGTTAAATGTTTCTGTTTTAAATGAATATATAGTTTAAAAACAGAATATTGCTTTATCTTTTGATTATGTATGTGAATCCAGGGGCAGATAAGTTCTATTTAAATTATCTTTCCTTTGTATTTTAAAAATTTGTTTACTTATTATTATTTTAAGTGATTAAAGCAAAACATGGTCACATAACTCTTTAATATTTCTTAATTAAATAATTCTGTTTTATAAAATATCTGACTTAATCAAAGGAGGTTAACATTTAGGTACTACATAATTTCATTTAAATTTTTTTTTTTTTTTTTTTTTTTTTTTTTTTTTTTTTTTTTTTTATCTTTTTTTATCTAGTTCAGTATATATATATATATATTTTTTAACAAACAGATAATTGTTCCTCATTTTATTAAATTAATTCCAATTTAAAATTACTTTTTTTTTTTTTGCATTTGTTCAGCATTTAATGATTCTTTGAAAAACAAGTGAATAACTCAAATTTATAAAAAATTTATATCAATGAATAAAGAAACAAATAATTATTTACAAATTAAATCTCACCATTTTCGTCTCCAAAAGGCTGAAAATAGCTTCGCACAGCTACAAAATCTAAACTCTTGTTTATTCTTAAAGTGTTCAGAATCGGTTGCCAGTCATTTGCTCTGAAAATACATAAGTAAGTAAGTAGATAAAATAATGAATAAATGAATGAATAAATAAATAAAAATGAATGAATGATAAATAAATTAAATAATGAATGAATAAATAATAAATAAAATACTGAATGAATAAATAATAAATAAAATAATGAATGAATGAATGAGTAAATAAAATACTGAATGAATAAAATGAATGAATCAATCAATAATTAATCATTGGCTGCCAATAAAATAAATAAATAAATGAATGAATAAATAAATAAATAAATAGATAATAAAAAGAAATAATAATAGAGTAAGTAAATAATGAAAATAAAGACATTTATTAACATTTTAAACACATTAAAGCAATAAAATATCATTTGGAAATATGAAAAATATATTTATACAATTTTTTAAGGTACATTTTAACAAACGTGACAGCAAAAACAAAAAAAAAAAACGTAACGTAATTCACAACATATCAACTAATTACAGCTGTTTCTTCGTACCAAGAAAAGTACATGTTTAACGAGTTTTACCTGATTCGGTCTGCATTAATGTCAAGGACACCTTGCGACAGGTGAGCTTTGACAGCAGCTACTGGAACGCTGTCTTGTAAAGCACAAAGGTGGTCGTAGTATGTTTCAAAATCATTGCCTCCATTTTGTCGGACATGCACACTGTGAATCATTGTCTATAACACTGTATCCTGAAAAAGAAAATATATATATATATTTATATAGATATTTTTATTAATTACAAACAGGAAAGAGAGACTGGAAAAAGAGATTGAGAGAGAGAGAGAGAGAGAGAGAGAGAGAGAGAGAGAGAGAGAGAGAGAGAGAGAGAGAGAGAGAGAGAGAGATTGGTAAAAGGTTAAGTGAAAGAAAACAGGACTACAGAAGAGAAATAGGGTATGAGAGAGAGGGATAGACAGAGAAAGAGAAAGAGAGGGACAGACACACATACAGAAATATACAGACTGACAATGACACAGGTGATAAGGTATGTGTGGGAAACAGTATTACTGTATACCAGTAATTCAGTGTTCTTTATTATTTAAACCATGCCTTAAAGTTCATTAACAATAATCTAAAGTAACCAATGCTGGCATCTGAAGAAAAAATATTCCTTATACAGCGCGTGATATGATTGGCTTATTATTGCATAGGACATTGAGATTCTATAATTTATTCCATTTAAAATATTATTTTCACATAAAAAAAAAATTCGTAACTGTGATAATAATATAAAGTTAGATAATGAAATACCTAAGTGAAACGGTGATACTTGAACATTTGTTGCATTCACCGATTCAGTGTGCATATGAATCTGATAGTTATACGTTTCTAACTTTCTTCGGAAATGGATTCGGCCTCAGATATAGTTTATCTCAACAATAAGCATCCAACTTAATGGTCATACTCTTTCTCATAATTATTTATTCGTTCAATATAATATGAAATATTATTTATTTCTTCAGAGGCCAGGAGAGGGTTGCATTCTGATTCTATTACAGTCGTGTTTGTGCACGTTTCGCCGATGTTTGCTATTCGATTACTCCATTAATTCTCACCAGCGATAATTGGAACTATGTCCAGTTGCTTAATCCTGTGTAAAAATAACATGAACAAGGTTGCCAACTGTTTGGTTCTGAAATCTTGCTTTCACTGATCTTAAATCGGTAACAGCTTCTATCCCGATTTGGATACTGGCGCCATTGTTGTTTTTGTTGGTTTTCGACCGTTTCAATACATTCAATATGCTGGTATTCTACTTCCGTATATCTTCGGTTTTCTTCGTCATCTGTGGAGAGGTGCAATGATTGCAGTTTTTATTTTGTTATTGCTTGATTTAGTCCATTTCATTTGTTTATTCTTACTCAGTAATCTTACATTTATCTCATAAATAAATAAATATTTATTGAATCATTAATATTTTATGTTATATATAGTGCATTTATGAAAGAAAGAAGAAATAATATATTTAATAACACTAACACTACAGTCACTAGTGTTGTAAGCGGAAAAAATGCATTAATATAATTGAAAATAAGTTAGTTTATTGCTAATATATAGTTTGCTAAAAATTATTTTAATTATAAAATATATAGGCATATATATTATATTAAAGATTGCAATGTCATATTGATAGAATACGATATTTTCAAACATGAAAACGAAATATACCGAAGATAAACGAACTCGTGTTTTTCCGTGTCACGAGCTGAATCAAACACTTGCGTTCAGGAAAGTTCTAGATTCTTGTACCATTTCATTGTTTAAGGTAGTAGTTAATACTGAACATCAGATTTACGTAAGAGAGGGATAGCATATATTAGATACTAAGTTATTTGCAGGTGATCGGTGCCAGATTCAGGTTCGTACTCTATTATCAATTGTTTTTGTGTTCTGTCAATATTTCGTCTGCTTGTGTTCGCGTTCTGAATCGGAAACGATGTTATATTTGATTTATTTTCGTCTTTTTCTCTGAAACAGTTTTAATGTGTATTTGGTAACAATTAAGCTCGGTAAAATATTATCACAGTGAAATAACCCAATATATTTAGAAAGGCTTTAATTTAAGTGTGTATTTTTACACTTAAACAGTTAAATTACATTTTATTTTTAAGCCTTTATTTCACTCTCTCCTAAGTAGTTGAAAATGGTGAAAGAAACCGCATTTTATGAAATTCTTGGGGTGAAACCCACTGCTACACCAGATGAAATTAAGAAAGCATACCGAAAACTGGCATTAAAATACCATCCTGACAAGAACCCAGATGATCCAAATAAGGTAAGAACTGAGAATTATTTTTTATAATAATTTAAAGGAACGAGATAACGTTTTAATAACTGTTTTAAAATCTGCTTTTCAGTCGGTAAAGGTAAGTTAATATTATTTATTTCAAAACATTACTGAGCCCCTAAGCATTTCATACGGTATAAAATTAATAAAATGAAGATTATTTTACTCTTCCATTACTCAAAACTAACCCTTAATTACGAAATTGATATGGTTTGAAATTTTGTTATTTATTTCTGATATTTCTGATGTTAACAGATGAATCGGTGATGAGCTAATGGCTAATGATACAGCAGTCATTTTACATACAAGTCATTATTAGTAATATATAATTATTATTTTGTCTTTTAAATATTATTATTATTATTATTATTATTATTATTATTATTATTATTATTATTATTTTGTTTTGGGATTTAAAAAAAAAAATTTTGGTTTATTTCATTTCAGACTGGTTAGAAATTACACAGATGAATCATTATGTAATTAAACTAATTAATTAATTTTATTTTTATTATTATTTTTTTTTACATCATTCAAATTAATATTTATTATTTTTCACTTCATCCAAAGCAGCATTTTACAGATGAATTATTTTTAACACTTTCTAGTAAATAAATATATATATTTTTTAAAAATATATGTTTCTAATTAGTGTTTATCATTTTTTTTCAGTTCAAACAAATCAGCATGGCTTACGAGGTTCTCTCCGACCCGAAGAAACGAGAAATCTACAACAAGGGAGGAGAAGATGCCATCAAGGGGGGAGGTGCCTCTGACGGAGGGTTTGCCTCGCCCATGGACATATTTGAAATGTTTTTCCATGGTGGGGGTCGCAGGCGCGGCCCTGCTAAGGGTAAAGATGTGATCCACCAGGTGAACGTCACCCTGGAGGAAATGTACAATGGATCTACTCGTAAACTGGCGCTGCAGAAGAAAGTGATTTGTCCAAAATGTCAAGGTCGGTGGAACAAAGCTGTAGAAATAAATGAGTTTTAGCTTTTCTTTTTTCTTTTTTTTTAAAAGTATAGTTGAGGTGAATTTGATGCATCTTATTCTACTTCTTCTTGTTATTATTATTATTATTATTATTACTGTTGTTATTAGTTATTATTATTATATTGTTACTGTTATTATTACTGTTATTATTAGTGTTGTTATTACTGATATTATGCTACACCTCTTATTATTATTATTATTACTGTTATCATTTTTATTTTCTCATTCAAACATATTTAAAAACATATCTCACTGCTGATACATAATATTCTCTCTTTGACTCACTAATATATATATATATATATATCAATCTTCTTTATACACACACATATATCAAACTCTCTTTCTTTCTGCCTATTTCTCTTGTCTACCTTCTTCTCTATCTGTTTCTTTTTCTATCATTCTCTTTTCATTCATTCATTCATTCACACTGACTGAGTTCCTCACTCCCTATACTTTCTCCACTTCTGCTTAGGACAAGGAGGCAAAGATGTCCAGAAATGTAACTCGTGCCATGGCTCGGGCACAAAGGTCATTATCCAGCAGCTGGGCATTGGAATTGTCCAGCAGATGCAGACAATCTGCCCCGACTGTAAAGGTCAGGGGGAGACTATCAGCCCCAAGAACCGCTGCAAGAATTGCCAAGGAAACAAGACGCTGAAGGAGAGGAAAATCTTAGAGGTTCACATAGACCCAGGTAACAAAAAACTTCTTCTATACACTGTTTTTGGTTCACTTTTCAGCTCGTTTCCGTATTAAGAATTTCACACACATGCATGCACGCATACACACACACACATACACATATTTTTTTCATTTGTAATTTAGACAAAGAGGAAGCAATCTGTTTATTGATAAAAAGTGAAGTGTCATTTAGTAATTGGTGTTTATGAGTGAATGTGTGTATAGAATTTTTATTTTTATTTTTATTTTTTTATAAAAATGTGCAGTCTGTTGATAAAACCAGTCAAAACATAAATAAATAAATAAATATATATAAAATGAAATGAAAATAAAAACACATGTCTGTCTGTTTATAAAACCAGATAATTTTCTTGAATTAGAACTGCCAATGTTCTAATGTGATCATAATACTCAATTTGTTACATATGTATAATGACAGTCTTGTAATTAAATATTATTATTATTATTAATATTAATATTAATATTATTATTATGATTATGATTATGATTATGATTATGATTATGATTATTATTATTGTTATTATTATTATTATTATTATTATTATTATCATCATCATTAACAATTAATATCATCATCATTTTTATATTATTAACCATGACTGTCATTATTAACTATGATTATCATCATCATTATCATCATCATCATCATCATCATCATCATCATCATCATTATTAGTTATTATTGTCATAAACAGGTATGAAAGATGGCCAGCAGATCTGTTTCAGTGGGGAAGGAGACCAGGAGCCGGGACTTGAACCAGGAGACGTAATCATCGTAATAGAGGAGCAGCCACACAAAGTGTTTCGCAGACGAGGACAGGATCTAATCATGACCTTGAAGATTGACCTGGTGGAGGCCCTGTGCGGGTTCCACAAACAGATAGAGACGCTGGACAAACGAATACTGTCGATAAAGACTCAACCAGGTATTACTGATGTCATTGTTGTAGTGGTAGATGTAGTTGTAGTTAATTTTATTTTTATTTTTATTTTTATTTTATTTTTGTAAATATTTTTGTTAGTGTTATGTGGGTTTATATTATTATTATTTTATTTTATTTTTTAAATATTTTTATTATGGTTTATGTGGGTTTATATTATTTTATTTTATTTTGTAAATATTTTTATTAGGGTTGTGTGGGTTTATATTATTTGTATTTAATTTTTTTAAAATATTTTTATATTAGGGTTATGTGTGTTTATATTATTTTTATTTTATTAAAACACTCATAAGCCCATTTTATTATAACAATAATTATTATTATTATTTTTATTTTTATTTTCTTTATCATTATCATTTTTTAAATTATTTTCTTTCTTAATATTACTAATATTGTTGTTGTTATTATTGCATTTTTTGTTATCATTATTATTATAATTACTGTCACTGTTGTTGTTGTTATTGCATTTTTTGTTATTGTTATAATTACTATCGCTGTTGTTGTTATTGTCATTATAATTACTATCACTGTAGTTGTTGTTGTTGTTGTTATTATTGCATTTTTTGTTATTGTTATTATTATAATTGTTATCACTGTTATTGTTGTTGTTGATGTTGTTGTTGTAATGTTTTAATTTTTTAAATTTCAAGGCGAGGTGATTCCTCACGGCACAGTCAAGTGCATTCTGAACGAGGGAATGCCCCACTACCGCAACATCATCGAGAAAGGCCGCCTCATCGTTCAGTTCAGTGTGGTGTTCCCACCAGATAACTTCCAGCCTCCGGAAAAGCTCAGAAAGCTGGAAAAATACCTCCCTGAGCGCACGGAGCTTATCGTTCCCGACGACTGTGATATTTGTTCTCTGTCGGAGGTTGACCCCGAGGAGATAAAGCAGAGACAGCGCGAAGCGTACGAGGAAGACGATGAGATGCATGGACAGAGAGTGCAGTGCGCGCAGCATTGATGTGGATGTTTGTGTTTTGTGTTCGCACCGATGTAGGCAGTTGGCAGTGTAATGAGTCTGTGTTTGGTTAGATTTTCCCGTTTACGTTAATTCGTTTTATTCTCTCTCTCTTCTTTTTTTAAATCGGTTTGTAAATGTGTACAGAGTATGTTTGTATAATCGAAGAAAAGAAGAGTGTCCTAACACAGGTTTTGTTAAATCTTTAGTTAAATCTTTTTTTAGGAGTGATTATGTTTCGTCAAAGAGACTCTCTCTCTCTCTCTCTCTCTCTCTCTATACTTTACTTTTGATACCCTTTAAGACAGGCACACTAACACACACACCCATAAAACATCTGTGAACATACTTCAATCAGCATAAATTTTGATTAACAGAATTTTTGCTTTTTGGTGTTGAAATAAATGTATTATTAATAAAAAATACTAATATTAATTAAAAAAAATGGATATGATGATGATGATGATGATGTTGATAATGATTAATAAAAAGAAATAAAAACAAAACGATAAAAAGGTGACAGAAAAATTAGTTTTCAGTGCTTTAAATTTACAATGCCAGATTTAAAATATATTTTCTCAATTTATTTTTGTTTTTGTCGTCATCAAAATCTGGCATTAAAAGACATGATAAGAACACATTAAATAAACAAAGGTTATTTGATATGGTCATTATTATTGTACTGTGTACTGGTTACTTAAAGTGACCAAACAATATTTTCATCTAAACACAGTTGGACCATTCATTTTATATATATACATATATATATATATCTATCGTTTTGGAAACAATACGGTCATCTAAGTCGTGGGTGCATAATACGTTGATTGTGATTGACTGGTCAATCACCAGTGTAGCGTGGATAGATCGCACGCCACTGAATGCAGGTCACCTGAGTGACCTTGTGTAATCAGTTGAATTGTGCTGTAAGAGTTCGTGCAGTCACGCAAGTTAAGTTTACTGAAGAACAGACAATTCTTTAATTTGGATGATTATCAAATCAGTTTGATAGAAATCTGTGCTTGTCACTTTAAACTAATTTTATTTTTTTATTTTATTTTTTTTATTTTTTTTTTTTTTTTTTTTTTTTTGTATATTTTTATTATTTTGTTTGCAGGTTTTAAAAACTGTTGATTTAAAACTGTTGACCAATTTCTGTTTGTTATTTCTCTACACTGATTAAACAATAAATTATTCTTTGATTTGATGATTAAGAAATAATTTATGAAGTATTCAGAGAACGTGCTTGTCATTTTTAATTTTAACTGTATTTTTTTGTAGTTTGTGCAGATGGTAATCAGCAGTAGATTTTAAAACTACATAATAATATGTTTATTTAAACTGACCAGTTGCTTGCACTGCATGTATAGTTGACTGCTTATATAACACTGTTAGCTTGCTAAAAAAAAAGTATATTTTTTGATGATTATTATATAGTTTGATAGAAGTAATCAAACAACTTAATTAGTGGGTTTTATTTGAGCTTGGTTTTTTTCTCTTTGTTTGTGTACAAATTTTAATCTGCAGTAGATTTTAAAAACCACTGACTGACCAGTTCATGTTTGTTACTAGTATATTTGTCAAAGAATAGTTTATTATTGATTTTGATGATTATCAAATAAATTTTGAATGAAGTATTTCAAGCCACATATCTTGTCATTTTAATACTTAACTGGTATTTTTCTGTGTTTTTCTCTCTGTTCTGTATAGGTTCTTAATCTGTAGCAGATTTTAAAAACTACATGGTGTTTATTTAAATTTACTAATTTGTGTTTGTCACACAATAAATTGTCAGAAGAATAAATTATTCTGTAATTTAATGATATTCAGATTAATTTGGTAGAAGCCAATGTGCTTGTCGGAATTTTGTTTATTGGTTTTTAGAAAACAACCATTATATATTTTAGTTTGGACACTAATTCAAATTGTACAACTGTATATATATATATGTGCAGTATAATGTTTATTTGAACAAAGTTCAGTAGGTAAGTTACATACTTTATTTTTCTTAATAAATTGAAAGTTGAAATTCAAAATTTTGATCCTCTAACACAAACACACACACACACACACACACACAAAGAATAATAGGTGTGTACATTATATAATGTACACTTATTCAAAACTGTGGGAAGTACACATTGAAACACATAAGTAATAATTTTAAATTCTGTGTATATATATATATATATATATATATAAATAAATTACACATAATAAGAGGTGGAGAAATCTTTAATATATCATTATACAGGTTGACTGTCACCCAACAGAAGCATGCTGGCTATGTGAGTTTTACAGATAGTTAGTTGACTGTTATGTTAGCAAGGACTAGTTTTACAGATAGTTAGTTGACTGTTATGTTAGCAAGGACTAGTTTTACAGATAGTTAGTTGACTGTTTTTAGCACAGATAGTTAGTTGACTGTTATGTTAGCAAGGACTAGTTTTACAGATAGTTAGTTGACTGTTATGTTAGCAAGGACTAGTTTTACAGATAGTTAGTTGACTGTTATGTTAGCAAGGACTAGTTTTACAGATAGTTAGTTGACTGTTATGTTAGCAAGGACTAGTTTTACAGATAGTTAGTTGACTGTTATGTTAGGAAGGACTAGTTTTGCAGATAGTTAGTTGACTGTTATGTTAGCAAGGACTAGTTTTACAGATAGTTAGTTGACTGTTAAGTTAGGAAGGACTTGAAGCAACAAGTAACCACTTCATAACACTTTAACATATCTTGCAAAAACAGAACATTTCAGATAATAAAGGTAGAAAAAAAAAAATGAAAAGTGAAATTTTAATTAAGCACAGGTACAATAAAAGCTGCAGGTACAGGTAATTCTTTTGACTAATGTAAGAAAATTCGTTTCAGCTTCGAAATTTGAAAAAATAAAATTGAAATTGCTGTATGTATAGTATAGTTTAGATCTGTTAATTTTAGCTGTTTTGTTTAGTTTTAGTTTCTGTTGTATGCTGTATGATACAGACTCTCTGGAAGCTGATGTTTGTTTATAATCGTAGTATAAGTCATTTCACTTCAGAATTTCTCTGTATTTTGGAAATATTTGACATTTTGGAATGGGACGAAGTACTCGGAAATTTCTCCACCTTGATGAATCATTGGTTCACTGAAGCAGTTTGGTATCATATCATCAGCCTTTTTTATTTTATTTTTCCTTGTTTCATTTCTTTAATTCTTATTATTCTGTATTTATTATTGTTGTTGTTGTTGTTATTATTATTATTATTATTATTATTATTATTATTATTATTATTATTATTATTATTATTATTATTATTATTATTTTTTTTTTTTTTTTTTATTATTATTATTATTTTAATTATTTTTTAAAGAAATAAACTCTTTTTTTTCTACCTGTTTTTTTTTTTTTTTTTAATAATAGAAATTAAAAATTGTCTCATTAGTTATTAGTGGCATTTTGTCAATTTTTTTTTTTCATTCATATATATATATATATATATATATAAACTTTGTATTATTTTTCTTCATACATAACTTGTTTTTGTATTTTTTCTCATTTCGTCACATGTGCTACTGGATACTGACATAAATCATACAAAAATATTTTTGAGTTTTGTTTTTCAATTCACTTACAAACAAAATACTAGTTGTATTTATAAAATGTGGTCATTAGTATATTCAGTTGAACAGTCATTGCACTTGAAACAATAAAACAAATTATAAACAAAGATTTCCTTCTATACAATACTCATATAGCTTTGTTTTGTATCTATGATTAATCTTTAAATAATACATATTCAAGTATAATGAAATAAGATTTTGAGAATCCAAGGTCATTGAAATTCTTGACGTCTGCAAATGAGAAATACTTAAGACTGAGCATAATTGTATTTACATAGATATACTCAGTCTATCAGGAATTTTTTTTCACCTTTCTGATGACAATACTAGACAAGGAGAAAAGGTCAGCCTACATATATTATGAGCTTATTTTATTTTATTTATTTTATTTATTTTATATTTTATATTTTATATTTTCATTCTACAAAGGATTGGTTTTTGAAAAAGTACATTGGCTATAAATAATTTTCTGAATATAATCATTTAACAGCACTTCAAATATATTCTTAATCTGTTACATTCACCTGGTGTTTCATAACCATTGTTATGAACCATTCTGTTCAGTGTATTTATTAAACACGTAATTTGTGATTATTCAGTGCATTTATTAAACATAATCTATTATTACCCAGTGTTTTTTAACCATTATTATGAATTATTCTGGCCAAGATATTTATTAAATATATTCTTAAATTTATTATTCACTGTTTCATAACTCTTTATTATGAATCATTGAATTCAATGAATCATTTAAAAACAATCAATGAATACACAATGTTTCATATCCAGTATTGTCTACCATATGTATCTAATTTTTTATTTTATTATTTTAAAATTCAAAAGACAAAGACAAATAAGATAGAAAATGTTTATTCACAAATGATTTTAAACCCATAACCCCAAACTGAGAAAAAATAAAAATATAAATAATAAAATAAAAATATTTTTTTCTTATTTACATATTGTAAAGCAAGCTGAAATTAAGATACACAATATTTTGATATGTAGTTAAATAATTTACAGTAGGGTTACAATACATCTAATGGAAAACAGAGCTAAAACTATAATGATGTTCAGTAGTATTGCAATAAAAATTATAATATAGACTTTTGAAAAGTTATGTTAAAAAAATAAAGTATTTGAAGAAAAGTGTTTTCAAATTTAGGTTTGAAGTTGGCCGTTTTATTCAATTACAGTATTCAATAAAAACAGAAAAACTTCACAGAAAGTATTTCCAAAATATTAAGATTCCAATACAGTATATACACCAGTATTGCAGTAAAAGAAAACAAATTTAACTGGAAAATCTATTCTACCCATTATTGTTATTATTGTGAGTTTAATGTTTTGCAGAATAAAAGAAAAAGAAAATAATACAGTTTATTAACAGATAAATGTTTAAATTAAGTTTTAATAAATGCTTTCAAAATAGTCTGTTATGGTATTCAAAAAAAAAAAAAAAAAAAAATAGAAAATAATAATAATAATAATTAAAAAAAGGTTAATTTATGATTTTAAAATTGTATTCCAAATACAGTGTATGTACATAAACAGATTTTTAAGACAAAAAAAAAGGTTCAAATTGATGGATCTCAAAAATTATGTTCTGAATACTGTCTACATTTTATAAATTTATAATAAAATGAAAATCAGTTTTAAGTAAGAAAAAAAAGTAATATTACAATAACTGTAATTCTCTAAAATTGTTTATAATACAATATATAATTATATATATTAAAATAACTTTTCAGATCAAAATAACATTTGACATTTGTATCTCATAATGTCTATGGTTGCACCAAACTTTAAAACAAAAATTATTTTAGAAACAGCTTTATATATATTTGTGTGGAGTTTATAACAGAGAAATCCACAAACATGATTATCATATGAACATCTAAATTAGTGTTGGAGATTTCTGCTGGATAAAATAAAAGAAAGTAAACTCCAAATTTTAAAATAGTTTGTGATAGCTTATACTAAAAAAGAAAGATAGACATTTGGAGGTAATAATAATAAAAAAATCTTGAAACATGATTATCATAGGAACCTTTAAATTATACAGAACTAAGACTTGTACAATATGTAAAAGAAATAAAAAATAAAAAACCTGGAAATAATTTTTTAAAATAATGAATGAAAAGATTAAATTAAAGTAACAATTGCTGATATTAAATTCTTTTTATCTAAATGCTAATAACATTTTTGTATGATTAAAAGGTTTTGTCTAAATTATGTCCATTAATAATTCTTTGCTTTCAATAAATTTAAAGCTGTCAATAATTTCAGCGAAGCAAAACAAAAATATATATTTCCTTCATGCTTTGATTGTAATATCATAAATAACATTAATATTATCAAATAAATAAATAAATAAAATAAAATAAAATAAAAATACAGCAAGTCATCATTTATCACTCTTTACAGAATATAAAGGCATCCAAGTAAGTAATAACATAAACTGTATTAATATTTTAAACAATATGTCAATCATCAAAAAGCTCCGCCTACAATAATACATTTTGGGCCAGCTCTGGTTATAAAACATGTCACTCTTCAACCAATAGCTCCTGTCAGTCATCAACAAGCTCCTCCTACCAGTACTCAGCCCTCCCACCTATTAATATTGCTAACAACAAACTATTCAAATTCTGAATCCTTGCTATATAATTAATCTGTACTTGTTTTTCATTATTCTAACCATAAGCTAACATCAGTTCATGTTTACTAACAATCAGTATTCTATACTAAGATTTAAGGGCCACTCCTACCAACAGTCTGCTGAGTCCTATAGCTTAATTGTGCTCACTCAGTGTTACTCCCACCAAAAACCCCACAAAAACAGAGATCTAAATTTTATAATAGATTGAAATAAATACAAATAAAAAGAACTAAGGAAAGTATGTTTGTGCCACCTGAACTAGAAGTAATTTAAAATGTAAAACAACCAACAGGAGTCACACCAACCTGGTTAGATCGGGAAAAAACATTACAATGTTTAGAGACGAAGAGAACTATAAAACCTGCTGGTTTAAACAGGGTGCATCTTGATCTCACTAACAGTCAATACATCAGATGCTATTACTGTTTTTACTATCTAAGGGTAGGTTCTACATAACAGGACTTGGTGCTAATTTGGAAAGAGTAACCAGTATCATGACTGAATTTCACATCAAATGTCAAAAACTACAATTTTTAAATACATATATTAATAGTCAAATATTATTATCAGATAAAAAAAAAGAACCATATTTCACACTTAATAAGCATTAATATAAAAATGTTCTGAGATTTTACAAATATGAATTTATTTCACAAACACCTAAAAACAGAAAAAAAGAAACAAAAAAAAATAGGACGGATATATATTATCAAACCTGTGTATTGGCAACCCTTATTAAAACAAACACTGATATTGGTAATCATAAGGAAATTGAAAAATGAATGGAAAATAATAAAATAATTTTTTTTGGATTAAGCTCGTTTTTATAGGAAGCCCTTTCATCTGAGGATTTTTTCTTCCAATCCTAATTAAACTTTTAATAGATAAATAAATAAATAAATAAATAAACTAAATAAACTAATAAATACATAAATAAATCCTTAGTACATAAACTAAAGTAACAAATACAGTAACATCCTATAAGTAAATTATATATTCACAAATGTGTATCCTTTTTGAAATAAACAATTTGAACATCTTCAGATCTAAAAGAAAATTTTGTATGAATTTTTTCCATTAACCGGATTCTGAAGATGGGACAGGAAACTCTAAAAAAAATATGAAAACTATGTGATATAAGTTTAAAAATGAGATCTTTCTTCCTAATTAAAAACAGAAAAATTATATTAGTCTCTTTTGGTTAAGGACAAAAAGTAAAAAAAGAAAAGAAATGAAAAAAAAAAAAATTTTTTTTTTTTTTTTTTTTTTACTTGTTATTTAAAAAAGAAAAAAAAAAAAGAGTCAGAAAAGGCAAGGAAAATTTATAAAAAGTAATATGTTAAATGAGATACATGTTACTAGGTAAATAACACAGTCCACAATGTATAAGATACATACAACATAATCCTGATTATAAAGTACACTGACATCCAAAATATGTGAAAATACATAGAAAAAAAGGAAAATAATAATGTAAAAAAACGTTAAAATATTTACATAGTTATAATCAGTGTTAAAAACAGAGAGAAAAAAAAAATATATATATATATATATATGTATATGTATATATAAACACAGAGAGAGAGAGAGGCTCTAAAAATACGACCATAATAAAAAGAGGTGAGAAATAGTGTGACAGACAGACAGACACAAATGAGGTAAAAGAGAAACAGAGAGAAAGATGGTGATTAAGTTACACAGAGAGGATTAAGTAGAAAAGAGAGATGAACAAAGAAAGGGATAGAAAAAAATAAACAAAATTCCAAAAACTGAAATCTACATGTATAAAAAGATGTTAATATTATAATTAATATATTTATAAAGAAAAACACAATTCTCTACAAGTGAATTGTTTTTAAAATCCCTATGGAATGAAAATGAACACATTCATTAAATTGCAGTACAGGTAAAAATAGGATATAAAAAAAAATAAAAAACAAAAATAATTAAATAAACAATTATAATAACCCAAAAAACAAACATCAGAAAAGTGAAATCTGTAGTGATCTTTTCAGAAATTGATTTTGTCATGGAACAAACACAAATGAATTATAATTAATTAAAGTCATGGAAAAACGATTTCAGGTGGTTAGAACTGGAAATTCAGCTATTTCTTAATATAGTTAATACAAAAACACAACACTCAAAGAATGTAATTTTATAGCATTGTGAACAGATTAAAAAAATTATATCTGAATGCAAATAATTGTTAAATATTATTCTGTATGTTTGGAATGGGAAAAATGTGATGTTCCTGAAAAAAAATGAAAAGTTAATTATAATTATATTTTATTTTATTTTAAATAAAACTGTTACAGTACTTTAAAAATAAAATAATTCTGATCTTGAATTAACACACAAAAATATAAACAACATTTTAAGTTACTTTAAAAAGTATACTAGGTTGGAAAGGGAAGGGCAGTTACATAAAAATAAAAAAAAAAAAAAAAGAGAAAAATTTAAAATCTGTTTACCCTAAATTTTGGGAAAGAAAGATTGGAGTGTCTTTAAAAATAATTAATTTCTAAAATAATAAAAAAAAGATTTTATTATGAAATGATTAATGATTACAAACTATCCACAATTAAAACATAATTAATTTTGGTTGTTCTACAGCAATATATTAGATTTAGTTCATCCAAAATAGAAAATAAGAAATAATAATAATAATAATAATAATAATAATAATAATAATAATAATAATAATAATAATAGTAGCAGCAGTAATAGTAGTGGTAGTAGCAATAGTTGTAGTAGTAGTAGTTACTGTAATAGTAGTAGTTTTAATAATAATAACAACATAATAATGACAGTAACCATAATAATAATAAAGAAAACAATAATAATAATAGTAACTAATAACAATAATAATGAAACAAAAATAATAAAAACACTTCAACTACTACTACTAATAATAATAAAATGAGTAATAATAATAATAAAAATATTCTTAACAAAAGAAAACCTTCTCTTTATTAAACAAATAAAATAAAATATCCTGCTGCCTCTTAAACTTCTGTTATTTTAAAAGATATTATGATCCATTAAAAACACATTAAAGACTTGACTAAAAACTGTTGCATTTGATTTCAAGCTGATTTATCATTTCCAAAAGTGTAGGGACATTATTAAGCATGGATTAACTTTTTAAATCCTAGATTTTAGATTAAAAAAAAAACACATTTAGTTATGACCAGTACTGGATTTATGTATGTATAAGCTCAAAAAAAAAAAAAAAAATCTGCTTGTTCTAGGGCGTCATAATCTGCATGGGGGTTCAGAAAGATGTATGATCATGTTTTATACTCATTTTTAATATTATTATATAATCAGTATACTTATTTTTAATATTAATATATAATTAGTAAGTGCATTCATTTGAAAATAATGTGTATTGTCCATCATGTTATTAAATAATTAAAAAGAAAAGGTATTTTCAAGTTTTTTGAGACCAGTAAAAGGGTTTCACCAAGTCTAAAATCCAGTACTGTTCATAACACTCTGCCTCACTTGAACATGCACGCACACACACATACATGCAGACATACAGACAAATGTATGTTTACAACCATGCTAATAACATCCAATATGTACATAAAACTTTCATAAAAGAATGAAAACTGAATGTATGTGTGTGTGTGTGAGTGTTGTATGTGGGTATTTATGCATGTTTATATGCATGCTGTACATATGTTTGCATGTATAAATACATTAGAAATTCAGTGACATGAATGATAAATACAAACACTTAAAAGACAAATGACCATAAAATGAACTTCAGAATTTTAATTTTTTTTTTTTTATTTTTTTTTTTTTAGTAACTTCAAAACATACTGACAAAAGTGTATATAATATTTTGTTATTTGTACTTCACAACAGTTTTAAACAAATTAAGAATTTCAAAAGCATTAAGATATAAATAAATAAATAAATAAATACATAAATAAACAAGACGTAGATAAATAAATAAATAAATGTTATAAATAATTAAAAATATAAAAATAAATATTTAAAAATATGTAAATAAATATTTAAAAAAATAGAAATAAATAATAAATAAAACTAGTAGATATTTAAACTGACATATATATGAATATTATATTTAAGCAAAAGTATTATTTTTTTGGTTAATAAAGTTCTTCTAAGACAAATGTGAATTCTTAGTCATAAACCCATCTAAAACAAACACCTGGCCAAACTGGCAGATCAGACCAACATCAAAATTGCATATAAAACATAAATATTACAAATTCAAGTTTTTCCATTAAGACCACCTTTTTATAACAGTTTAGTATTTGTAGTCTATAAATACCGCTGTTTCACATGACCTGCATAATCTGTGTAGTCGGAACTGTGTATAAAGACCACCTTTTCACAGCAGTCACATAATCTGCATGGTTTTAGTGCAGTTGAAACTGCACATAAGGACCACCTTCTCATATCTGCCACACAAAAACAACCATTTCACAAGTCAAATGATGTATGTGATTTTAACATGCAGTTAAAAACTGTATATAACAACCACTTTTTCACAATTGCCACATAATCAAGGTGTTTTTTTAATATACAAAGTTCAGATTAGTTTACAAAGACCAGCTTTTCATATCAAAATAAATTGGAAGGGGGTTGTCAGTTTACTATATGAAAGTTAACCCTGTATATACAGATCACCTTATCACAAAGGGCAACATAATCCATTCCTGGGTTTAATTGTTTATGTAAAGATTAATCTGTACACAAAGACCACCTTCATATACAGGACAGCAGGTGGTCTTAATAGAGAGATATGTTTTGCAAAAGGAAGTTAAGATCTGGTTAAGCAGAAAGTTTATCTTTTCAATTTGGATGTATCCTAGCAACAAAACACTGTATCCTAGCAACCACACCCTTGCTGTTCTGTAGATTCACTCTTCAAGTCCACTTTGCTGCTTTCTCCCTGTTGTTGTTGTCGTTGTTGATGTTGTTGTTCTGCGTTTTCGTTGCTTTCCACCTGTCGTTTGAAGATGTCTGGAAAGATAAATTATTATTATTATTATGATTATTATTATTATAATTACTATTATTATTATTATTATTATTATTATTATTATTATTATTATTAGTATTATTATTATTATTATTACTATTATTAGTATTATTATTATTATAATTACTATTATTGGTATTATTATTATTACTGTCATTGGTATTATTATTATTATTATTGTTATTGGTATTATTATTACTGGTATTATTATTATTGGTATTGTTATTATTGGTACCATTATTATTATTATTATTATTATTATTATTATTATTATTATTATTATTATTATTACTACTTAGTAGTTAATCATAATGATTAAAATGGTATCATCCAAATCAACAATACAGTCTTTCATTGTTCTATCTTCATCATCATCACAATAATCATTTAATTCAGCATTCTATTGTTATCATCATTATTATCATTACTAATATTAGTAGTAACAATACCATTCTCATTACTGTTAAAGATTATCATGATAATCATTTTTATCCTTATATCTATTTATTATTATTAATATTATCATCATTATTAAAAATGGTTATATGATGAAAATGATTCAGTATGCTATTGTTAGCTTAATTATTATTATCTTCATCAATACTGTATAATTATTATATTTAATCAAAGCAAATAAAATAACAATAAAAACAAATATATCAACATTCAAAATAGTAATACAATAATAACAACAATAACTAATAATGACAATAACAAGAAGAAAAAAAAACAATAAATAATTCATTTTCGATTTTAAAAAAGTATTAATGTTTCATAAACAATTGTAATTCTGCTTCAGTCTCTCTTACCACTGAACCTAAACATTAAA
>CM022677.1:19581465-19618965 GCA_012295275.1 Chrysomallon squamiferum
TAACTGGTACACATTAAAGTTTTACTTACACTGGTAAATAAAACTACTCATACTATGATACTGGTAAATACAAAAATGTACTCATACACTGGTAAATATTAAAGTTTTACTCCCACTGGTAAATAAAAACTCACATACTGGTAAATATTAAAATTTACTCACATATTGGTAAATATTAAGGGTTTACTCACACATGGGTAAATATTAAAGTTTTGCCTACACTGGTAAATATTACGTTTTACTCACACTGGTAAGTATTGAGGTTTTACTCACACTGGTAAATATTGAGGCTTTACTCACATTAGTAAATATTAAAGTTACACGCACACTGGTAAATATCAAAATTTACTCACACACTGGTAATTGCTCTGTATCTTTCCTGTCCTGCAGTATCCCAAATCTGAGCTCTGATTGTTTTTCCTTTAATTGTGACATTTCTAGAAACAAATACATAAAAAGTGTAATATCAACATTCATACATTTGTTAGGTATAATTTAAAAGAGACTGAGAATGAAAAATGCACAGAGAAAGAGTAACAGAAATACAGGAAAACAAAAAGAAAAAAAAAGAGAGAGGCTAAAGATTGAGTGAGAAAGAAAAAGACAGATGGAATAATGAAAAGAAAACCAAGACAAAGATGGAGAGAGATGATGACAGAGAAAAAAAGATAGAGGAAAGAGTGAAAACAAAACTGAGACAAAGTCTGAAAAAGAAAATGACAGAGAGACAGAAAGAGAAAACATGAAAGTGAAAAGAAATCCGAGATAGTGAAAGAAAAAGTAAAATGGTAGTTTGAGAAGACAAGCAAGACAAAGTGAAAGTGAAAGTGAGTGGGGGGAAGAGGGAGAGAGAGAGAGAGAGAGAGAGAGAGAGAAGACATGGTGAAAGATTTGAAACAGAAACTAAGTGAGAAAAGAGGTATATAGAGTCAGTGTATTGTCTGTGTGTGTGCGTGTGTGTGCATACCTTGTAGCAAACTCTACACCAATGGTACTCTTGCTCTCTGCATTAAATTCATTTCTAGTGAAACGTGACAGCAAATTTGTTTTGCCAACTCCTGAATCACCCACTAACACAACTGAAACAATAAAAAAAAAAAGTTATAAAAATAATCCAAGAAGAAATCAGTATATGAAGAGTTCTGAAGCAAAAACAGGATTTCATTACATTTCTGACATCATTATCATCATTCACTGTATTAGTAATTGCATCATACTCCAGATATATATACAAGTATAATATGCTATTTATTACTACTTAGTATTTATTACTATTTAGTACTAATAATATGAAATAAAAATAACAACAAAAAAAAGCCCAAAAAGATTTGTGATTTAAACTAAAACACAGTCATCATTAAAAATTCATTTGTATGCATATAATTATGATTAATTTTTAATAAATGATCTCAACAGTATCTTACTAAATGCCAGGACAAAATGTATTATCTTAAATGTCTTTCATTTAAAAAACAAAAACAAAAGGAAACGGGAAGAAAGAAATAGATCCCTATAATCAAGTAATAAATAACAATAATAATATTTTTTTTAAAATGACATTGTCATTGTGACTTTACTTTTCCAAATGTAATCATACTGATCTTCTGGTTTTGTATTCATATTTGTTTCTTGTTCAGTCTGCCAGTGAAAAAGTTAATTCTGTAATTCAAATCAAGAGATTCATGTCAATTGACTCTTTCAGTGCCGAGTGCTGTCAAATAGTCTTCCATTATGATTTTGTCTGAAAAACAAGAACAACAAAAACATTTAATTTAAATAAATAAATTAATTAATTAATTAATACATAAATATATATATATATATATACATACATACACACACACACACGTATTAAAAATACAAATAAAAATAAAAAAGTTTTCTGAAATGTTTGTTTATCAGGTATAGGGTTAAAGTGCTATTAAAAGGTTTTAGAACCTATAATTGAACCCTTGTGTCACTGACGCCTCTAACAAAACAAAAAAATTAACTGATTTAATGTTAAAAAATAAATTTCAAAATTGAATAACAAAATATCATTTTAATAACTTTTTCTTGTTTAACTGAACACTAAATTAGGATGCATGGTTATAAAGGATAGGATAGGAAAAAATAATGATAATCAGAGCAAGCTGTTGTGTGCTTAATCCAAGACAAGTCAAGGCGTAACAAAATGGCTATTTATCAACACCTTGATTAAATCAACAACTTTTCTAATTTTTGTTTGAAAGTAAAATTAAAGCTGCTAAACATCTTCATTAAAATCAGTATTAAGAGTATTAAAAGGGTATTATCATCTAACAGCAAAAAAAAATTAACTGAGGTCAAAAAATAAAAAACACACAATATCAGAGATCCTTTCTTTCTTACTGAACACTAAAAGGATGCATTATAAAGTAGTTACTAATGATATAAGTGCTTAATCCAAGTCAAGGTATAACAAAATATCAGATACACATTTATAATTTTAATAAGTATGCTAATTAAATAAGCCTTTGGTCACTATTAATCTTATGTTTATTGTTATTACTTAATGGGATCAAGCTTATTTATCAAATTTATTTTTGATTTTTGTTTTTATTATAAATTATGTTATGTTACGTTATAAATTTATTTTTGCTGTAGACTTTTTCATTCTTTCTTTCTTTTTTTGCCAGTTCCAAAAATGTAAAATAAATAAATAAATAAAAATTTCTATACTACTGTAAAAGTAAATATTATTCATTGACGTTAGAAATTGATCAACCAGTAATTAGTTTTCAGTAACAAAATAGTCAGAAATCGAACATGCTAGTTCCCGCCACTTCAGTCTTCAGATCTGGTATAAATTCGTAGATTTTATCAGTACTAATTATTAATAATAACAGACTTAATATTACTTCGTACAGGTATTATATAACAACTAATACATAATATTAGCATCAGAATTGTTATTAAACTATTAACACAACAGGAATCAAACACAAAATAACATGCCAGATTGAATAATTCAATGACAAGTTTCCAGACGTGAATTCAGAATTATGACTTTACGATTTGCGTAGCAGACGGCTGAGACGCGTTCTGTTCGTTGACTGTGACATACCCAGTGAATAGGAGAGTGAATTGGTATAACGTGTTACTTGTTCACCGAATCTACTTCAGTTGTGTAAATAAAAAGTTGAAAAGTACGATCTTTGTTTTGCACTAAAAATTACTAAATTAGTTTTATCACCTGAATCGGAAATCCTTTTCACCTGCATTTGTAATCAACTGATTCCGTGAAATGATACGTTTGACTGTTGAGTTTGTTGCTATATTTAGTTAATGACACATGCCCCTGTCTACGTATTTTCTTTCGACATTTGTCGGTAATATCCGTATTGTTTGTGACGACGAAACTGCTTTATATATTCATTCGGTATTGGTCGATATTATCCGTACGAAAATAACTATAATTAATGTATAAGATAACAAA
This sequence comes from Chrysomallon squamiferum, assembly GCA_012295275.1. Taxonomy (NCBI): domain Eukaryota; kingdom Metazoa; phylum Mollusca; class Gastropoda; order Neomphalida; family Peltospiridae; genus Chrysomallon; species Chrysomallon squamiferum. The sequence goes on from CM022677.1 coordinate 19,584,923, forward strand.
TTTGAATCGGTATAAATATTTTATATGTAACTGTGTTTTTTAATTCTCTAGTTTGATAATCTCCAAGAACTATCATACAATTTTATTTTGTTTGCAGAGTATCTTTCTCCATATTACCTTTCTTTTGTCAGTGTTCAAAACAACTGAGATTATCAAATTCCTTGAAACTTTTCAATTTGTGTTCTTATTTATTTTATCGCTGGAACTGAAGTAAACAACTTTTATTTATTTATTTATTTATTTATTTATTTATTACTTTTATTTACTATATATAATTGTTGTTGTTGTAGTCATTGTTGTCATTATCATTATTAATAACAGTAGCAGCAATATTAGGAGAGAGAGAGAGAGAGAGAGAGAGAGAGAGAGAGAGAGAGAGAGAGAGAGAGAGAGAGAGAGAGAGAGAGAATTTGACTACAAATTTGTATGTCTGTTTATGCTTGCATCATTATTTATGTGTCTGTGTATGTCTTTGTATGTTTGTGAATGTGGTGTGTGTTTGTGTGTATTTGTGTAAATATATATATTCTCTATCTGTGTGTATACGTACGGATGAATATTATATTTTCATTTTTTGTGCAGATATTTGTAATCCTTTATTTATGCGTGTGTGTATACAAAAAATACTGCACTGACATCTCATCACAATTTATGTTAACAACCATTCTAGTCTTATAATGAATGATGTGAAAGCAGAAACACGATTTCATGGTTACATACCCTGTTCTTAAAATTTGCATTTAAAAGCTATTCTGCTAAATTATTTATTAGGTACTATGTAATGATCAGTTATATATATATAAATTATAGTGTTTATTGTTATAACCTTATACACTGTTTTTAGAGAAGCACATCCCTGAAAATATTCGTTTTATCATTTTACAGCACGTGACGGATGACGTCATTATGGGACAGCGACACAAAAATAAGGTCAGAAAGGTGAGGGACGTTCCATCAACATCTCCTATGACGGTAACGACGTCACCACTACCAATCACACTACAGAACAAGTTTAATTCCTACAGCACTGTCATTTTTTAAACTGGAACGATTATAATGATCTTTCGACTCCCTTTTGCAAGAGGAACAAAGAAATAGTTTCACAAGATCAAAAAGGGGTTAAAAAAGAAGGAAGAATTTATTTAGGTCTTAGTTACGTCGATCCGTATTAAATTTAAGGAGTTATTCCCAGATTTATTTATTTATTTATTTATTTATTTATTACTACTGTTGTCGACGTCATCATCATCAGTGACGTAGCTAAAGTATGGAAAGTAGGGGGCGCCACTGATAACTTTATTAAACGTGACTAGTATTTCTGAGCTGGTTTTGTAGTAAAACTGTCTCAAAGATAGGTGTTATATGTTTGTACAGGGGTGCAGTTTCAGAATCCACCGTAGGATACGCCCCTTATATTATTATTATTATTATTATTATTATTATTATTATTGTTGTTGTTGTTGTGGTTATTACTGTATTATTATCATTATTTATTTATTTATCTATTATTATTACTGTTGTTGATGTTAAAAAAAAACAATAATGTTTAGTAGTCAATATTGTTAAATCTTAGTGCGACATCGGTACTGTATAGATAATGTTTGGAATTGCCGGGGGGGTCGCTGTACAATAAAACGCACTTTAGTCTGAATATGATAAATGACCAAACGAATAAGAAAACAGCAAAACTGCAGCCACTATTACACTGACTTCTTTGTATTTATTTATTTTTATTTTTTTTAATTTTTTTAATTATTATTTTTTTTTTTTTTTTTTATTATTATTTTTTTTTTTAATTCCACCCCCCGTTATCACGATCTGTAGTAGTTAATAAACCAGTCGTAAAAAAGTCCGAGAACAGGAAAAAGTCCGAGAGGGTATGTCAAAGAAAACTGATCCTGCAATAGGAAGAAATATTAATTTCATTTAACTCTCTGTTTTAACAGAGGGAACCCGACAGCTGTCACTCGCGATTGGCTTTTCTCTTTTTAATTATCAGCAAGATGTCCCGTATAACAAGCAAGAAAGTGTGGATCTATATATATATATATATATTCATAACCTTTACCATTCCATCACCTATTATGTCTCACTTCCATTGCCAAGCGCAGAACTATAAAAATAAATAAATAAATTAATTAATTAATTAATTAAAGAAGAAGAAGAAGAAACTAGCTGAATATCGAAAAAGAGTTATTGTCGAAATTGGCACATAAGCCTTGCTGCTATATGTTAGGTGCGCAATCAATGGCCCAACACGCTTTGCACGTGGTTTGTTTGTGACGTCACCGTTTTTGTTTCACCAAGTCGCCAGGGTAGGATGAGGCTATTTTTTTATATATACATATACTCGACGCTTTACTTGTATGAAAGCAGAATTCAGCACGACCTTCTTTTGTTAAGCAAATTAGAGCTTTGACCATACCTATAAAGCAGCTCTACTTATTATTTTTATTTTTGATAAAGCCAGCCGACAGTTTCTGAGCAGACGACATCTTTCAAAAACTTTTCATCAGAAGAGGGGCTTTCTCCGCCATGACTGCAAAAGTAAGATTAAGTTTGTTACTTTTTTTAATAATGTATTTTTAAATTTATATTTGCATTTATTAATAAGATAAAACAATGGTTTGTGAATTAGAAATCGAAGATTGTAAGAATTAATAATATTTATTACTTTAAACATTTTGCACAATAAATCGATGCCCGATGCTTTAAAAGAATCGATATCAGCATTCAGCCGATTGAAAATTGTAGTGTGGGAAAAAATTAAAATTAATATACTTTTGAATAATATAATAATAATTAATTAAACAATTAAACAATCGATTTTGTTTTGATTTTGATTTATTTTTTATTTTTTAAGTTTTATTTTATTTTATTTTTTTTTTTTTATTTAAAGTAAAATAAATTTTGGATCACATTTTTATCACAAATTATAAATATGTTTTCCAAAGGAATACCTGATGTGAAATGATCTTTTAAAAAATTTGCATTAAAAAATTCAAATTGGTTATTCTGATTTTTAAAAAGTTCAATTTATAATTATTTTAATTTTAGAAATCTAGTTTTATTCTGTATTCAAAATGTAATTATTTTTGCTTTCCAAAATTTAGTTCAAGTACAATTTACTTTTGGTACAAAATTCAATAACAGTAACTTTGCATTCCTTAATTAATGAATTACAGTTACAATCTAACAAAGTATTAATAATAATAATAATAATAATAAAAATGACAATTGCTATGTTGTACCTGTTAGTTACAAAGGAATCCACTGTCAAAAAAATGACTTGGTTACCTGCCCATTGAAGGTTAATAGACAATTGTCTGTTAAATAGACAGTCATCTGTTAAATAGACAATAATCTGTTAATAGACAGTTGTCTGTTAAATAGATAATCCATTATTGATCTTCTATTGTCAGTGAAGATAGCTATTTAACAAAAAAAACAGAATCTATCTTCCAACTGTCTGTTGTTCACTGAAAGTGGCTTAGAAATACAATGACCCTTGCTTCACAGTGGTCTGTTATGTGAGAGAGTATGTCCTCCATATTAAACTACCACACATGTGCATTTTAATTTTAATTTTATTATACATCTGGAATCTGTACTATAATCCTACAATTTATGAGAATAAAGTCATTATCATTGTTTTCTGTAATCTGCTCTGTAATGTAAACATGGGGTTTGAGAAAAGTCATTATCATTGTTTTCTTGTTCTCTATTGTCCTTTGGAAGCAACGCTTAAACAAAAAGATAATCTTCCTTAGACATCTGAGGTTCATCGAGTGTCTGTTGATCCATAAAGGATTGTTAGTTTTTCCTCAGATCTGTTTCAGTTTGGTACTTGCCTGGTTTGAACACTTCACCTTTCTGCTATGGAGAAGTTACTCTTCTGTAGCAAAGGGAATTCTTTCTGATAATTAAACAAAGTTGACAAAAAGCCATAAATGAGTTTTGGTTACTTTAAATATACTTGCAGCTGGCATATGTACGAGTTGGTTATAGGTGACTAACATGGCAGCACATACCGGTGTATTTGTTCATAGAGCAGAATGATGTGTTGCTAGCCATGACAACGGAGAAAGTTTAATTCAAGATGGTGAACTGATCTTTATTCTTGCCAACCAAGATTTTGCTTTCCTGATGAAATTGATTTTACTCATAATTTTGTTCCTTAGAATTTGTTCTTTCATTGAGGTAGTTCTCTTGTTTTAAATATTTCACTTACTTGGAAATTCCAGATAGCAAATTACTTGGGCCATTTTAATTAAGTGACCTTCCACTTTATTGATCAGATATGGAGATTCATATGACTTAATAATTACTCTTAAATAATATCAACAACAGTAATAATAAAATGAAAAGATAAATAAATTCAGTATAAAATTTAAAAGTAACATGTAATCACACTATCTGTAAATCATCATCATCAGTTGAATTTGCTGAATTTGGCAGAAACATTTAAAATACTGTTTTTTTGTTGTTTTTTTTCCTTTAACAGTGAATTTCTGTTTTTAATTTGGTAAAACAAACATTTAAATGAATTAGTCATTTATTCCACACTTTTCTGCTCATTTACATGTTTATTACACACATTTTTTTATACCACACTTGTTTTGCTGCATATTTATTCAACACTTGTTTTTATTCATTTTTTTTACATATTTATTTATTACACTTGTTTTATTCATTTACATATTTATTACACACTTTTCTGCTCATTTGCATGTTTATTACACTTTACTCATTTGCATGTTTATTACACACTTGTTTTATTCATCTACATATTTATTACACACTTGTTCTGCTCATTTGCATGTTTATTACACACTTGTTTTACTCATTTGCATGTTTATTCCACTCTTGTTTTACTCATTTGCATATTTATTACTTGTTTTGCTCATATACATATTTATTACACACTTGTTTTACTCATTTGCATGTTTATTACACACTTGTTTTACTCATTTGCATGTTTATTACACACTTGTTTTGCTCATTTGCATGTTTATTACACACTTGTTTTACTCATTTGCATGTTTATTACACTTGTTTTGCTCATTTACATATTTATTACAAACTTGTTTTGCACATTTGCATGTTTATTACACACTTGTTTTACTCATTTGCATGTTTATTACACAGTCAGGTGACATTCCTGCCATACGAGTGGAGGACTACGACGAGGTTGCAAATCGCGGCAACTCGACCGCGACCAACAATTCTGAATTTTTCAAGCAGCTCGACGCTCTCACTGCTCTCCTCGACAACTCCTTCAGTCTGGCAGACCCTGGACTGCAGCAGCAGCAACAGCAACAACAACAGCTGCAGCAGCAAACCCAACAGCATCATCGAGGTATGTTTAGACAAACAAATTTTTATCTTAATTCCATCGTTATTTGGATACTGAAATGTTTTCTGTTTTGTTTAGTTTACAGTAAAGTTGTTGGTATGTGGTGTCCTGCTGCTGTAAAATAATCCATTACAGATAATTAAAAAGCATAGTCTTTGGTTTATCCCTGTTTCAGATAGCGAAGAAAAGCATTTGAGTTGTAATAGCAATGTAAAATGTTAAGGTTATCTCTGGAAACCTTCTGTTACATACTTTGACTGGAAACAGTCCTTAGAAATCTCACAAAATAATTGTTGTAAATACATATGTCATTCCTTTATACAATATATACAATTCTGATATTATTTCTTTATTATTCATTCCTTTCTGTTCTCTTTTTCACATTCATTCATTTCTTCTTTCTATCCACAGGAGACCTCATTCCTCAGGTGCAGAATCTGATGTATCCACAGACACAGGATGTACAAGGTATTGTGGGATACAATATTATTAACCAATCAGAAACCTCTAGAAATGCCAACTGTAATTTACTAATATGGTGGCCACTAGCTATTCAGTGCGTGCACTTTTAAACAAGCTAAAAAGTGGATATAGATTATTCTTTAAATTTTTATACATGTCAGTAAAAATATTATAAGCTGAATAAAAATAAAATTGGATTTATAAGGTTTTTTTAAATATTTTTTTTTAATTCAATTGTGGCTGCATATATTTACCAGAAACTGGTGCAAAATGTTGTTATCATTATCATCAGTATTACTAATAATCTGTTACCTGTTTTCATTATCCCATTGCTGCTGCTAGTTTGATAGTTATAACCATCATTTATTCAAGATTATCATTGATGTTACCATTATAGTGCTATACTGCTTCTCATTTTTATCTTCAAAATCATTTCCATTTTTGGGGGATATCATACAACTAATACTGAATGCTTATTTTATTTTTATTCTGTACAACATTTTACTTAATGAACATCATTCTATTTATATATTGTACAATAAATACTCGGTGCTTGTTTATTTATATTAATACAACAAATACTCAAAGCTTATCATATTTTTAATATTAAATACTTGATGGTCAATATCCTATTTTTATATCATACAACAAATACCCAATGATTATTCTGTTTTTATATCATACAACAAATACCCAATGATTATTCTATCTTTATATCATACAACAAATACCCAATGATTATTCTATTTTTATATCATACAACAAATACCCAATGATTATTCTACTTTTATATCATACAACAAATACCCAATGATTATTCTATCTTTATATCATACAACAAATACCCAATGATTATTCTGCAGCTGTTTTATCAAACAACAAATACTCAATGATTATTCTACTTCTATAACAGACGTCAACAAATGGGGGGATGTCAGGCGATTATTCTACTTCTATATCATACAAAAATGACAATGATTATTCTAATTCTGTCATATACATGTTTGTAATGGGAATGGGTATTCTATGCTGGTCATCATACAACAAATATTAATGATTATTCTGTAATTATATATCAAAACAAAAAAATAAATGAAATGTTGCATTGACTGTATCATACAACAAATGACATGACAATGATTGTTCCCAACAAATGCACACACACACAGAGGCGTATCAATGCTGAGATTGTTTCAGGACTGGACTTGTTTTTCAAACATGAACGACAGATGCACAGCAACGTCTACAACCAGATGGACAGCATGGGGGATGTCAGACATGCATACATGCACTACAATTAAAAAGACAAGTGCACTATGATGATACAATCTTATGTATTTATATACAGAGTACCTCAAATCAACATTATTTAATTATTGTTATTAATGATGTTATTTTTGTAATTATTATTATTATTATTATTATTGTTATTGTTGTTATTGTTACAATTGTTTTTTTTTTGCTATTATTGATATTATTATTACTATTATTACTACTATTATTTTTACAATTACTATTGATTATTATGATTATCATTATTAATATTATAAATGATTACTATTATAATGATTACTGTTATTACTATTATTATTTATACTATTATTGTTGTTATTGTTACTATTATTATGATTATTATTATTATTATTGTTACTATTATTATTACTATTATTACTATTATTATTATTATTATTATTATTATTATTATTATTATTACTATTACTATTATTACTATTATTACTATTATAATTATTATTATTATGATTATTATTATTATTATTATTATTATTATTATTATTATTATTATTATTATTATTCAATTTATTTCTTTTGTTTCCAGTGAGTTGAACTACTCGGCTGATTCCTCGCTGTACTCGTTCGGGAGTCCTATGAGTGAGGCAACACTCTCGCCCATGGAGAAGATCATCTACTCCACCCTGCTGAACCGCCCCACCCAGCCCGCCCGCACCCCATCCCCCTGTGACTCGAACACGAGCGGGTTCGCTAGCGATGGCTCAGAATCTGTGCTGGCAGACATGATGGTAAATTATTTAACTGTTTCAGCAGGAATCTGTTTTATGTCAGTACCGTTTCATTCCTTTTTTACATTTTTCCTTTCAGTCTTGAATTATGTTTTTGTCGGTATTGTTTCATTCCTTTTTTCTCTTTTTTCTTTTCATTCTTGAATTGTGTTTCAGCAGGATCTGTTTTTTGTCAGTACCATTTTTCTCGTTTTTCTTTTTATTCTTGAATTGTTTCAGAAGGAATTTGTTTTTGTCAGTACCATTTCATTCCTTTTTACATTTTTCTTTTCATTCTTTTATTGCAAATCTTTCATTCTTTTGTTTCATTGTGTCATTCCTTTTTTACAGATGTGTATCCTCTTTTCTTTTCTTTCATTTTTTTTCCCCACTTTCATTCATTCATTCCATTTATTTTTACTTCATCTTTTATTTCGTTTTATTCAGCCATCTCTCTGTTAGTTCCTTAATTTATTTTAATTTTATTCATTTGTTCTTTCTGTGCCTTTTCTTTTAGTCGTTTTATTCATTTATCCTTTTCATTCATTCAGTTCATTTGCTCATTCCCTTATTTTCATTTTATTCATTCAGTCCTTTCATTTATTCATTCATTCAACCCTTTCCTTTCCTTCCTTTTTATTAATTCATTGCCTTCATTCCTTCCTTTCCTTTACTCATCTGCCATCTTTCCCTTTCATTTCATTTCATTCATTCATCCTTCCATCCATCCACCCACCCATTCATTCATCCATTCTTTCTTTCCAGTCTTCCATCAACCTTGGAGGCCGTGCACTGCGTCACCACTACAGCGCTGACCAGGCGACTCAGCCGTGTCCCGCCGTCTACTCGCCCACCGCAACGGCCAGCGATGGCGCACTGCTGCCGATGTCGAAGGACTCACAGCTGGAGCAGGCGTGGCACTCGCAGTCGATAAACCCCGTACTGAACATGACGAATATCGACCCGTATGCCATAGACAGAGCCGCCAGACTGCACAGAAACGCAGCATGTACAAGTTTTTTTTAAAAAATTTTTAATTTTTATTTTATTTTTAATTAATTTTTTTTTTTTTAATTTTTTTTTATTTAATTTTTATTTTAATTTTTTTTTTTTTATTTTTATTTAATTTTTTATTTTAATTAATTTAAAATTTTGTTTTTGTTCTTTTTGAATTTTTTTTTAATTTTATTTAATTTTATGAATTTTTTAATTTTATAATTTAAAAATAATTTTTAATTTTTTTTTATTTCAACATTTTTTTTAGGCATTTATTATATTTTATTTTTTGTATATTCAAATGTTGTTCTTGTGTCTGTGTATATATATTTTATATGTATGTATGTATGTATGGCATGTATGTGAATGGATATGTGGATGCATGCATGGATGAATATTTTGCATTAATTTTATGAATTTAAAAAAGCATATTCATGTATTGCTCATTCTCCCAATTTTTTTTTTTTTTTTTTTTTATACATTTGGTTATATTTTAATTGCATTACTTTTTTCTTTTATAAAAGTGAAACAAGTTGTGTGTTTGGGTGTTGCACCCAGACTGATGAAGAATATCCCTATCCTGTGGTGTTTCTGGGTGGGTCCCCTGGGATGGATGTGTGGATATGTTTTTTTTTTTTTTTTTTTTTTGAATTTTGTTATAATTTTGTATCTGAATTTCACTGGAACATCAACCATTGTGTGCTATTTTTCTTGAAAATTATATTTTCCCAAAATTGTATCTTTTTTTTTTTTCTTAGATTTCTATGGACATACTTTTAAGATACTTGAATTAATTTATTCAAAATTTGTTAGAAACTCTTTATCTTTCCAGCTGTTGGGGTAAGTGGAACAACACTGAAGGTGGGTCTGTTATTTTTTAAAATTTTGGAGAAATTGTGCATCTAAATTTATTATTTATTGATTTATTTTATTTTATTTTTTGAGATAGGTGCATCTGATTGGTTAATTACTGGGACTGCTGCATTTTCATTGAAGGTGGTTGTCTTGTTTTTTTTGGTATCCTGAAAAACAAAAAGTTTTTTTTTTATTTTAAACATTTTGTTAGTTTACATTTTGTAAACTTGTACTGTTTACTTTTCGTCTGGGAAATTCAGGTATTTTTTTATTTTTTATTTTTTTTTTATTTTTTTTTTTTTTTTTTTTTATTTTAAAATTTATTTTGTTCGGGGATTCATATAATCAGTGGTCTCCAGAACATTTGTGAAAGGGATAGGCTGGAACCAATGTAACTGGTGCTAGTTAAACAAAAGGGATGGTACAGAAAATGTTCAGGGTACAAGTATTTTGAACAATATTCAAACTAAATAAACTGGTGGTGGATGTTGCTGCAGTTGCTGATGATGATGGGTGAACTTGTCACAAACCTGTAAATGATAGCATGCCCACCATTTCTCACAGTATGTAGCGAAACCTCTGTATATATATTCTTGTATTATATTTTTTACATTTGTCTAAAGGCTTATTTCACTGTATGATATATTCCGTATGATATATTCCGTATGATATATTCTGTATGATATATTCTGTATGATATATTCTGTATTATTTATTTTATTCATTTCTTTTTTTAAAGCTGGTTTGCAAGCTGCTTTCAGCAAGTTTGGATCTCTGAGAATTGAGTGGCCTGGAAAAGACGGTAAGGCTGTGTTTTCAAATTACATAACCAGATTTAATTTAATATTAAAATTTTAAAAAATATTTTATATTTGAGTCTGTTCCTCTAATATGTTTAGCAGACTCTCTAAAATTTGAGTATTTATAAGAGATTCTTTTTGTTTCTTGTGGTATAAAGTATTATGACAGCCTGGAAACAAGCAAAAATAGTTTAAATTTTTTTTTTTTTTTTTTTTTAATATATATATATATATATATATTTAAAGTTGTAACTTGTCAAAGTAGGTTATTGTTACTATATGAAGCCAAAAATGATTCTTATTGTTTCTTACTGTACATGGGTTGGTTGTATCGTGTTGGCCTAAAAATGACTAAACCTGCAATTAAAATGTTTTGTGTATTGTGTATACATGTATTTATTTAAGGTGATGACTTTATAAATCTTGATATTGTTACTACATAAATGTTTTTAAAATACTAATGTAATAAAAAAAAAAAACATGTTGAGAATCCTTTATCTGAAATAGGTGGGAACCAAGGAATTTCTGATTTTTAGAATTTATCAAGATTTTTTGGAATACAAGGAGACAGCCTGCCATCAGGGTCCAACTCTGAATAAGATTTCTGTTTATATTGTGTACAGGACTTGTACGAACAACTTGCAGAATTTTATATATAATAATACTTAATGATTTTGTACATAAAAATGAAGACAGTATATGCCAAAACAACCTGAAAACTGAAAGATACAACTGTTTAAAATTTCGGATATTGGAGCTTCTTGAAATTCAGATAACAGATCCATATAACAGATTATTTTATTGTCGTTACAGTTACTCTTACTAGCGTTATTGGCTACTGTTACTATTATTTCTGCTGCAAAGTTTTAACACAACTATTGCTTTCATTAGCACCATTTTGTTTAATGTTCCTCTTACTTGTTAAAGCATTATTGTCATTTCAGATTATTATTATTACCTGTTGTTAATGTTGCTATGATTTGTTATAAAATTATTTATTAATAAAGAAATTTAAATCTTTTTTTTTTTTCCCAGGTTACGTCTACTTGATTTTCGACAACGAGAAATCCGTTCGACCTCTCTTGCAGGCCTGTACACATGACTTCACCAATGGCAACTACTACTACAAGATATCCAGTCGCAGAATGAGATCAAAGGAGGTGTGTAGGACACTATCTATATTAGTCATTGATGTTCACAATATTAACAGAGCAGGCTGTATGTTATGGTTACATGTGAGATACAGTGAATATATAACGTGTGTGTGTGTGTGTGTTATATGTAAATGTTTTATTCTGTAACGTATGATAACTGTTATCTGTTTGTCTTTTTCTGCTCTATGGTTCATACTGTCTCATTGTCTTTTTCTTTATTTGACAATCTATCTATTTATCTAGCTGTAAGATGTAATTAGACAATTCTGTTATGGCAGCCTGATTATAATCGGTGAAAATGTCTTTTCCCATTTTTGTTTTTTAAAACTATGAGAAGGTATACAAATAGAATCAATTTTGCTAATTTATTTGTAATTTGTATAAATGGCCTTCTTTGTTCTTTAGTAATATCAGTCGTTGCAATAGACATTAATATAATATAGCTGTTATTTCAAAAAAATTTGAATTTCTAGGTGTGTGTGTGTTTGATTTATTCTGTAGCATGATACTGTTTCTTTCTCCATCTCATTCTGTTTTTTTTTTTTTGTGTGTGTCTGTGTTTCTGTTTGTCTGTGTGTTGTTGTTGTTGCTCTTTAATTTCCGCCAGGCAAATACAATAAAAAATTCTGTTAAGCCTGCTTGGCTGCTTGACTACTTTCAACAATCATTGCTCATTTTACTTTTCTACCTGTGAGAAGGTGCCAAGAAACAATACATTTTGCTAATTTGAATAATAATCAGTAATCAGCCGTCACTTGTTACAATTAGGTTCGAGTATAATAACTGTAACAATCATTAATGCGTCATATTCTTAAGCTTTTAGTTTAAGAAATTGGCTCAGAATCATTTCTTTACTTTTATATATATGTGTGTGTGTTTGTATGTATATATATGTGTGTGTATATATATATATATATATATATATATATATATATATATATATATTATGTATATGTGTATATTAAATTTTTAAATTTGTTTTGTGTGTATATGTGTATGTCATGTATGTATAAATATATAACTATATGTATATATATGTATATGTATATGTGTATATATATATGTATATATATATACATATGCAATATATATATATATATATATATATATATATGCGTGTTGTGTATATATATATATATATATATATGTGTGTATGTATGTATATATGTGTGTGTGTATATATATATATATATATAATTTTAATTAAAAATGAACGACTTCATTGAAAAATGTAAAACTACAGGTACAAGTGATCCCCTGGGTTCCCCGACAAATACAAGAATCCCATCGGTGGTCTGGACTAAAACAAAACCATCTTTATGATTTTGCACGAATGATTTTTGTGTCTGTGGATTGTCATGAACGTTTGGACACGCCGTGTGTTTGTCTGTGTGTCTCTGTGTGTGTGTTTCCCATTGGTGGGTATAATTTAAAAACATCAGTGGGTGTAACTGTATCCCATTGGTGGGTGTAAATGAAACAAATCTTTTTTATTGATTTTTGAAATTTTTGAGTCTGTGGATTGTCTGTGTATGGTGTGTGTATTTGTCTGTGTATGCATGTGTGTGTGTGTGTGTGTGTATGGTATATGATGGTGTGTGTTTTGTCCGTTTTGTAATTTGGTATATACATGTATTTGTGCGTCTGTGAAATCTATTTTATTATATTAGCTTCTCCACTTCTCTTGTAATTTCCTTTAGTAATTCTTGTTTATCCGTCTGCACGCATTCATGCATAGAACTTACCCACTCGCATAAAAATGCACACGCACACACACACACACACACACACACACACACACACTACAGTTTTATAATACAGGACTGTAAAGATACATTCAGCAAGATACGAAAAACTATGACACTCGTAACACTTTCACTCTCTAAACTCACTCTTTCTACCTCACTTGCTCACCACTCACAACGCTCACACTTGCTCACTCTGTAGTTTTGTCTTGCAGGGTCTGGAAGAGTCACATTCAGTACAAAGAAAAGCTACATGAAGGCTGTGCAGGCTGCTTTCATTGAAATCAAAACTCCCAAGTTCACCAAAAAGGTGACCACTGTTATTTTTATTGTTATTGTTATTGTTATTTTGATTATTTTTATTTTTGTTATTGTATTATTATTTTTGTTTGTTTTTTTTTTTTTTTTTTTTTTTTTGTATTATTATTTTTATTTTTGTATTGTATTGTATTGTATTGTATTGTATTGTATTTCTAGTCACATTTTGTTCTGCTTTGCTCAGTTCTCTGAAACCAGGTTTTGTTCTTCGTACTCTGACTGCAGTTTCTGTTGTCGTAGTTGTTGTGCAGTCATTGCAGTAGTTCAGTTGTTGTTGTTTATCTGCCTCATTTATGTGCATCTAACTTTTTGTCCTTTTCTTGCTTTTGATCTGTTGATAGACAGATGATTTCTTTTGCATTTCAGATTCAAGTAGATAAATACAGATAGGTTATTTTGTAACTTGCAGGCTTCAATCAAGTAAATAGATAGATCATTGATTTTTTTTTTTTTTTTTTTAAATTTCAGATTTTAGAAATGAAAATTTCAGATTCAAGTGGATAAACAGATATCTGGAATATTTTTTAAAATTTCGAATTGAAGAAGTGAATAGAAATTCATTGTTTCAGAATCAAGTGAATAAATAAATACAGATAGCTAGAATATTTTTAAAATTTCAGATTGAAGTGAACAGAAATTTTGTTTTTATTTCAGATTCAAGTCGATATATAAATACAGATAGAATATTTTTCTAAATTTCAGATTCAAATAATTAAATACATTTTTTGTTTTTCAATTTCAGATTGAAGTGAATAGAAATTGTTTTTCATTCAGATTCAAGTGGATATATAAATGCATAAAGAATATTTTTAAAAATTTCAAACTGAAGTGAATAAAAATTATTATATTATTTTAGATTCAAGTGGATAAACAAATACAGCTAGAATATTTTTTTTAAATTTCAGACTGAAGTGAAATTATTTTGTTTTTATTTCAGATTCAAGTGGATATATAAATGCAGATAGCTAGAATATATTTTAAATTTCAGACCGAAGTGAACAGAAATTATCTTGTTTTTTCTTTTTTTATTTCAGATTCAAGTGGATAGACAGAATATTTTTAAAAATTTCAGATTGAAGTGAATATCTTGTTTTTATTTCAGATTCAAGTGAATAAATAAATACAGATAGCTGGAATATTTTTTTAAATTTCAGACTGAAGTGAACAGAATTAATATTGGTTTTTTTATTTCAGATTCAAGTGGATAAACAAATAGATAGAATCATTTTTTCTAAATTTCAGACTGAAGTGAATTTAAATTGTTTTTATTTCAGATTCAAGTGGATAAACAAATATAGACAGCTAGAACATTTTTTCTAAATTTCAGACTGAAGTGAATTTATCTTGTTGTTTTTTTGTTTCAGATTCAAGTGGACCCGTACCTGGAGGACGCAATCTGCTCTCTGTGCAGTATTCAGCAAGGCCCGTACTTCTGTCGTGAGCTGCAGTGCTTCAAGTACTTCTGTCGCTCGTGTTGGTACTGGCAGCACGCTCTGGACACCATGAGGCACCACAAACCCTTGACGCGCAACACCAAGAACGTCACCCCACTTTGAAATGACTTGACACTCCTTCCTGACTGTGGAACGAACCTCTGGTAAGTCGAAGAATATTTTAATGGTTAGAATTTACACGAGAAACTCCCATCTCCCAGAATCCTTCCTATAATGGTGAGTTGAATTTTTAATTTTTTTTTTTTATTTTAGAAGTTATGTGATTTGATTATGCTGCCATTTTTAATCTTTGCTTGAAATTTTAGGTTAAAATTTTTTAATTTTTTAATTTTTTTTATTTATTATGGTTTAGGAGTCAAAATCAGGACTTCGTGTCCCTAGACTCTCTCCTAAAATGGTGAAATTTTATTACGAATTTGAAGTAAGATGATTATGTTCCACTGTTAGATCTTTCCTGAAATATTTCATAGAATTTTTTTTATTTTGTTTTTTAAATTTTTATTATGGTTTAAAGTAATAAAATTCCTCCTCCCTGCTTTGAAATTCTCCTTAAATGGTAAGTCACATATTAAGTCAGTGCCCTTTTCAGTCTTTCCTGATACATTAAAATATAAAATGTTACATTGTGATGGTTTGGAAGTAAAAATGAGAACTTCAGACACCTGCAACATCTCCTGACATGACAAGCTGCATTCATTTGGAAGCAGACGGATTCCACTGCCATCTTGAATCCATCACATAATTGCAAATTAATGTTTTGTTGCGCTTGATAATTTAGATAGCTCCTAACCCAGGATTTGTTTACAAAAATGTTAAGTCACATATTTTGCCAGGGTTAAGTAGATAATTCAACTGCTCGCATAACTTTTCCTATGATTGTAAGTACAATAAAATATTTATTTATTTAATTTGTGCATTTATTTTGCCATGGTTAAGTAGATAATAAAACTGCTCACATACTTTTCCTATAAAATATTTATTTAATTTGTGCATTTATTTTAATTTCCAGATGCTATACACCCAAGTGCTGTTTATTAACAAGGTGCTGTTTGAAAAAAAAAAATAATGTAAATAATTTTGTTACATTTTTATTATCATTTATTTCCTTTTTACAATTTCTATTTGGGACTTAAACTGACAGTGCTATTTGCAATGATCCATTTTCTTTGAAGTTTAGATACTATTGTAATACAAATACATATTTTTTATTATATTTTATATATATATATTTTTTAAAATAATTATAGCAATGACAGAGAAATGTAAGATGGTCAGTTTAATTTTTGTATCAGAAAAGATCTGATAAAACATTTTCCATTTTCTTTTTTTTTTTTCATATGTTTGTGTAAAATGTAAATTTATGCTACAATAATTTCTGTTGTACAGAAATTACTTTTGCCATTTTAATATGATAAAATTAACAATAAATACAAATTATTTGTTAGCTTCCAATGTTGGTCTACATGATCTGGGTTTTATTTTCATTATTTTCTTTAAGTAATGTTT
Organism: Chrysomallon squamiferum; assembly: GCA_012295275.1. Classification (NCBI taxonomy): domain Eukaryota; kingdom Metazoa; phylum Mollusca; class Gastropoda; order Neomphalida; family Peltospiridae; genus Chrysomallon; species Chrysomallon squamiferum. Next base: position 19,601,587 of record CM022677.1, read on the forward strand.
ATTTTTTCAATATTCAAAAGTTTCTGTCGTATTTCATGGCAAAAGTTAATGATGATACCATTTATTCAACATTTTCATTCATGAGGTTCTTTGTTTTCTCTTTTGAAAATTGTTTTGATTCAAAAATGTATGTCATGTGCATAAATAATTTTTGTACTAGTTCATAAAAGTGTTAACATACTACACTTTGAACTAGTATACTTTTTTTTAAATTTATATTTAACATTAAGTAAACTTTAAAACAAATACAAGTGAAATTTGATTCTTATTTTGTCTCTTATTTTTGTTTTTTGTTCAAAAACAAGGCAAAACTTGGCATATTCTTAATTTGAGGTTGTTTGACATTTTCATATAATTCACTTTTTTGTTCTCGTTAAACTTTTTTTTTTTTCTTAATGCACATTTTTTGGTGTATCAGTTTTATGCCTACTTCATGCACTATAGATATATATATATTTTTTTTTAATGTTGCCTTTGTTCACTTGTTTGTTTTGAAATTGTAAAAATCCACAACTCAAATCTTAAAATGGTAAAATTATAATCTTTATTTTAATATTTATCTTGGCTCTTTATACAACAGGTACCCCTAATTATAAAACTTTTTATATTTAAATTATTTTGTTTTTCGTTTTTTAAATCCAAATACTGTTGATCGGATATAACTTTTTAATGAACTCGACATTCACAGAACACATCAAATTATATTGTAGATAATCATACAACATTTTAAACATTTTTTTTTTTTTTTTTTTTTTTAAAAAAAAGATAGCCAACAAATTGAAAAAAAAAAAAAAAGAATATTAAATTTTAATCTTGTTTCAAATTGATTCCTGAAATTATAATTTTTTTTAAAAATGGTTTATGTATGTTTTCAATTTTTAAAATGTTCTCCTTTATGCTGATTTAAAACATCTAAAAACCAAAAAAAAAAATGAAATGCTGATTTTTCTTTTTTTTTTTTTTTTTTTTTTTTTTTTTAAATTGTAACTTTGGAAAAATAATCTTTTAGCTGCTGCTTTTCATAGGTTTTAATTTTGAAATATAATTGTATGGCCTGATTTAGTTACAAACATTTTTATTGAGTCATTTTTGGTAATTATAACAACAAACTTTTAAAATCATTTACATGTATCTCAGGCTTCCTTTATCAGAAACAAAATTAATAAAAATTATCAACACGCATGCACACTCACACACACACACACACACACACAAAATTATTTGTAAAGATATTTGTGTTTTTGTTACAGATTTTCTTTTTTTTTTTTTTTTAAGATAATTAGTTTACAATTTATTTAGATTTTGTACTTGTTAATGTTTTCAAAAAAATTGTTAATTAGCTTTGTTTTCAGCTTTTAAAAACAATTTTAACATTATCTTTCTTTTTTGTTTTTCATTTCATATTTTATTATTTAACATTTTATTATTCATTAGTCATTCTTCAGGTAATGACAAATTAAATGGCTATATTTTGTGAAATAATTTTAATTATTTGTAACATAACTTTTCCTTTTTTTTTAAAATTAGAACACACACAAACACACACACTCACACACACAAACACAAACATCTATACACAGGCACTTACAAATCTGTTTTAGTTTGTGTAGATAAAAAAAAAAAAAAAAAAGGTTTTAAAATATTTTTATTGCTTATTTATTTTCATTTACGTCACAATTTGCAAAGATAAGAATTGTGAACATTCTGAATAAAATTTATTAACCAGGCATAAAATATGCTATTTTGTTAAAAACCTTTTTAGAGTTATTTAATGGAGAAAATTTAAATGATTTTATTAGTTACCATAGTTTAATCAGATTTCTAGAGATAACTGAAATGTTTTGTAATCTTGTGATTTTTAATTTTTTCCCCGAAATATTTTTTTTAATTTTTAACCCATGCAAACAATCATTTTCATTTTTTCAAGTTAATTTCTAGTATTTACATAATTTTAAAAACAAACCTAGAATTATAACAATAAATCAGTTTTAACTTGCCTGTACGTTTCAGACCTTTTAAAGACATTAAAGAAAAAAAAACACCTTAAATTTTTAGGTATATCCACATCTAAATTATAAGAATTTTAAACAAAAATCATTGTGAAACTCCATCAGTGCTAGAATCGGATTTCTTTCTTAATTTTTTTTAACGTTTTAAAACATTTTTTTAAATCTGTTAATCTTGATTTTTCTTAAAGTATTCAAAAAAAAAAAAAAAAATAAAAAAAAATGATAAACAAGCATAACTACTGTAAATTCAAGAGTTTTACCTGTTTGTAAAATTGAATACTGTATAAAAATAAAATCCCAGTAACTTCATTACATTTTTAAATGCAGAAAAATGTAACGTTACAGTACTGAATCCATAAACTTGATAAAAAACGGAGAAAACACAAAAACTTATTAATTTTTTTACAATTGATAAATTGCACTTTTGATATTTTTGTTGCACCTTTGTATGTGTGTGAAGCTTGTAAATTGTTTAATGTCATAAAATTAGTGCTTGAAATGGTTCTGAAATAATAATAAATATTCTCCATCCAGAAATTGGAAGAATTGAACTTACAATAACTTCGGTATAATTTTAAAAAGTTGAAGGAAATGAAAACGTTTTTTGAAGGTACTTTTATCATGTGTATGTTTTGCTTTTTTTACTTGCAAATCATTTTTCTTTTCGTATTTTTATGTAAGCACATTTTTTGCGGTGGTGGTAATAAACAAAAAAAAAAAAAAAAAAAAAAAAAATTGTTTAATTTTATGATCATATTAATTCAGTTCATTTTAATTATTTGTCTGTTCAGCAAGTTGGAAAAAAAAAAAATTTAACAAAATTGTCACTTATTTTTTCTTTCGTTTAATAAAAACATTTTTCAAAACAGTTTGTTGCGATTTTACATGATGGCGAATCGATGGGAGTTACTTCCCTTTACATTTAATCTATTCAGTGTCTTTGGATGACGTTTTTTGCAGTGACTTCGCAAATGTTTGGGGTTTTATATATGAATCTCAAAAAATAGTAAAATACAGATTGTACATATATATATATATATATATATATATATATATATATATATATATATATATATATATATATATAATAATAAAAAAACAATACTATTATTAATATTAAAAACAAGCCAACAAACACAAATTCTCTCTATCATTTGATTATCGATAGTGTTTTGCTAATTCAGTCTTGAAATGTTAATTCATTCTAATGTGTTATGTTTGCGATGAATATGGTCTAGTGATAGGCCTGTATGATAATTACATACTTCACTTAATAGAACGTCTCTCTGTCTCTCTCTCTGTGTGTGTGTGTGTGTGTGTGTGTGTCTGTGTGTGTGTGTGAGAGAGAGATAGAATTGAATTTTTTCCTATATGCATCTTCTGCCAAATTTAATAGCATTTAACGAAATATTAATAAATTATTTCTTACAATGCAGTTGAATAACGGTCAACTGTCTGGCGTTGTTGTTGAGAGCACGTGTTTTCCCACGAACAGAATTTCGAAATATTAAAAAATGAAAGAAATTACAACATTGTCGACAGAAGAAAGTTCAACTATTTAGCACTGTTTCCTGTGTTGAATAGACGCGTCCATCTATTTATTATTATTATTATTATTATTATTATTATTAAAATAAATAAATAAATAATATCTGTTTATTTTTTTTAATCTCCGGAAGTCGGAAGCGATCCTATCTTCGTCTGTTATCGTTCGTCTTCGGTTTTACATCGTATAAATAAATACCATTACGTCAACAACAATACAACGACGTCATTAAGACAATTGAAACTGGGAACAGAAATCTGACGTTTTGCACAGTATCAAGAAATATAGAGGCTTTCAAAAACTGAACAGGGAAACAAAAATAAATAATCCTTCAAAAAATACATAGCAGTGAATAGAGTGTATTCATTCGTGAAATAATCAAACATTTATGAACAGTAATTAAAAGGAGCAGTGCAGGAATAAGTGAAAATAAGGAGAGACAATATTCATGTGGACAATTCCACTGTGACGGACGATATATTCAGACGGGTTGGAGGTATTTCTATCTGACCTGATTTCTAATGTCCAGGAATTAGGCCCTGTATAAGAGACGTAACTGTGACAAGATTAGTTTGTTGTCATGGAGAAAATATATGTGTGGGTTAATAGATAATTCGAAATATGAGCGGTCGGATTTTACAGTAAAAGGGCACTGGTGAAGATTTTAACTTCATTAAAAAAAAAAAAATAATTGTTTGAAATTTAATGGTCTTATGTCAGAAGTATGATTAATCACAATGGGGAACACTCTTCATTATAATTTATCATTCGCCAGAATCAGTGACCATCTTCCAAGAGGATTTCCTCTGATGTTTGAGGCATCGTTTAAATTTCTTTTTAATCCTAACCACCGATGTGTTTATGTTTCCCTGTATTGTTTTGTGAAACAGGGTGAGACTGTTTGTGTGTTTATGTGTGTATGTTTGTTAGTGTGCAGGTGAATGTGTATATGTTAGTGTTTGATGTAAATGTATGTTTGTTTGTGTGTGTGCGTGTGTGAACGAGAGAGACAGAGGGAGAACGATAGTGTGTGTATATGAGTGTAAGTCTGTATTTTAAAATCAAGAATGAGAACTATACCCTACAACAGCTGCACCTAACAACAAGTTCATATTACTATGATAACTATTTTGCTGAAAATATGAAATGAATAAAACATATTTTATTACATTCATAACAAAGTGATGCTATAGTATATTACATAGTATTCTGTGAAGATATATTTAATACTCTCTCTCTCTCTCTCTCTCTCTCTCTCTCTCTCTCTCTCTCTCTCTCTCTCTCTCTCTCTCTCTCTCTCTCTCTCTCTCTCTCTCTCTCTCTCTCTCTCTCTCTCTCTCTCTCTCTCATAATATAAATACATTATATAATGTTTCTCTTAAATAGTGCATCATATTTGCAAGAAAGACGTCAGGCAGGCGTTACCATAGTTATACATTAATACCGTGTGACGTTAACATCACGTAATGTCCAAAATTATGACGTCATAATACTTGGACATAATTACACGATCTCTCTCTCTCTTCTCTTTCTTCTTACTTTTGTACCTGGTGATGCTATTATTGTTCTTTAAACTGTGTCGGTTGCTGCTGTTGCTTTTGTTGTTGTTATTGTTATTACTATTGCTGTTGTTGTTATTATTATTATTATTATTATTATTTCAGAGAAAGAAAAAGAAAAATGTAAGATATATAATATTTTATTTTCTGATTACTCTTTAGAGACGATTGTATTTTGTTCACATATGAATCTTATCTTGTGCCAGCATGGTTCATCATTCCATCTGTAACCATATTCGCCCTTTAATTCCACACAGTTCTCTTGTCCTTCATAGTTGCTGGGTTGGCCCGAATCCCAGTTAGTGTAGCTCAAATCTTCTGATTTGGTGTCTTTCCATATCCACTGGAAACGACCTTCAACTTGGATGTCATTAGCCCCGATCCAGTATTCACCCACTGTTAAATAAATTGCGAAAATTTCGGTTTTCTTTCGTTTAATTTTAATATACTAGTATGTGTGTGTGTGTGTTTGTGTGTGTGTGTGTGTGTTTGTGTGTGTTTGTTTTTGTGCGTGTGTGTTTGTTTTGTGTGTTTGTGTGTGTGTGTTGGTATTCTACAACTGTTCTTATTTATTTTTTACGTTTTTATTTAATTATATAATTATAAATTCACTTACTTTTTGACTCGTTCAGAACATGGTTACGAAGATATTCATCTTCTTTGTTAGAAGTGATGACAGCAAGATAGGAGTTCATGCTTTCACAGTAGTTCTGAGGAACAACAACGACGACGACAACAACAACAACAATAACAATAACAATAATAATAATAATAATAATAATAATAATAATAATATTCTATCATTACCATCAGCACCACCATCATCATCACCATCATCATCATCAACACCATCACTAGAAGCAGATATAGAGGGGGGGTGCAAAATCAGGTATACAGTTATGAAAATGAAAACACAGTACTCATTGCATTTATTATTCAAAAAAGCTAATATAAAAATACATGCATTTTTATTAATTTAAATACAGTATGGTTAATGTCCTACTGAATTCTCTGATGTGATACCACTGTATACTTACTTTTGCACCCCCCTGTATATACATACATGTACATATATATATATATATATAGGAAATCGATATATATAGAGAGAGAGAGAGAGAGAGAGAGAGAGAGAGAGAGAGAGAGAGAGAGGAGAGAGAGAGAGAGAGAGAGAGAGAGAGAGAGAGAGAGAGAGAGAGAGAGAGAGAGAGAGAGAGAGAGAGAGATACTTATAGAGAGAGAGAGATACTTATAGAGAGAGAGAGAGAGAGAGAGAGAGAGAGAGAGAGAGAGAGAGAGAGAGAGAGAGACAGAGAGAGAGAGAGAGAGAGAGAGAGAGAGAGAGAGAGAGAGAGAGAGAGAGAGAGAGAGAGAGAGAGAGAGAGAGAGAGAGAGAGAGAGAGAGAGAGAGAGACTCACCTTTGCGTCAATCCACGAAGCTGTCACTGATTTACGGGAAAACCAGTAGCAACTGTTGCCATAACGAATAAAACCAGTTTGGCAGATTTGGGCATCTTAATCAAAAAAAAAAAAATGTTGTGTCTCAAATTTTATATTAAACACACTCACATATACACGAGTGCACGCACACACATCTATATATATATATATATATATATATATATAAAACAAATAAAAAAATAAATGAAAAATAAAACAAATACACAAACAGAAAGTTAACGCACACACCTACCCCCAAAACACACAAAAACACAGAAACACAAATTAAGACGTTTTAAAACATACAAAGCAACTAAAACAGATTTCAGATCTTCGTGGTACTTTTGCTGTTACTAATGCTACTGCATCTACTGCTACTTTAATACTAATTCTACTGTTAATACCAGTTCTACTGCACTGATTACCTTAGTGATACTATTACTAATACTACTTTTACAGACTGAATCGCTACAAGTACTACCACTACTTCTATTATAAAATAAAGATTCTTTCAAAATAATATAATGCATAAAGCCATTTTGTTTTCCAGGATTTATATGTAAAATAAATTTAGTTGTTACTAATGCTATTGTTACTACTGGTACTTTGATACTAATTCTACTGTTAATACCTATTCTATCAATACTACTGTATTGACTATCATACTGGTACTATTACTAACACTACTTTTACAAACAACTAATAGCACTACTGCAACTACTAAAATACAGATTCTTTCAAAAATAGTTTGTCAAAATTTATATTTAAAATAATTGTACTGCAATGATTACCTTACTGATACTACCACTACTTCTATTATAAAATATAGATTCTTTCAGAATAATACAATGCATAAAGCCCTTTTCTCTTTCTAAATTTAGTTGTAAAATATATTTACCTGCACACTGCAAAACTGAGACGAAGACCACGATTAAAACGTAAACGTTCATGATTCTTATTTTAGCAGAAACAGCCTTCTGATCCTTTTTATTGAAAACGAAATCAAAGAGGTGAAAATTAACTGACGTCACATATTACGTGTAAGCACAGCTGTTGTTTGCAAGTTAAACCTGTTTTAATTATAAAATCTGTATGTGTGAGAAAGAGATGTTAAACTACTCATGAAAACGAAATCAAGAAGGTGACAATGACCTAACGTCACACGTATGTATGTACGTGTAAGCACAGCTGTTGTTTTTTAAGTTAAAACTGTTTTAATTAGAGAGAGAGAGAGAGAGAGAGAGAGAGAGAGAGAGAGAGAGAGAGAGAGAGAGAGAGAGAGAGAGAGAGAGAGAGAGAGAGTATTAAATATATCTTCACAGATAGCCTAATACGTCGATTGTGATCGACCGGTGGAGCTAACCTAGTGTGGGTAGATTGCGCACCTTTCACTACAAGTCATCAGGGTAAAGTGATCATAAATGTATTCAGTTGTATTGTGCTGTAAGGTTCATCCAGTGATGCAAGGTGCACCAACATACATTGATTACATAAAGTATACTCAGTATATATACAAATAAATATACATGTATTTAGCATTTTTTAATACAGAGCGATCATTTTGACCTGGTCGTTTTGAAAGTAGCTCTCAAGCTGGAAAGGTGTGAGCACTCCTGGCAGTGCTGTGTATTTTACTTGTGTCACGAATGTAACATATGTTTTTTGAGGTGCAGCAGCTGTTGTCATTCTTGACTTTAAAATACAGATAAAACACACACTTCAGTCACGTAATCACACAGTTAGTGTTGATCGTCATTCCTCTATAACATGAACCTCTCGTGTTGCCACCTCGAGAGTCATAATCAGAGTGTATAATCAGACAGACAGACCAAAAAAAACAAAACATACAACTAACGTGCTAACCATATCGAGGTGTTGCGAAACACGTCTACGACAGGCACGGTCTCTGACAAATACAGGATGTGTCTGTCGCAGATATCTGATCGACTGGTGATTGATGAGTGAACTGCGTGCAGTGTCAGTGCCAAACGGTAAATAGTTTATATAGCCTGTGGTTTTATCAGAATCTTTTCATGTGCACCATTAACTGAGCCTTTCTTTTACAGAAACATATGACGATAGATAGACAGACAGACAGATATATATATATATATATATATATATATATATAGATAGATAGATAGATAGATAGATAGATAGATAGATAGACAGATAGATAGATCTAGATAGGTAGGTAGGTATATATACTACTATAGGATTCATCAGTTAGAAACAAAGGGAAACAAGGGGAGATAATACTGGTGAAACATGCATCTCTCTTAGTTACGGTGGTTAGAATTATGCCGCAGTTCAGATTATTTGAAATGTGTACTTCTAACGCAGAAACAATAAGTGAGGCCATCAAAAGCTTTTTCTACTGCTCGATTTGTGTCTTGTCTTGGAAGATGGTCGATGTGTTCCACTGATTCTGGCGAATGATAAAATATAATGAAGAGTTTTACTTCCACGAGTTTTACTACTCTCTCTCTCTCTCTCTCTCTCTCTCTCTCTCTCTCTCTCTCTCTCTCTCTCTCTCTCTCTCTCTCTCTCTCTCTCTCTCTCTCTCTCTCTCTCTCTCTCTCTCAGAACTACTGTGAAAGCATGAACTCGTATCTTGCTGTCATCACTTCTGCAAAAGAAGACGAATATCTTCGTAACCATGTTCTGAAAATGTCAAAAAGTAAGTGAATTTATAATTATATAATTTTATTATTACAAAAAATAAATAAGATCAGTTGTAGAACACACAGACACACACAACACACACACACACACACACACACACACACACAAACACACACACAAACATGCACACACTAGTATATTAACTAAAATTAATAAAACAAAAACCAAACAAAACTTAAATTTTCGCAATTTATTTTACAGCGGGTATATACTGGATCGGGGCTAATGACGTCCAAGTTGAAGGTCGTTTCCAGTGGAAACGGAATGACAACAAATCAGAAGCCTTCTGATCCTTTTTATTGAAAACGAAATAAAAAAGGTGAAAATTAATTAACGTCACATGTATGTATGTACGTATAAGCACAGCTGTTGTTTGTAACTTAAAACTGTTTTTAATTATAAAATCTGTATTTGTGAGAAAGAGATATTATACTACTCATCAAAACGAAATCAAGAAGGTGACAATTAATTAACGTCAAGTGTATGTATGTACGTGTAAGCACAGCTGTGGTTTGTAAGTTGAAACTGTTTTTAATTATAAAAACTGTACGAGTGAGTAAGAGGTGTTACATTCATTTGTGGGTGTTTATGTGTGTGGATGGGAAACAAATATTGGAGCTTATACAGATTATTATTACATCCTGTTAGGTGGTGTGAACAGATACTGTTACTTATTCTTTTTCTGCTTCAGTAGATCAAATGTTTAGAATTATATTTATATATAGTTAATTACGTCTAACTTTACGTTCGGTAGAATTTTAGTGAAAATTTCATGGAGTTATCGTGCGTTTAAAGGAAAAAATGAGAATTTACTGTGAGTATTTATTTTAATAAAGCTTGAAACAAGACAGCAAAACAAATGAAATTCCGAGAGCATAAACTGGAAATACTTCGTTTTTCATGTTACCATAGTAAATATATTATCATTTTAATACCGTTACTTTTTTTTTTTTCTCATTGTCTTACTTCAGTTGTCATATACCTTGAGTATGCTCGGATGCTATTTATTACTTTTTTTTTCCCATTAGAATCACTTCAAGTATTAGTATTATTATTATTATTATTATTATTATTATTATTCGTAGTGTTGGTGCTTTAAGGCAGTATGACGTCATAGGCTAGGACTCGTCTTCCAGATGACGTATTTTTCATCTATCCGGTACATTTTCAATTAGCGTTTTTGTAAATTATGTTTTCTTCACGATTTTATTAAAAATGAGAGACAAAAAGGGCCAGAAGAAAGCACCGCCCCTAAAAGGCAAGAAAGGTAAAAAAAAAAAATCAGTTTTTAAACTTACAATAAATTGTTTTTCAGTAATAAAATACAGAGAGGCAAAATGATAAAGAATTTTTCGTGTGTCTGAAAACGTTTTCTAGGCAGGCTGTATCAAACGTTATTTCAAATGAAATATTAAAACTCTTCACTATATTTTATCATTAGCCAGAATCACTGGAACACATTGACCATCTTCCAAGACAAGACACAAACCGAGCAGCTCCTCTGATGTTTGAGGCAGAAGAAAAAGCTTTTGATGGACTCGTTTAGTTTTTCTGTGTTAGAGGTACACATTTCAAATACACTGACCTGCGGCTTAACCCTAACAACCGTAACTAAGAAAGATACATGTTTCAATATTGTTATCTCCCCTTGTTTCCCTGCAGCCCAGACGTAACATTTTACAACAGTTTTAACTGATCATTTCCTATAACATCAGCGTATCCTAGAGTAGTGTATATAGCTACATACCTATCTAGATATACCTTTAAGTGAAAGCCTCACTTGATGTTTCTGGAAAAGAAAGGCTCACGTGATTTAAAAGAAAGGATTACGTGATGTTTCTCGGTCTGAGGTGCATTTATAGGAAAATTAAATTCTCATGACATTTGCAAAGGTAATTTATTATTATTTTTATTATTTTTTTATTTTATTTATTTATTTACTTCGGGTTTGTTGGAGAGTGTATTTGTTTATGTCTGTGTAAGTGTGAGTATGTGTGTGTGTATTTCAGTATGTGTGTGTTCTTGTTTGTGAAACGGCGTGAGACTGTGTGTTTATGAGTATACGTGTGGATATATGTTTGTTAGTGTGCAAGTGAATGTGTATTTGTTAATGTTTGCTGCAAATGTATGCTTGTTGGTATGTGTGCGTGTGTATGTGAGTGCATGAGTGTATGAGTGACTGTGTGCATCTGAGTTTGTGTGTACATGTGAGTGAAACTGTGTGTTTTCTTTTGTATAATTTTTATTCTATATTTTAAAATCAAGAATGACAAATATATCTCACACCAGCTACATCTAACAACAACAAGTTCATATTACTACAACGTGGGCAGCAGCGAAATAGATAAAACATATTAAGTTACATTCATAGCACACTAACACAGTACTGTATTACATAGTATGTGTGAAGATAAATTTACCCCCCTCTCTCTCTCTCTCTCTCTCTTTCTCTCTCTCTCATAATATAAATACATTATATAATGTTTCTCTTAAATAGCGCATCATATTTGCATGAAAGACGTCAGGCAGGCGTTACCATAGTTATACATTACTCCCGTGTGACGTTAACATCACGTGATATCCAAAATTATGACGTCATAAAACTTGGACATAATTACACGATCTCTCTCTCTCTTCTCTTTCTTCTTATATTTTGTGCCTCCTGATGCTATTATTGTTCCTGCAACTGTGGTGTTGCTGCTGTTGCTTTTGCTGTTGTTATTTTTATTACTATTGTTGTTATTATTATTATTATTATTTTTATTATTATTATTATTATTATTATTATTATTATTATTATTATGATTATTATGATTATTATTATTATTATTTGTCACAAAGAAAAAAGATGAATGAAAGACATAAAATATTTTATTTTAAGATTATTCTTTACAGACGTTCGTTTTTGTTCACATATGAATCTTATCTTGTGCCAGCATGGTTCATCATTCCATCTGTAACCATATACGCCCTTTAATTCCACACAGTTTTCATGTCCTCCGTAGTTACTGGGTTGACCCGAATCCCAATTGGTATAGCTCAAATCTTTCGATTTGTTGTCATTCTGTTGCCATCGGAAACGACCTTCAACTTGGATGTCATTAGCCCCGATCCAGTATTCATCCGCTGATAAATAAATTGCCAAAATTTGGGTTTTCTTTCGTTCTTGCTATTAATTTTAATATACTAATATGTGTGTGTTTGTATCTTTGTGTGTGTGTGTGTGTGTATATTTGTGTGTATGTTTGTGTGTGTTTCTGTTTGTATTCTACAACTGCCCTTATTTATTTTTTTACGTTTTTATTTAATTATATAATTATAAATTCAGACTTACTTCTTGACTGTTTCAGAAGATGATTACGAAGATACTGGTCTTCTTTGGCAGAAGTGATGACAGCAAGATAGGAGTTCATGCTTTCACAGTAGTCCTGAGAAACAACAACGACGACGACGACAATAAATATAATAATAATAATTATTATAATATTCTATCATCACCACCATCACTAGCAGCATCTATATATATATATATATATATATATATATATACGAAATCAACGAGAGAGAGAGAGAGAGTTAGAGAGAGAGGGAGAGAGAGAGAGAGAGAGAGAGAGAGAGAGAGAGAGAGAGAGAGAGAGAGAGAGAGAGAGAGAGAGAGAGAGAGAGAGAGAGAGAGTGACAGAGAGAGAGACAGAGAGAGAGAGAGAGAGACTCACCTTTGCGTCAATCCACGTAGCTGTCGCAGATTTACGGGAAAACCAGTAGCAACTTTTGTCATAACGAATGAAACCAGATTGGCAGATTCCGGCATCTTAATAAAATAAAAAATTTAAAAAAATGTTATGTCTCAAATTTTATATTAAACACACTCACATAGACACGAGAGCGCCTACAACGCGCGCGCGCACACACACACACACACACACACACACACACACACACACACAGACACACAGTCACACCCACCTAAAACAAAAAATATTGAAAAATGATACAAATACACAAATAGAAAGTTAACGTAAACAGACACCCCAAAAACACAGAACCAGAAATTAAGCACGAATTAAGACGTTTTAAAACATACAAAGCAACTAAAACAGATTTCAGATCTTCGTGGTACTTTTGCTGTTACTAATGCTACTGCATCTATTGCTACTTTAATACTAATTCTACTGTTAAAACCAATTCTCTGCAATGATTACCTTACTAATACTATTACTACCACTACTTATTATATAAAATATAGATTCTTTCAAAATAATATAATGCATAAAGCCCTTTTGTTCATTAAAAATTTATATGTAAAAGTAAATTTACCTGCACACTGCAAAACTGAGACGAAGACGACGATTAAAACGTAAACGTTCATGATTTTTATTTTAGCAGAAACAGCCTTCTGATCCTTTTTATTGAAAACGAAATGAAAAAAGGTGAAAATTAATTAACGTCACATGTATGTATGTACGTATAAGCACAGCTGTTGTTTGTAACTTAAAACTGTTTTTAATTATAAAATCTGTATGTGTGAGAAAGAGATATTATACTACTCATCAGCTGTGGTTTGTAAGTTGAAACTGTTTTTAATTATAGAAACTGTACGAGTGAGTAAGAGGTGTTACATTCATCTGTGGGTGTTTATGTGTGTGGATCGGAAACAAATATTGGAGCGTAAACAGATTATAATTATATCCTGTTTGGTGGTGTGAACAGATACTGTTACTTATTGCTTTTCTGCTTCAGTAGATTAAATGTGTACAATTATATTGATATAGAGTTAATTACCTCTAACTTTACGTTCGGTACAATTATAGTGAAAATTTCATGGAGTTATCGTGCGTTTAATGGAAAAAATGAGAATTTATTGTGAGTATTTATTTTAATAAAGCTTGAAACAATAGAGCAAAATAAATGAAATTCCGAGAACATCAACTGGAAATACTTCGTTTTTCATGTTATCATAGTAAATATATTATCATTTTATTACAATTTTTTTTTTCTCTCATACTCTTACTTCAGTCGTCATATACCTTCAGTATGCTAGGATGCTATTTTTTACTTTTTTTCCCCATTAGAACCACTTCAAGTATTATTATTATTATTATTATTATTATTATTACTAGCCGTAGAGTTAGTGCTTCAAGGCAGCATGACGTCATACCTAGACCTCGTCTTCCAGATGACGTATTTTACATATATCCGATACAGTTTCAATTAGCGTTTTTGTAAATTATGTTTTCTTCAAGATTTTATTAAAAATGAGAGACAAAAAAGGCCAGAAGAAAGCGCTGCCCCAAAAAGGCAAGAAAGAAAAACAAAAATCAGTAAGTTTTTAAACTTAAAGCGATTTTTTATATATATTTTTTAATTACGTACAGAGAGGCAAAATGTTAAAGTATTTTTCACGTATCTCAAAACGTTTTCTAGACAGACTGTATCAAACGTTATTTGAAATTAATTTCTTTTTCTGTGCAGTGTTCAGCTTGCCGTTTTCTCTTATTATCAGTTGCTAGATTCTAGTGAAATTATCTTCACTGCAATTAAAAGTAACTGAAAAGAGCAGAAAATTACTAGTAAAATAAATGAGAAATCTGATATTTTTCAGAATTGATAATTCAAAATCTTATAAGAAAAAAATATTAAAAAAAAGAACAAATAATAATAATGATAATAAAAAGCAACAGTAACAATAACAACAACAACAACAACACCCCCAATTGAAAAAATCCCAGTTATATATTTGCTGACGTGTCCAACACTTCCGAAAAAGTGGGAACTTCCGGAATACATCGATTGTTTTAGGAGTTTTGCTTAAATAAGTAAGTAAGTAAGTAAGTAAGTAAGGCAGAAGAGAAAGCTTTTGATGGCCTCGTTTAGTTTTTCTGTGTTAGAGGTACACATTTCAAATACACTGACCTGCGGCTTAACTCTAACCACCGTAACTAAGAGAGATGCATGTTTCAATATTGTTATCTCCCCTTGTTTCACTGCAGCCCAGACGTAACATTTTACAAAAGTTTTAATTGATCATTTCCTGTAACGTGAACGTATCCTAAAGTAGAGTATATAGCTACATACCTATCTGGATATATCTATATCTGTATTTACAGATATTATATCTACGTCTGTCTATAACTCTGACTGTCTATCTATCTATCTATGTATCTATCTATCTATCTATCTATCTATCTATCTATGTATCTATGTATCTATCTATCTATCTATCTATCTATCTATCTATCTATCTATCTATCTCTATCTATCTATCTATCTATCTATCTATCTATCTATCTATCTATCTATCTATCTATCTATCTATCTATCTATCTATCTATCTTCATCTATCTGATGCCAATATGTCACATGGTTGCTAATTTTCAAATTAATCTTCACAAATGTTAACTTTTTGTTCACATATGAATCCCAACTGCATCCACCATCGTTCATCTGCAAAAGAAAGGCTCACGTGATTTGAAAGAAAGGCTCTCGTGATTTGAAAGAAAGCCTCACGTGATTTAAAAGAAAAGCTCACGTGATTTAAAAGAAAGCCTCACGTGATTTTAAAGAAATGCTCACGTGATTTAAAAGAAATGCTCACGTGATTTAAAAGAAAGGAACTCGTGATTTAAAAGAAAGGCTCACGTGATTTAAAAGAAAGGCTCACGTGATTTAAAAGAAAGGCTCACGTAATGTTTCTGGATGTGAGGTGCTTTTATAGCAAAAATAAAGTTCTCATGATATTTGTAAAGGTAATGTTTTTTTTTTTTTTTTTTTTTTTTTTCATTTAATTTCATTTCATTTATTTATTTATTTATTTATTTATTTATTTATTTATTTATATATTTTTTCATTTCATTTATTTATTTATTTATTTATTTATTTATTTATTTATTTATTTATTTATTTATTTATTTTTTTATTTATTTATTTATTTATTTATTTATATATTTTTTTATCATTATTTTTTTTTTTTATTTCGGGTTTGTTGAAGAGTGTATTTGTTACTGTATGTATATATGTGAGTTTTTGTTTTCCGAAACTGCGTGTGACTGTGTGTTTATGTGTATATACGTATGTGTGTTTGTTAGTGAGCAAGTGAATGTGTATTTGTTAATGTTTGCTGCAAATGTATGCTTGTTAATATGTATGCGTGTGTTTGTGCGTGCGTGAGTGTGTGAGTGAGTGACTGTGTGCATCTGAGTTCGTTTGTATATGTGAGTGTAAGTGTGTGTTTGCTTTTGTATAATTTTTAATCTGTATTTTAAAATCAAGAATGACAAATATATCTCACACCAGCTACATTTAAGAACAACAAGTTCATGTTACAAGTACGGGGGCAGCAGCGAAAAATATATGAAATAGATATTATGTTACATTTATAACACAGTAATGAAATATCATATCACATAGTATTATGTGAATAGATATTTAATACTCTCTCTCTCTCTCTCTCTCTCTCTCTCTCTCTCTCTCTCTCTCTCTCTCTCTCTCTCTCTCTCTCTCTCTCTCTCTCTCTCTCTCTCTCTCTCTCTCTCTCTCTCTCTCTCTCTCTCTCTCTCTCTCTGTCTCTCTGTCTCTCTCTCTCTCTCTCTCTCTCTCTCTCTCTCTCTCTCTCTCTCTCTCTGTCTCTCTCTCTCTCTCTCTCTCTCTCTCTCTCTCTCTGTCTCACTCTCTCTCTCTCTCTCTCTCTCTCTCTCTCTCTCTCTCTCTCTCTCTCTCTCTCTCTCTCTCTCTCTCTCTCTCTCTCTCTCTCTCTCTCTCTCTCTCTCTCTCTCTCTCTCTCTCTCTCTCTCTCTGTCTGTCTCACTCTCTCTCTCCCTCTGTCTCTCTGTCTCTCTCTCTCTCTCTCTCTCCCTCTGTCCCTCTGTCTCTCTGTCTCTCTCTCTCTCTCTCTCTCTCTCTCTCTCTCTCTCTCTCTCTCTCTCTCTCTCTCTCTCTCTCTCTCTCTCTCTCTCTCTCTCTCTCTCTCTCTCTCTCTCTCTCTCTATCTTCTTGTTGCTGCTCTTGCTTTTGATTTTGCTGTTGTTATTGTTATTACTATTGTTATTATGCTTATTAATAGTAGCAGCAGCAGCAGCAGTAGTAGTAGTAGTAGTAGAGGTATTCACAGAGAGGAAATAGATAAATGAATTATATAATATTT
>CM022677.1:19623965-19631340 GCA_012295275.1 Chrysomallon squamiferum
GTTATATTTTATCATTTGGCAGTGGAACCGAGTAAATTCCACGATGCCTGGGGCAAAGGAAACATTTTTGATGGCCTCGTTTAGTTTTTCTATATGACGGGTATACATTTCGAATACGCTGACTTGCGGCATAACTCTAACCACCTTATCAAAAGACAGATGCATGTTTCACCATTATTATCTCCCCTTGTTTCACTGCAACCCAGACGTAACATTTTACAACAATTTTAACTGATCATTTCCTATAACATCAACGTATTCTATAGTACTGTATATAGCTACATACCTATTTAGATATATCTATCTCTCTATCTATCCAACTATCAATATATCTATATCTATCTATATCTATCTATCTTATGCCGATATGTCATATGGTTGCTGCAAAAGGAAGGCTCACGTGATGTAAAAGCAATGGCTCACGTGATTTAAAAGGAAGGCTCACGTGATTTAAAAGAGAGGCTCACGTGATTTAAAAGGAAGGCTCACGTGATATAAACGAAAGACTGTGTTTCGTGTTATGAACGTAACATATGTTTTATCTATTTCGCTGCTGCCAACGTAACAGAAGATTTGTTTTCGTAGTAATATGAACCTGTTGTTGTTAGATGCAGTGATATATTTATCATTCTTGATTTTAAAATATAGATTAAAAAATATACAAAAGTAAACAAACACTTACACTCACATATACACACAAACTCAGATGCACACAGTCAGTCACTCACACACTCACGCACGCACAAACACACATATACAAATCAACAAGCATACATTTGCAGCAAACATTAACAAATACACATTCACTAGGACACTAACAAACACACACGTATATACACATAAACACACAGTCTCAGGCCGTTTCACAAAACAAAACCATACACATACTAAAATACACACACACATACTCACACTTACACAGACATAAACAAATACACTCTCCAACAAACTCGAAATAAATAAATAAATAAATAAATAATAAAAAAGTAAAATAAATTACCTTTGCAAATGTCATGAGCACTTAATTTTGCTATAAATACACCTCACATACAGAAACATCACGTGAGCCTTTCTTTTAAATCAGGTGAGCCTTTCTTTTACAGGAACATCACGTCAGCCTTTCTTTTAAATCACGTGAACCTTTCTTTTGCAGGAACCATGTGACATATTGGCATCAGATAGATAGATAGATAAATAGATAGATAGATAAATAGATAGATAGATAGATAGATAGATAGATAAACAGATGTAGATATAATATATATAAATACAGATATCGATATATCTAGATAGTATGTAGATATACACACTACTATAGCATACGTTGACGTTATAGGAAATGATCAGTTAAAATTGTTGTAAAATGTTACGTCTGGGCTGCAGGGAAACAAGGGGAGATAACAATGGTGAAACATGCATCTCTCTTAGTTACAATGGTTATGGTTATGCCGCAGGTCAGTGTATTTGAAATGTGTACCTCAAACACAGAAAAACTAAACGAGTCCATCAAAAGCTGTTACTTCTGCCCCAAACATCAGAGGAACTGCTCGGTTTGTGTCTTGTCTTGGAAGATGGTCGGTGTGTTCCACTGATTTTGACAAATTACAAAATATAATGAAGAGTTCAGGACTGTGATTAATGATGCTTTTGAAGACAATTTCTTGTTATTTAAGAATTTAGTAAGAGTATTTATTTTAATAAAGTTTGAAACAGCAGAGCAAAATAAATGAAATTCGGCGAACATCAGTTGCAAATACTTCGTTGTTTTTCTTGTTATCGTCGTAAGTATGATATCATTTTATAACTATTTTGTTTATATTGATAAAGTATAATAAAGAGTTTTCCGTCCTGTGATAAACAGATAGTCTGTGTGTATGTACGTATGTATGTCCGTACGTATGTATCAATGTATGTATTTTTAGTTGTATCTATGTGTCTAAATGTATATATATTCTTATTTATTTCCTTACTTACTTACTTACTTAAACAAAACTCCTAAAACAATCGAAGTATTCCGGAAGTTCGCACTTTTTCGGAAGTGTTGGACACGTCAGCAAAAATATAACTGGGATTTTTTTCAATTGGGGCTGTTGTTGTTGTTGTTGTTGTTGCTTTTTATTATCATTATTATTATTTCTTTTTTTTTTTTTTATACGATTTTGAATTATCAGTTCTGAACAATATCAGATTTTTCATTTATATTCCTAGTAATTTTTTGCTCTTTTCAGTTACTTTTAATTGCAGTGAAGATAATTTCACTAGAATCTAACAACTGATAATAAGAGAAAACGGCAAGCTGAACACTGCATAGAACAAATATTTAATTTGAAATAACGTTTGATACAGTCTGTCTAGAAAACGTTTTGAGATACGTGAAAAATACTTTAACATTTTGCCTCTCTGTACGTTATTAAAAAAAGAATTAAAATCACTTTAAGTTTAAAAACTTACTGATTTTTGTTTTCCTTTCTTGCCTTTTTGGGGCAGTGCTTTCTTCTGGCCCTTTTTTCTCTCATTTTTAATAAAATCTTGAAGAAAACATAATTTACAAAATCGCTAATTGAAAATGGATCGGATATATGTAAAAACGTCATCCGGAAGACTGGGCCTAGGTATGACGTCATACTGCCTTGAAGCACTAACACTACGGATAATAATAATAATAATAATAATAATAATAATAATAATAATAATAATAATACTTGAAGTGATTCTAATGGAAAAAAAGTAATAAATAGCATCCGAGCATATTGAAGGTATATGACGACTGAAGTAAGAGTATGAGAAAAAAATAAAATAATAAAATGATAATATATTTACTATGATAACATGAAAAACGAATTATTTCCAGTTTATGTTCTCGGAGTTTCGTTTCTGTTGCTCTATTGTTTCAAGCTTTATTAAAATAAATACTCACAATAAATTATCTGTTTTTTCCTTTAAACGGACAATAACTCCATGAAATTTTTATTAAAATAGTACCGAACGTAAAGTTAGACGTAAATAATTATATATAAATATAATTATAAACATTTAATCTACTGAAGCAGAAAAACAATAAGTAACAGTATCTGTTCACACCACCTAACAGGATGTAATAATAATCTGTTTACGCTCCAATATTTGTTTCCGATCCACACACATAAACACCCACAGATGAATGTAACATCTCTTACTCACTCGTACAGTTTCTATAATTAAAAACAGTTTCAACTTACAAACCACAGCTGTGCTTACACGTACATACATACATGTGATGTTAATTAATTGTCACCTTCTTGATTTCGTTTTGATGAGTAGTATAATATCTCTTTCTCACACATATAGATTCTATAATTAAAAACAGTTTTAAGTTACAAACAACAGCTGTGCTTATACGTACATACATACATGTGACGTTAATTAATTTTCACCTTTTTGATTTCGTTTTCAATAAAAAGGATCAGAAGCCTGTTTCTGCTAAAATAAAAATCATGAACGTTTTCGTTTTCATCGTCGTCTTCGTCTCAGTTTTGCAGTGTGCAGGTAAATTTATTTTTATGTATAAACTTTGAAGAACAAAAGAGCTTATTATATTAGTTCGAAAGAATCTATATTTTATAATAGAAGTAGTGGTAGTAGTTGTAGCGATACTGCCTGTAAAAGTATTATTAGTAATAGTATCAGTAAGATAATTAGTCCAGTAGAACTGGTAGTAATAGCATAATTAGTATTAAAGTAGCAGTAGTAACAATAACATTAGTAACTGCAAACGTAGCACGAAGATCTGGAATCTGTTTCAGTTGTTTGATTTGTTTTAAAACGTCTCAATTTGTGTTTCTGTGTTTCTGTGTTTTTGGGGTAGATGTCTTCGTTCACTTTCTCTTGGTGTATTTGTTTTATTTTTCATTTATTGTTTCCTTGGTTTATATATATATATATATATATATATATATATATATATATATATAGCGTCTCAAATTTTGTATTATGACAAATATATATATATTTTTTTGATTAAGATGCCGGAAGATGCCAGCCTGGTTTTATTCTTTATGAAACCGGTTGCTACTGGTTTTCCCGTAGACCAGTGATAGCTTCGTGGATTGACGCAAAGGTTAGTTTCTCTCTCTCTCTATCTCTCTCTCTCTCTCTCTCTCTCTCTCTCTCTCTCTCTCTCTCTCTCTCTCTCTCTCTCTCTCTCTCTCTCTCTCTCTCGCAATTTCGTATATATATCGATATATATATGCTTCTAGTGATGGTGTTGATGATGATGATGGTGGTGATGATAGAATATTATTATTATTATTATTATTATATTTATTGTTGTCGTCGTCTCAGCACTACTGTGAAAGCATGAACTCCTATCTTGCTATGATCACTTCTGCTAAAGAAGACCAGTGTCTTCGTAATCATCTTCTGAAACAATCAAGGAGTAAGTCTGTATTTATAATTACATAATTAAATAAAAACGAAAAAAAATAAATAAGAGGATTGAGAATACAAACAGAAACACACACAGACACACACACACAAACACACACACATATACACATACACACACACAGAAACATACACACACACATACTAGTATATTCAAATTAATAGGAAGAACGAAAGAAAACCGAAATTCTCGCACTTTATTTAACAGGGGGTGAATACTGAATCGGGGCTAATGACATCCAAGTTGAAGGTCGTTTCCAGTGGATATGGAAAGACACCATATCAGAAGATTTGAGCTACACTAACTGGGATTCGGATCAACCCAGCAACTATGAAGGACAAGAGAACTGTGTGGAATTAAAGGGCGAATATGGTTACAGATGGAATGATGAACCATGCTGGCTCAAATTGAGATTCATATGTGAACAAAATACAATCGTCTCTAAAGAGTAATCTGAAAATAAAATATTATATATCTTTCATTTATCTTTTTTCTCTCTGTGAAACAACAACAACAACAACAACAACAACAACAACAACAATAATAATAGTAATAATAATAATAATAATAATAATAATTATTATTATAATAACAACAATAGTAATAAAAATAACAAGAGCAAAAGCAACAGCAGAAACCAACACAGTTGAAGGAACAATAATAGCATCACCAGGTACAAAAATAAGAAGAAAGACAAGAGAGAGAGAGATCTTGTAATTATGTCCAAATATCGTCATAATTTTGGAATTACGTGATGTTAACGTCACACGGTATTAATGTATAACTATAGTAACGCCTGCCTGACGTCTTTTATGCAAATATGAGGCGCTATTTAAGAGAAACATTATATAATGTATTTATATTATGAGAGAGAGAGAGAGAGAGAGAGAGAGAGAGAGAGAGAGAGAGAGAGAGAGAGAGTATTAATAAAAGGGATCAGAAGGCTGTTTCTGCTAAAATAAAAATCATGAACGTTTACGTTTTAATCGTTGTCTTATAAAATCTATAAAAGATCTGAAATCTATAAAATATAGATTCTTTCAACCTGCACACTGCAAAACTGAGACGAAGACGACGATTAAAACGTAAACGTTCATGATTTTTATTTTAGCAGAAACAGGCTTCTGATCCTTTTTATTGAAAACGAAATCAAAGAGGTGAAAATCAATTAATGTCAAATCTATGGATATACGTAAAAGCACAGCTGTTGTCTGTAACATAAAACTGTTTTTAGTTATAGAAACTCTATATATGATAAATAGATATTATACTAAGCACAGCTGTGGTTTGTAAGTTGAAACTGTTTTTAATTATAAAATCTGTATTTGTGAGAAAGAGATATTATACTACTCATCAAAACGAAATCAAGAAGGTGACAATTAATTAACGTCACATGTATGTATGTACGTGTAAGCACAGCTGTGGTTTGTAAGTTGAAACTGTTTTTAATTATAAAAACTGTACGAGTGAGTAAGAGATGTTACATTCATCTGTGTGTGTTTATGTGTGTGGATCGGAAACAAATATTGCAGCGTAAACAGATTATTATTACATACTGTTTGGTGGTGTGAACAGATACTGTTACTTATTGCTTTTCTGCTTCAGTAGATTAAATGTTTAGAATTATATTGATATAGAGTTAATTACCTCTAACTTTACGTTCGGTACAATTATAGTGAAAATTTCATGGAGTTATCGTGCGTTTAATGGAAAAAATGAGAATTTATTGTGAGTATTTATTTTAATAAAGCTTGAAACAATAGAGCAAAATAAATGAAATTCCGAGAACATCAACTGGAAATACTTCGTTTTTCATGTTATCATAGTAAATATATTATCATTTTATTACAATTTTTTTTTTCTCTCATACTCTTACTTCAGTCGTCATATACCTTCAGTATGCTCGGATGCTATTTTTTACTTTTTTTTCCCATTAGAACCACTTCAAGTATTATTATTATTATTATTATTATTATTACTAGCCGTAGAGTTAGTGCTTCAAGGCAGCATGACGTCATACCTAGACCTCGTCTTCCAGATGACGTATTTTACATATATCCGATACAGTTTCAATTAGCGTTTTTGTAAATTATGTTTTCTTCAAGATTTTATTAAAAATGAGAGACAAAAGAGGCCAGAAGAAAGCGCTGCCCCAAAAAGGCAGGAAATGAAAACAAAAATCAGTCAGTTTTTAAACTTAAAGTGATTTTTTATATATATTTTTTAATTACGTACAGACAGGCAAAATGATAAAGTATTTTTCACGTATCTCAAAACGTTTTCTAGACAGACTGTATCAAACGTTATTTGAAATTAAAAATTTGTTCTGTGCAGTGTTCAGCTTGCCGTTTTCTCTTATTATCAGTTGCTAGATTCTAGTGAAATTATCTTCACTGCAATTAAAAGTAACTGAAAAGAGCAGAAAAGTACTAGTAAAATAAATGAGAAATCTGATATTTTTCAGAATTGATAATTCAAAATCTTATAAGAAAAAAATATTAAAAAAAACAACAAATAATAATAATGATAATAAAAAGCAACAGTAACAATAACAACAACAAAAACAACACCCCCAATTGAAAAAATCTGAGTTATATTTTTGCTGACGTGTCCAGCACTTCCGAAAAAGTGCGAACTTCTGGAATACATCGATTGTTTTAGGAGTTTTGTTTAAGTAAGTAAGTAAGTCAGGCAGAAGAAAAAGCTTTTGATGGACTCGTTTAGTGTTTCTGTGTTAGAAGTACACATTTCAAATACACTGACCTGCGGCATAACTCTAACCACCTTAACTAAGAGAGATGCATGTTTCACCATTATTATCTCCCCTTGTTTCCCTGCATCCCAGACGTAACATTTTACAACAGTTTTAACTGATCATTTCCTATAACGTTAACGTATCCTATAGTAATGTGTATATCTACATACTTATCTAGATATATCTGTGTCTATATT
>CM022677.1:19644040-19691540 GCA_012295275.1 Chrysomallon squamiferum
ATATGAGTGTGTGTATATGAGAGTGTAAGTGTGTGTTTGCTTTTGTATATATTTTATCTATATTTTAAAATCAGGAATGACAAATATATCTCACACCAGCTGCATCTAACAACTACAACTACATATTACTTCGAAAACAAATATTCTCCTACGTGGGCAACAGCGACATAGACAAAACATGTGTTACATTCATAACAGAGTAACGCCATATCATATTACATAGTTCTGTGTGAAGATATATTTAATAGTCTCTCTCTCTCTCTCTCTCTCTCTCTCTCTCTCTCTCTCTCTCTCTCTCTCTCTCTCTCTCTCTCTCTCTCTCTCTCTCTCTCTCTCTCTCTCTCTCTGAAAGTGTGTAAGTATATACAATTTGTTTAAGTGAAATTATGAATATACACAGAGAGAGAGAGAGAGAGTGAGTGAGAAAGAGAGAGAGAGAGAGAGAGAGAGAGAGAGAGAGAGAGAGAGAGAGAGAGAGAGAGAGAGAGAGAGAGAGAGAGAGAGAGAGTAAGGACTTGGACATAGAATAGCGAGATAGTTTTATTAAATAAATAGCTCGTTAATAACAGCAATGTTGTTTAAAAATAAATAAATAAAAATAAATAAAAATATGTAGTTATTTCCCATTCCAGACAGTGTTCCACAATGGAACAAAAACCAGAGATCCTCTCATCGTGGATGTGTTTAAACTCCTATGGACAGATTGCTCTTAGAAACTCTATGGAAAAAAACACACATATTACTAGGGTTCTCAAAGACATAATCATTATTATTTCACACAAAGAAATAAGATAAATGATATTTTATTTTCAAATTAATCTTCACAGACGTTCGCTTTATGTTCACATATGAATCCCCTCTTCAACGAACATGGTTCATCATTCCATCTGTAACCGAATGCGCCCCTCAACTGCTAACAGTTCTCTCCTCCTCCTGAATTATTGGGTTGGCCCGAATCCCAGTTTGTATAAGTTAGATCTTCTGATGTATGGCCATTCCGTTTCCACTGGAAACGACCTTCAACTTGCATATCACAAGACCCGACCCAGTAAATACCCACTGTTAAATAAATTGCGAAAATTTCAGTTTTGTTTCGTTCTTGGCTATTACTTTAAATTAATATACTAGTGTATGTATATGCAGGTGTATCATTGGATGTATGTGTGCGTGTGTATGTGTATGTGGGTGTGTATGTATAGTTGTGTGTGTGTTTGTTCGGTTCTATAACTGATGTTATGTTTATACGTTTTTTCACGTTATTATAAAAATTTTAAAATTCAGACTTACCTTTTGACTGTTTCATAATATGGTTACGAAGATATTCATCTTCTTTGGCAGAAGTGATGACAGCAAGATAGGAGTTCATGCTTTCACAGTAGTTCTGAGAAAAATAACAACGACGACGACAATACTAATACTAATACTGATACTACTAATAATAATCTTCAGGTAATGCACTGACTATTATAATAATACTATTATTAATAGTAGTTATACAACAGTATGGCCACCACTAAAGTTGCTATTCAACTAACAAAATACAGATTCTTTCAAAAACAGTACACTGTATAAAGCCCTTTTGTTCTTCAAAGTTTATATGTAAAAGTAAATTTACCTGCACACTGCAAAACTGAGACGAAGACGACGATTAAAACGTAAACGTTCATGATTTTTATTTTAGCTCAAACAACCTTCTGATCCTTTTTATTGAAAACGAAATCAAAAAGGTGAAAATTAATTAACGTCACATGTATGTATGTACGTATAAGCACAGCTGTTGTTTGTAACTTAAAACTGTTTTTAATTATAAAATCTGTATTTGTGAGAAAGAGATATTATACTACTCATCAAAACGAAATTAAAAAGGTGAAAATTAATTAACGTCACATGTATGTATGTACGTATAAGCACAGCTGTGGTTTGTAAGTTGAAACTGTTTTTAACTATAAAAACTGTACCAGTGAGTAAGAGATGTTACATTCATCTGTGGGTGTTTATGTGTGTGGATCGGAAACAAATATTGGAGCGTAAACAGATTATTATTACATCCTGTTTGGCGGTGTGAACAGATACTGTTACTTATTCTTTTTCTGCTTCAGTACATTAAATGTTTAGAATTATATTTATATATAATTATTTACGTCTAACTTTACGTTCGGTACTATTTTAATAAAAATTTCATGGAGTTATTGTCCGTTTAAAGGAAAAAACAGAGAATTTATTGTGAGTATTTATTTTAATAAAGCTTGAAACAATAGAGCAACAGAAACGAAACTCCGAGAACATAAACTGGAAATACTTCGTTTTTCATGTTATCATAGTAAATATATTATCATTTTATTACCATTTTTTTTATTTTTTTCATACTCTTACTTCAGTCGTCATATACCTTCAATATGCTCGGATGCTATTTTTTACTTTTTTTCCATTAGAATCACTTCAAGTTATTATTATTATTATTATTATTATTATTATTATTATTATTATCCGTAGTGTTAGTGCTTCAAGGCAGTATGACGTCATACCTAGGCCTCGTCTTCCAGATGACGTATTTTACATATATCCGATACAGTTTCAATTAGCGTTTTTGTAAATTATGTTTTCTTCAAGATTTTATTAAAAATGAGAGGGCCTAAAGAAAGCACTGCCCCAAAAAGGCAAGAAAGAAAAACAAAAATCAGTAAGTTTTTAAACTTAAAGTGATTCTAATTTTTTTTATAATAACGTACAGAGAGGCAAAATGTTAAAGTATTTTTCACGTATCTCAAAACGTTTTCTAGACAGACTGTATCAAACGTTATTTCAAATTAAATATTTGTTCTATGCAGTGTTCAGCTTGCCGTTTTCTCTTATTATCAGTTGTTAGATTCTAGTGAAATTGTGAAATTATCTTCACTGCAATTAAAAGTAACTGAAAAGAGCAAAAAATTACTCGGAAAATAAATGAAAAATCTGATGTTGTTCAGAACTGATAATTCAAAATCATATAAAAAAAAAAAAATTAATAATAATGATAATAAAAGCAACAATAACAAAAACAACAACAACAACAACAACAACAACAACAGCAGACTCAACTGAAAAAATCCCAGTTATATTTCTGCTGACGTGTCCAACACTTCCGAGAAAGTGCGAACTTCCGGAATACTTCGATTGTTTTAGGAGTTTTGTTTAAGTAAGTAAGTAAGTAAGGAAATAAATAAAAATATATATACATTTAGACACAAGATATAAAATAAAATAAATAAAATATATAAATGTATTCATTTAGACATCTGTTTATTACAACGGAAAACATTTATTATACTTTATCAAATAAAGATACATACATTCACCACAAACAGTTTTAAAATGATATCATACCTACGATGATAACCTGAAAAACAACGAAGTATTTGTAACTGATGTTCCCAGAATTTCTTTTATTGTTGTCTGTTGTCTCAAACTTTATTAAAACAAATACTCTTACTAAATTCTTAAATAACAAGAAATTGTCTTCAAAAGCTCATTACTCAAAGTCCTGAACTCTTCATTATATTTTATAATTCGCCAGAATCAGTGGAACACATCGACCATCTTCCAAGACAAGACACAAACCGAGCAGCTCCTCTGATGTTTGGGGCAGAAGAAAAAGCTTTTGATGGACTCGTTTATTTTTTCTGTGTTAGAAGTACACATTTCAAATACACTGACCTGCGACATAACTCTAACCACCGTAACTAAGAGAGATGCATGTTTCACCATTATTATCTCCCCTTGTTTCCCTGCAGTCCAGACGTAACGTTTTACAACAGTTTTAACAGATCATTTCGTATAACGTCAGCGTATGCTATAGGAGTGTATATACCTACATGCTGATATCGATATCTGTATCTAGATATATTATATATATTTATATATATCTATCTATCTATTTATCTATCTATCTATTTATCTATCTATCTATCTATTTATCTATCTATCTATTTATCTATCTATCTATATATATCTATCTATCTGATGCCAGTATGTCACATGGTTCCTGCAAAAGAAAGCTCACGTGATGTTCCTGTAAAAGAAAGGCTCACCTGATTTAAAAGAAAGGCTCACGTGATTTAAAAGAAAGGCTCACCTGATTTAAAAGAAAGGCTCACGTGATGTTTCTGGATGTGAGGTGTATTTATAGCAAAATTAAGTGCTCATGACATTTGCAAAGGTAATTTATTTTATTTTTTTTATTATTTATTTATTTATTTATTTATTTCGAGTTTGTTGGAGAGTGTATTTGTTTATCTCTGTGTAAGTGTGAGTATGTGTGTGTGTATTTTAGTATGTGTATGGTTTTGTTTTGTGAAACGGCCTGAGACTGTGTGTTTATGTGTATATACGTGTGTGTGTTTGTTAGTGTCCAAGTGAATGTGTATTTGTTAATGTTTGCTGCAAATGTATGCTTGTTGATTTGTATGTGCGTGTTTGTGCGTGCCTGAGTGTGTGAGTTACTGACTGTGTGCATGTGTGTGTGTACGTGTGTGTTTGCTTTTGTATAGTTTTTTTATCTGTATTTTAAAATCAAGAATGACAAATATATCTCACACCAGCTGCATCTAACAACAACAAGTTCATATTACTACGAAAACAAATCTTCTGTTACGTTGGCAGCAGCGAAATAGATAAAACATATGTTACATTCATAACACCGTAACACAGTCTTTCTTTTACATCGCGTGAGCCTTCCTTTTAAATTAGGTGAGCCTGTCTTTTAAATCACGTGAGCCTTTATTTTAAATAACATGAGCCTTTCTTTTAAATCACGTGATCCATTGCTTTTACATCACGTGAGCCTTCCTTTTGCAGCAACCATGTGACATATCGGCATAAGATAGATAGATATAGATAGATAGATAGTTGGATAGATAGAGAGATAGATATATCTAGATACGTATGTAGCTATATACAGTACTATAGAATACGTTGATGTTATAGGAAATGATCTGTTAAAATTGTTGTAAAATGTTACATCTGGGTTGCAGTGAAACAAGGGGAGATAATAATGGTGAAACATGCATCTGTCTTTTGATAAGGTGGTTAGAGTTATGCCGCAAGTCAGCGTATTCGAAATGTATACCCGTCATATAGAAAAACTAAACGAGGCCATCAAAAATGTTTCCTTTGCCCCAAGCATCGTGGAATTTACTCGGTTCCACTGCCAAATGATAAAATATAACGAAGAGTTCAGGACTGTGAAGAATCATGCTTTTGAAGACAATTTCTTCTTTTTTAAGAGAGATACTAGAATTTATTGACAGTATTTTTTATTTTATTTTTTTTTTTTTTTTTTTTTTTTTTAATAAAGCTTGTGACAACAGAGCAAAATAAATGAAATTCTGGGAATATAAATTGCTGTTACTTCGTTGTTTTTCAGGTTATCATGGTAAGTATGATATCATTTTATAACTGTTTTCTTCAAAATGACAAAGTATAATGAAGAGTTTTCTTCGTAAGTATCATATCAGAGAGAGAGAGAGAGAGAGAGAGAGAGAGAGAGAGAGAGAGAGAGAGAGAGAGAGAGAGAGAGAGAGAGAGAGAGAGAGAGAGAGAGAGAGATGGAGACAGAACAGAGAGATAGTTTTATTAAATAAAAGAAAAGTTGTTTAAAAAAGAATGTAAGAAAAGCCATACAACGTGTCATCATGGGAGTGTATACTTTCGAAATATGAAGTTAATTACAATGCCCAATATTTGTTATATATATATATATACACTCACACACATATAAACACACACAGACACACACACACACACACACACACACACACACACATATTATGATAAATGTAAATTTATTTATTTATTTGTTTATTTATTTATTTATTTATTTATTTATTTATTTGTTTATTTATTTGTTTATTTATTTATTTATTTATTTATTTATTTATTTATTTATTTATTTATTTATTTATTTATTTATTTATTTATTTATTTATTTATTTATTTATTTATTTATTTATTTATTTGCTACACCTCCAGAATGCAGACTCTACTGCTTACGTAGACAGATCGCTCTTAGAAACTGATTGAAAATCAGCAAAATCACAGGTCGAAGCATCCCTGTGTAGTAATTTTAGTGTGTGTGGAAGATATGACAGTATTTTTATTTATAAAATATGACACACTACTAATAAGATAATCGGTGTATTAGTAGATTCTAAGTGTGTGGGAAAGTCTCTTTATTCTTATAATATCTGATACATTGTCAAAATTAAGTTTTCGTCAAATATATTTTGTAACGTCATATCATATTACATAGTTTTGTGTTTTATATTGTCATCTCTCTCTCTCTCTCTCTCTCTCTCTCTCTCTCTCTCTCTCTCTCTCTCTCTCTCTCTCTCTCTCTCTCTCTCTCTCTCTCTCTCTCTCTCTTCTTACATTTTGTCCCTGGTGATGCTATTATTGTTGCTGCAGCTGTTGTTATTGTTATTGTTGCTGTTGTTACTTTTGCTATTCTTATTGTTATTACTATTGTTGTTCTTGTTGTGGTTGATATTATAATTATTAGTATTATTATTATTATTATTATTATTATTATTATTAGTAGTAGTAGTAGTAGTAGTAGTAGTAGTAGTAGTAGTAGTAGTAGTAGTAGTAGTAGTAGTAAGTAGTAATATTTCACAAAAAGATAAATGAAAGATAAATGATATTTTATTTTCAGATTAATCTTCACAGATTTTCGCTTTCTGTTCACAAGTTACTCCCCACTTGATCCAACATTTTGCAATGACGACGACAACAACAACAACAATAATAATAATAATCATCATAATCATCATCACCACCATCACTAGAAGCATATACATATGTACGAAATCGAGAGAGAGAGACAGACAGATTGAGAGAGAGATAGAGACAGAGACAGAGAGACAGAGAGAGAGACAGAGACAGATTGAGAGAGAGAGAGAGAGAGAGAGAGAGAGAGAGAGAGAGAGAGAGAGAGAGAGAGAGAGAGAGAGAGAGAGAGAGAGAGAGAGAGAGAGAGAGAGAGAGAGAGAGTAAAAGTCACAACATTTGTAAATAATTCCGCGATTTCTATCTCTTTCTTCTTACATTTTGTCCTAGTGATGATGTTATTGTTGCTGTTGTTGATGCTGTTGTTGTTTGATTTTGCTGTTGTTGTTATTGTTATTATTATTATTACTTCGCAGAAAGAAAAAAGATAAATCAAAGATATATAGATATAATATTTTATTTTCAAATTAATCTTCACAGAATCATCATCACCACCATCACTAGAAGCATATACATATGTACGAAATCGGTTAGAGATCGTACAGACAGATTTTAGAAGAGATTTCTTCAGAACAGAGAGACAGACAGAGAGACAGAGACAGAGAGAGAGAGAGAGAGAGAGAGAGAGAGAGAGAGAGAGAGAGAGAGAGAGAGAGAGAGAGAGAGAGAGAGAGAGAGAGAGAGAGAGAGAGAGAGTAAAAAAGTCACAACATTTGTAAATAATTCCGCGATTTCTATCTCTTTCTTCTTGCATTTTGTCCTGGTGATGATGTTATTGTTGCTGTTGTTGATGCTGTTGTGTTTGATTTTGCTGTTGTTGTTATTGTTATTATTATTATTACTTCGCAGAAAGAAAAAAGATAAATCAAAGATATATAGATATAATATTTTATTTTCAAATTAATCTTCACAGAATTTTTGTTCACATATGAATCCCCACCTGATCCAGCATCGTTCGTCATTCCATCTGTAACCATAAACGCCCTTTAGTTGCAGACAGTTCTCTTGTCCTCCTCCGTTATCGGGTTGGCCCGAAGACCAGTTAGTATAGCTCAGATCTGTCGCTTGTTTGTCATTCCGTTTCCACTGGAAATGACCTTCAACTTGGACGTCATTAGCCCCGATACAGTATATATCCGCTGTCAAATAAATAGCGAAAATTTCAGTTTTGTTTGGTTTTTGCTATTAATTTTAATTAATATACTAGTATGTGTATGTTTATGTCTGTGTGCGTGCGTGCGTGTGTGTGTTCTACAACTGATCTTATTTATTTTTTGTAATAATAAAATTATATAATTATAAATTCACTTACTTTTTGACATTTTCAGAACATGGTTACGAAGATATTCGTCTTCTTTTGCAGAAGTGATGACAGCAAGATACGAGTTCATGCTTTCACAGTAGTTCTGAGAAACAACAACGACGACGACAATAATAATAATAATAATAATAATAATCATCATCATCATCAACACCATCACTAGATGCATATATATAGGAAAGAGAGAGAGAGAGAGAGAGAGAGAGAGAGAGAGAGAGAGAGAGAGAGAGAGAGAGAGAGAGAGAGAGAGAGAGAGAGAGAGAGAGAGAGAGAGAGAGAGAGAGAGAGAGAGAGAGAGAGAGAGATACAGACAGAGAGAGACAGACGGACAGACAGAGACACAGAGAGAGAGAGAGAGAGAGAGAGAATGAGAGAGAGATACAGACAGAGAGAGACAGACGGACAGACAGAGACACAGAGAGTGAGAGAGACAGAGAGAGAATGAGAGAGAGATACAGACAGAGAGAGACAGACGGACAGACAGAGACACAGAGAGAGAGAGAGAGAGAGAGAGAGAGAGAGAGAGAGAGAGAGAGAGAGAGAGAGAGAGACTCACCTTTGCGTCAATCCACGAAGCTGTCACTGATTTACGGGAAAACCAGTAGCAACCGGTGTCATAAAGAATAAAACCAGGCTGGCATCTTCCGGCAACTTAACCAAATCAAAAAATGTTGTCTCAAATTTTATATTAAACACACACACACTCACACAGAGACACAGGGACACACCCATCTATATATATATATATATATATATATATACAAACAGAAAATGGTAAAACAGAAAATACCTACCCCCCATACACAAAAACAAAACATTTATAAACATCAAACAAATGAAACAGATTTCAGATGTTCGTGGTACTTTACCTGTTACTAATGCTACAGTTACTACTGCTACATTTATACTAATTCTACAGTTAATACCTATTCTATCAATTCTACTGTATTGACTATCATACTGGTACTATTACTAACACTACTTTTACAAACAACTAATAGCACTACTGCAACTACTAAAATATAGATTATGTCAAAAATAGTATATTGTTTTTCAAAATTTATATTTAAAATAAACTTACCTTTTTATTTTACCAAATTATTAATATTAGTTTTAAAGACAGTATCGCTACAACTACTACCACTACTTCTATTATAAAATATAGATTCTTTCAAAATAATACAAGGCATAAAGCCCTTTTGTTCTTCAAAATTTATATTTAAAATAAATTTACCTGCACACTGCAAAACTGAGACGAAGACGACGATTAAAACGTAAACGTTCATGATTTTTATTTTAGCAGAAACAGGCTTCTGATCCTTTTTATTGAAAACGAATTCAAAAAGGTGAAAATTAACTAACGTCACATATGTGTTTATTACGTGTAAACACAGCTGTTGTTTGCAAGTTAAACCTGTTTTAATTATAAAATCTGTATGTGTGAGAAGGAAATGTTAAACTACTCATCAAAACGAAATCAAAAAGGTGACAATGACCTAACGTCACACGTATGTATGTACGTGTAAGCACAGCTGTGGTTTGTAAGTTAAAACTGTTTTAATTACAGAGAGAGAGAGAGAGAGAGAGAGAGAGAGAGAGAGAGAGAGAGAGAGAGAGAGAGAGAGAGAGAGAGAGAGAGAGAGAGAGAGAGAGAGAGAGAGAGAGAGAGAGAGAGTATTAAATATATCTTTACAGATAGCCTAATACGTCGATTGTGATCGACCGGTGGAGCTAACCTAGTGTGGGTAGATTGCGCACCATTCACTACAAGTCATCAGAGTAAAGTGATCATAAATGTATTCAGTTCTATTGTCCTGTAAGGTTCATCCAGTGATGCAAGGTGCGCCAACATCCATTGATTACATAAAGTATACTCAGTGTATATACAAATAAATATACATGTATTTAGCACTTTTTACTACAGGCAGATCATTTTGACCTGGTCGTTTTGAAAGTAGCTCTGAAGCTGAAAAAGTGTAGGCACCCCTTGCAGTGCTGTGTATTTTACTTGTGTTACGAATGTAACATATGTTTTTTAGATGCAGCAGCTGTTGTCATTGTTGACTTTAAAATACAGATAAAACACACACGTCAGTCACGTAATCACACAGTTAGTGTTGATCGTCATTCCTCTATAACATTAACATCTCGTGTTGCCACCTCGAGAGTCATAATCAGAGTGTATAATCAGACAGACAGACAGACAAAAAAAAAAACATACAACTAACGTGCTAACCACATCGAGGTGTTGCCAAACACGTCTACGACAGGCACGGTCTCTGACAAATACAGGATGTGTCTGTCGCAGATATCTAATCGACTGCTGATTGATGAGTGAACTGCATCCAGTGTCAGTGCCAAACGGTAAATAGTTTATATAGGCCTTGGTTTGTATCAGAATCTTTTCATGTGCACCATTAACTGACCCTTTCTTTTACAGAAACAGATTGTATATAGACAGACAGACAGACACATAGATAGATAGATACATAGATAGATAGATAGATAGATAGATAGATAGATAGATAGATAAATAAATAGATAGATAGATAGATAGAGAGAGAGAGATAGATCTAGATAGGTAGGTAGGTATATACACTAATATAGGATTCATCAGTTAAAAAGAAAGGGAAACAAGGGGAGATAATAATGGTGAACCATGCATCTTTCTTAGTTACGGAGGTTAGGGTTAAGCCGCAGGTCAGTGTATTTGAAATATGTATCTCTAACACAGAAAAACTAAACGAGGCCATCAAAAGATTTTACTTCTAACTCAAACATCAGAGGAGCTGCTCGGTTTATGTCTTGTCTTGGAAGATGGTCGGTGTGTTACACTGATTTTGACAAATTACAAAATATAAAGAAGAGTTCAGGACTGTGATTAATGATGCTTTTGAAGAAGATATCTTGCTTTTTTAAAGAATTTAGTAACAGTATTTGTTTTAATAAAGTTTGAAACAGCAGAGCAAAATAAATGAAATTCTGGGAATATCAGTTGCAAATACTTCGTTGTTTTTCAGGTTATCATCGTAAGTATGATATCATTTAATAATTGTTTTCTTTATAATGATAAAGTATAATAGTGAGTTTTCCTTCCTGTGATAAACAGCTAGTCTCTGTGTAAATACATTTGTATGTCCGTACGTATGTATCAATGTGTGTATTTTTATGAGTATCTATGTGTTTAAATATATATATTTTTTTATTTATTTCCTTACTTACTTACTTTCTTGAACAAAACTCCTAAAACAATCGAAGTATTACGGAAGTTTTGGACACGTCAACAAAAATCTAACTGAGATTTTTTCAATTGGGTGTGTTGTTGTTGTTGTTGTTGTTGCTTTTTATTATCATTATTATTATTTTTTTCCTTATTTTTTCTTATACTATTTTGAATTATCAGTTCTAAACAATATCAGATTTCTCATTTATTTTCCTAGTAATTTTCTGCTCTTTTCAGTTACTTTTAATTGCAGTGAAGATAATTTCAACAGAATCTAGAAAATGATAATAAGAGAAAACGGCAAGCTGAACACTGCAGAGAACAAATATTTAATTTGAAATAACGTTTGATACAGTCTGTCTAGAAAACGTTTTGAGATATGTGAAAAATACTTTATCATTTTGCCTCTCTGTATGTAATTAAAAAATATATATAAAAAATCACTTTAAGTTTAAAAACTGACTGATTTTTGTTTTCATTTCCTGCCTTTTTGGGGCATCGCTTTCTTCTGGCCTTTTTTGTCTCTCATTTTTAATAAAATCTCGAAGAAAACATAATTTACAAAAACGCTAATTGAAAATGTATCGGATATATGTAAAATACGTCATCTGGAAGACTGGGCCTAGGTATGACGTCATACTGCCTTGAAGCACTAACTCAACGGCTAGTAATAATAATAATAATAATAATAATAATAATAATAATAATAATAATAATAATAATACTTGAAGGGATTCTAATGGAAAAAAAGTAATAAATAGCATCCCAGCATATTGAAGGTATATGACGACTGAAGAAGGTAAAAAAAAAATGTAATAAAATGATAATGAAAAACATGAAAAACGAAGTATTTCCAGTTTATGTTTTCGGAATTTCATTTTTTTTCCTCTATTGTTTCAAGCTTTATTAAAATAAATACTCACAATAAATTCTCATTTTTTCCTTTAAACGCACGATAACTCCATGATATTTTCACTAAAATTCTACCTAACCTAAAATAAAACGTAATTGATTATCTAATGAAGCAGAAAAAGAATAGGTAACAGTATCTGTTCACACCACCTAACAGGATGTAATAATAATCTGTTTACGCTCCAATATTTGTTTCCGATCCACACACATAAACACCCACAGATGAATGTAACATCTCTTACTCACTCGTACAGTTTCTATAATTAAAAACAGTTTCAACTTACAAACCACAGCTGAGCTTACACGTACATACAGACTTGTGACGTTAACTAATTGTCACCTTCTTGATTTCGTTTTGATGAGTAGTATAATATCTCTTTCTCACACATACAGATTTTATAATTAAAAACAGTTTTAAGTTACAAACAACAGCTGTGCTTATACGTACATACATACATGTGACGTTAATTGATTTTCACCTCTTTGATTTCGTTTTCAATAAAAAGGATCAGAAGGCTGTTTCTGCTAAAATAAAAATCATGAACGTTTACGTTTTAATCGTCGTCTTCGTCTCAGTTTTCCAGTGTGCAGGTAAATATATTTCACAACCAAATTTAGAAAGAGAAAAGGGCTTTATGCATTGTATTATTCTGAAAGAATCTATATTTTATAATAGAAGTAGTGGTAGTAGTTGTAGCGATACTTTCTCTGAAAGTATTATTATTAATAGTATCAACTGGTATTAACTGTAGAATTAGTATTAAAGTAGCAGTAGATGCAGTAGCATTAGTAACAGCAAAAGTACCACGAAGATCTGAAATCTGTTTTAGTTGCTTTTTATGTTTTAAAACCTCTTAATTTGTGTTTCTGTGTTTTTGTGTGTTTTTGTGTGTTTTTCGATGGATGTATGCGTTAACTTTCTATTTATGTATTTTTTTTATTTTTCATTTATTTTTTAATCGGTTTATATATATGTGTGTGTGTGTGACAGTCCGTATATACGAATGTGTTTAATATACAATTTGTCACACAATATTTTTTTTTTTTTGATTAAGATGCTGGAAGATGCCAATCTGGTTTTATTCGTTATGGCAAAAGTTGCTACTGGTTTTCCCGTAAAGGAGTGACAGCTACATGGGCTGAGGCAAAGATGAGTCTCTCTCTCTCTCTCTCTCTCTCTCTCTCTCTCTCTCTCTCTCTCTCTCTCTCTCTCTCTCTCTCTCTCTCTCTCTCTCTCTCTCTCTCTCTCTCTCTCTCTCTCTCTCTCTCTCTCTCTCTGTCTCTCTCTCTCTCTCTTTTGTCTCTCTCTCTCTCTCTCTCTCTCTCTCTCTCTCTCTCTCTCTCTCTCTCTCTCTCTCTCTCTCTCTCTCTCCCTGTCTGTCTGTCTCTCTCTGTCTGTCTGTCTGTATCTCTCTCACTCTCTCTCTTCCTGTCTGTCTATCTTACTCTCACTCTCCCTCTCTGTTTCTCTGTCTGTCTCTCTGTATGTTAGTCTCTCTCTCATTATCCCTCTCTGTCTCTCTCTATATGTATGTCTGTCTCTCTCTCTCTCTCTCTCTCTCTCTCTCTCTCTCTCTCTCTCTCTCTCTCTCTCTCTCTCTCTCTCTCTCTCTCTCTCTCTCTCTCTCTCTGTCTCTCTCTCTCGATTTCGTATATACATTTTTCTAGTGATTTTGTTCACGATGATGATGATGATGATGCTCGTTATGATAGAATATTATAATAATAATAATTATTATTATTATTATTATTATTATTATTTTTTTTATTATTATTATTGTCGTTGTCGTTGTTGTTTCTCAGATCTACTGTGAAAGCATGAATTCGTATCTCGCTGTCATCACTTCTGACAAAGAAGATGAATATCTTCGTAACCATGTTCTCAAACAGTCAAAAAGTAAGTCTGTATTTATAATTATATAATCGTGTAAAAAAGCAAAAAATAAATAAGTAATTTCAGTTTGCCTCACTGTATATTAGTATTGAAAAAAACAAAACAAAATCCAGTATCAGTTTAAAAACTAGCTAATTCTGGTTTACCTTTCAAACCTTTTTGGGGTCGGTGTATTCTGGCCCTTTTTATCTTATAGAACCCAAAGAAGCAAACACACAACACATACACACAAAAACACAAAACACAAACACACACACAGACATACACACACATTCACTAAAACACATTAGCATATTACTAAAAATTAATATCACGAACGAAACAAAACTAAAACTTTCACAATTTATTTAACATCAGATGTATACTGGATCGGGGGTAATGACATCCAAATTGAAGGTCGTTTCCAGTGGATGTGGAAAGACAAAAAATCGAAAGATTTGAGCTATACTAACTGGTATCCGGGTCAACCCGATAACGCAGGAGGACAAGAGAACTGTTTGGAAATATGGGGCGAAATTGGTTACAAATGGAATGATCGACCATGTTCATACAAGAGTGGATTCATATGTGAACAAAAAGCCAACCTCTGTAGAGATTAATTTGAAAATAAAATATTATATAATTCATTTATCTATTTTCTGTCTATGAATACTACTACTACTAGTACTACTACTACTACTATACTACTGCTGTTGCTACTATTACTAAGAACAGCAATAGTAATAACAATAACAACAGCAAAACCAAAAGCAAGACCAGCAGCAACAATAACAACAGCTCCCGCAACAGTGTAAGAGAGAGAGAGAG
Source organism: Chrysomallon squamiferum (assembly GCA_012295275.1). NCBI lineage: Eukaryota > Metazoa > Mollusca > Gastropoda > Neomphalida > Peltospiridae > Chrysomallon > Chrysomallon squamiferum. The sequence goes on from CM022677.1 coordinate 19,658,960, forward strand.
AGAGAGAGAGAGAGAGAGAGAGAGAGAGAGAGAGAGAGAGAGAGAGAGAGAGAGAGAGAGAGAGAGAGACAAAGGGAGAGAGAGAGAGACACAGAGAGAGAGAGAGACAGACAGAGAGAGAGAGAGAGAGACAGAGAGAGAGAGAGAGACAGAGAGAGACAGAGAGAGAGAGAGAGAGAGAGAGAGAGAGAGAGAGAGAGAGAGAGAGAGAGAGAGAGAGAGAGAGAGAGAGAGAGAGAGAGAGAGAGAGAGAGAGACTCACCTTTGCCTCAGCCCACGTAGCTGTCACTCCTTTACGGGAAAACCAGTAGCAACTTTTGCCATAACGAATAAAACCAGATTGGCATCTTCCAGCATCTTAATCAAAAAAAAAAAATATTGTGTCAAATATCTATTCACACAATACTATGTAAAATGATATGGACTTACTGTTATAAATGTAACACGATATTTTATTTATTTCATTTATTTTTCGCTGCTGCCCATGTTGTAGTAATATTAACTTGTAGTTGTTAGATGCAGCTGTTGTAGGATATAATTGTCATTCTTGATTTTAAAATATAGATTAAAAATGCTACAAAAGCAAACACACACTTACACTCACATATACACACGAACCCATATGCACACAGTCACTCACTCACAGACACACGCACGTGTGCCAACAAGCATACATTTAGAGGAAAAATAACAAATACACATTCACATACACACTAACAAATAGACACACACACACATTTATACATAAAAAAATACAGTTTCACCCCGTTACACAAAACAAAAACACTTTAATACACACATACACACTCGCACACATATACAGACATAAACAAATACACTCTCCAACAGACCCCAAATAAATAAATATATAAATAAATTAATTAATAAATAAACAGAATGAAATAATAATAATAATAATAATAATAATAATAAATATATTGCCTTTCCAATATCAAGAGAATTTTATTTTTGCTATACATTTACCTTACATCCACTGCCCAAAACATATTTAACTACAACCACGAACGTGCTAAAACTGCAAGGCAAGGTCGGAAACCTTTTCATGGCCATGTCTGGGAGAATGATTCCGATGAGAGAATTTCAAATGTTGTAGAAGAGGCAATAACTGATCATTTGCGCCTCTAGATTTCCACACAATTCATGAAGCACTGCTGTACTAAACGAAAGCAGACAACAGTTGATACAACGGAGCGAGAAGAAACTGAAGATAGCGAGAATGAGGAGCTGCTGCATGTTGAATTTCTGAAAAATACACGTGTCAGTACTAAAACGAGATAAAAGTGAGCCATAATTTTACAGAAACGTCAGATGAGCCTTTGTTTTACAGAAACATCAGGTGAGCCTTTGTTTTACAGAAATAACAGGTGAGCCTTTCTTTTACAGAAACATCACGTGAGCCTTTCTTTCACAGAAACATCATGTGAGCCTTTGTATTACAGAAACACCACGCCAGCCTTTCTTTTACAGACACATCACGTGAAACTTTCTTTCACAGACACGTTACGTGAACCTTTCCTTAACAGAAACATAACGTGAAACTTTGTTTTACAGAAACATCACGTGAGCGTTTGTTTCACAGAAATATCACGTGAGCCTTTCTTTTGCAGCAACCATGTGACATATTATTTTACAGAAACATAGTGAGCCTTTCTTTTTAAATCAAGTGAGCCTTTCTTTCACAGAAACATCCCTTGAGCCTCTCTTTTACAGAAACATCACGTGAGCCTTTCTTTTGCAGCAACCATGTCACATATTGGAATCAGATAGCTAGATAGATATATACATACATACAAACATACACTACTACAGGACACCTTGACGTGTTATAGGAAATGATCAGTTAAATCTGTTGTAAAATGTTACGTCTGGGCAGCAGTGAAACAAAGGGAGATAATAATGGTGTGACGTGCATCTTACCTCGTTAAGGTGGTTAGAGTTATGCCGCAGGTCAGAGTATTCTCTGTCTCTCTCATTCACACACGCACACACAGACACACGCACACACAAACACACGCACACATACAAACAAACATACATTTACATCAAACAGTAACATATACACATTCACCTGCACACTAACAAACATACACACACATAAACACACAAACACAGTCTCACCCCGTTTCACAAAACAAAAACCCAAGGGGAGACAATAATGGTGAATCATGCATCTTTCTTAGTTACGGAGGTTAGGATTATGCCGCAGGTCAGTGTATTTGAAATGTGTATCTCTAACACAGAAAAACTAAACGAGGCCATCAAAAGATTTTACTTCTGCCTCAAACATCAGAGGAGCTGCTCGATTTGTGTCTTGTCTTGGAAGATGGTCGATGTGTTCCACTGATTCTGGCGAATCATAAAATATAATGAAGAGTTTTAATATTTAATTTGAAATAACGTTTGATACAGCCTGCCTAGAAAACGTTTTCAGACACACGAAAAATACTTTATCAGTTCTTCTCTCTGTATATTATTACTGTAAAACAATTCATTGTAAATTTAAAAACTGACTGATTTTTGTTTTCCTCTCTTGCCTTTTTGGGGCGGTGCTTTCTTCTGGTCCTTTTTGTCTCTCATTTATAATAAAATCGTGAAGAAAGCATTATTGACAAAAACGCTAATAGAAAATGTGTACGTGAGTGTCTTTAATATAAAATTTGAGACACAACATTTTTTTGTTTTGATTAAGATGCCGGAAGATGTCAAACTGGTGTCTCTCTCTCTGACTCTCTCTATCTGTGTCTCTGTCTCTCTCTCTCTCTCTGAGTCTCTCTCTGTTTGTCTCTGTCTCTCTGTTTATCTCTGTCTCTCTATCTGTCTCTCTGTCTCTATCTCTCTGTCTGTCTCTCTCTCACTGTCTCTCTCTCTCTCTCAGTCTCGTCCTCTCTTTTCTTTCTCGATTTCGTATATATATATATATATACGTATGTGCTTCTTGTTATGGTGTTGATGATGATGATGATGATGATGATATAGATGGTGATGATAGAATATTATTATTATTGTTGTTGTTGTTGTTGTTGTTGTCGTCGTCGTCGTCATTGTTATTTTTCTCAGAACTACTGTGAAAGCATAAACACTTATCTGGCTGTCATCACTTCTGCCAAAGAAGAAGAATATCTTCGTAACCATGTTACTGTTTGCATTTATATCGCGGGTATGGTTACAAATGGAACGATGACCAGTGTTGGTACATGTGGGGATTCATATGTGAACAAAAAGCGAACGTCTGTGAAGATTAATTTGAAAATAAAATATTATATATGTTTCATTTATCTTTTTTCTTTTTCTGAAATAGTAGTAGTAGTAGTAGTAGTAGTAGTAATAACAACAATAGTAAGAACACTAACAACAGGAACAGCAAAAGTAAGACGAGCAACAACAATAACAACAGCTGCAGCAAAAAAATAGCATCACCAAGGACAAAAAGTAAGAAGAAGAAGAAGACAAGAGAGAGAGTGAGAGAGAGAGAGAGAGAGAGAGAGAGAGAGAGAGAGAGAGAGAGAGAGAGAGAGAGAGAGAGAGAGAGAGAGAGAGAGAGAGAGAGAGAGAGAGAGAGAGAGAGAGAGAGATAGTTATATTTATCTTCACACATACTATGTAATACAGTACTGTGTTAGTGTGTTATGAATGTAACCGAATCTGTCATATCTATTTCGCTGCTGCCCACGTTGTAGTAATATGAACTTGTAGTTGTTAGATGTAGCTGGTGTGAGATATAGTTGTCATTCTTGACTTTAAAATACAGATTAAAAAATATACAAAAGCAAACACACACTTACATTGAAATATACACACGAACTCATGTTTCATTTATCTTTTTTCTTTTTCTGAAATAGTAGTAGTAGTAGTAGTAGTAATAATAATAATAACAACAATAGTAAGAACACTAACAACAGGAACAGCAAAAGTAAGACGAGAAACAACAATAACAACAGCTGCAGCAAAAAAATAGCATCACCAAGGACAAAAAGTAAGACGAAGAAGAAGACAAGAGAGAGAGTGTGAGAGAGAGAGAGAGAGAGAGAGAGAGAGAGAGAGAGAGAGAGAGAGAGAGAGAGAGAGAGAGAGAGAGAGAGAGAGAGAGAGAGAGAGAGAGAGAGAGAGAGAGTGTTATATTTATCTTCACACATACTATGTAATACAGTACTGTGTTAGTGTGCTATGAATGTAACCTAATATGTTTTATCTATTTCGCTCCTGCCCACGTTGTAGTAATGTGAACTTGTTGTTGTTAGAAGCAGCTGGTGTGAGATATATTTGTCATTCTTGATTTTAAAATACAGATAAAAAAATATACAAAAGCAAACACACACTTACACTCACATATACACACGAACTCAGATGCACACAGTCACTCACTCACACATTCACGCACGCACAAACACACGCACACAAACCAACAAGCATACATTTGCAGCAAACATTAACAAATACAGATTCATTTGCTCCCTAACACACGTATATACACATATACACACAGTCTCACCCCGTTTCACAAAGAAAAACAAACACATACTGAAATACACACTTGCACAGACATAAACAAATCCACTCTCCAAATAAATAAATAAAAAAATTAAAAAAAAATTACGTTTGTAAATATCATGAGAACTTAATTTTTGCTATAAATGCACCTCACATCCAGAAATATTACTTGACCCTTTCTTTTAAATCACGTGAGCCTTTCTTTTACATAACGTGAACCTTTCTTTTAAATCACGTGAGCCTTTCTTTTAAATCACGTGAGCATTTCTTTTGCAGATGAACGATGGTGAATGCAATTGGGATTCATATGTGAACAAAAAGCGAACATTTGTGAAGATTAATTTGAAAATAAGCAACCATGTGACATACTGGCATCAGATAGATGAATATAGATAGATAAACAGATAGATGAAGATATAATATATATAAATATAGACACAGATATATCTAGATAGGTATGTAGATATATACAGTACTATAGGATACGTTAACGTTATAGGAAATGATCAGTTAAAACTGTTGAAAAATGTTACGTCTGGGCTGCAGGGAAACAAGGGGAGACAACAATGGTGAAGCATGCATCTTTCTTAGTTAAGGTGGTTAGGGTTATGCCGCAGGTCAGTGTATTTGAAATGTGCACCTCTAACACAGAAAAAGTAAAGTAGGTCATAAAAAGCTTTTTCTTCTGCCTGACTTACTTACTTACTTAATCAAAACTCCTAAAACAATCGATGTATTCCAGAAGTTCGCACTTTTCCGGAAGTGTTGGACACGTCAACAAAAATATAACTCAGATTTTTTCAACTGGGGGTATTGTTTTTGTTGTTGTTATTGTTACTGTTGCTTTTTATTATCATTATTATTATTTCTTCTTTGTTTTTAATATTTTTTCTTTTAAGATTTTGAATTATCAATTCTGAAAAATATCAGATTCCTCATTTATTTTACTAGTAATTTTTTGCTCTTTTCAGTTACTTTTAATTGCAGTGAAGATAATTTCACTAGAATCTAGAAAATGATAATAAGAGAAAACGGCAAGCTGAACACTGCATAGAACAAATATTTAATTTCAAATAACGTTTGATACAGTCTGTCTAGAAAACGTTTTGAGATACGTGAAAAATACTTTATCATTTTGCCTGTCTGTACGTAATTAAAAAATATATATAAAAAATCACTTTAAGTTTAAAAACTGACTGATTTTTGTTTTCTTTTCTTGCCTTTTTGGGGCGATGCTTTCTTCTGGCCTTTTTTGTCTCTCATTTTTAATAAAATCTTGAAGAAAACATAATTTACAAAAACGCTAATTGAAACTGTATCGGATATATGTAAAATACGTCATCTGGAAGACGAGGTCTAGGTATGACGTCATGCTGCCTTGAAGCACTAACTCTACGGCTAGTAATAATAATAATAATAATAATAATAATAATAATAATAATAATAATACTTGAAGTGATTCTACTGGAAAAAAAGTAATAAATAGCATCCGAGAATATTGAAGGTATATGACGACTGATGTAAGAGTACGAGAGAAAAACAATTGTAATAAAATGATAATATATTTACTATGATAATATGAAAAAAAACGAAGTATTTCCAGTTTATGTTCTCGGAATTTCATTTCTTTTGCTCTATTGTTTCAAGCTTTATTAAAATAAATACTCACAATAAATTCTCATTTTTTCCTTTAAACGCACGATAACTCCATGAAATTTTCACTAAAATTCTACCGAACGTAAAGTTAGACGTAATTAACTATATATAAATATAATTCTAAACATTTAATCTACTGAAGCAGAAAAAGAATAAGTAACAGTATCTGTTCACACCACCAAACAGGATATAATTATAATCTGTTTACGCTCCAATATTTGTTTCCGATCCACACACATAAACACCCACAGATGAATGTAACATCTCTTACTCACTCGAACAGTTTCTATAATTAAAAACAGTTTCAACTTACAAACCACAGCTGTGCTTACACGTACATACATACATGTGATGATAATTAATTGTCACCTTCTTCATTTCGTTTTGATGAGTAGTATAATATCTCTTTGTGACAAATACAGATTCTATAATTAAAAACAGTTTTAAGTTACAAACAACAGCTGTGCTTATACGTACATACATACATGTGACGTTAATTAATTTTCACCTTTTTGATTTCGGTTTTCAATAAAAAGGATCAGAAGGCTGTTTCTGCTAAAATATAAATCGTGAAAACGTTCGTTTTTATTCTTGTCTTCATTTTTTCCAGTTTTGTAGTGTGCAGGTAAATTTATTTTTACTTTTTGAAAGGATCTATATTTTATAATAGAAGTAGTGGTAGTAGTTGTAGCCATACCGTCTGTAAAAGTAGTATTAGTAATAGTATCAGTATGGTAGTCGGTGCAGTAGTATAAATAGAATTGGTATTAATATCACTTTCTCTTTGTGTATTTGTTTTATTTTTCATTATTTATATATATATAAGTGTGTGTTAGTGTCTGTGTTGGCGCGTGTGTATGTGAGTGCGTTTAATACAAATTTTGAGAGAAATCTTTATATTTTTACTAAGATGCCGGAATCTGCCAACCTGGTTTTATTCCTTATGGAAACAGAAGTTGCTACTGGTTTTCCCGTAGATCAGTGACAGCTTCGTGGATTGACGCAAAGATGAGTCTCTCTCTCTCTCTCTCTCTCTCTCTCTCTCTCTCTCTCTCTCTCTCTCTCTCTCTCTCGATTTCGTATATACATATGGGAAAATATATATTTAAGTTAATAAAAATGCATGTATTTTTATATTAACGTTTTTGAATAATAAATGCAATGAGTACTGTTTTCTTTTTTAATAACTCTGTACCTGCTCTCTCTCTCTCTTGCTCTCTTTCTCATTCTCTCTGTCTCTCTTTCTCTCTTTCTCATTCTCTCTCTCTCGCTCTCTTTCTCATTCTCTCTGTCTCTCTTTCTCTCTTTCTCATTCTATCTCTCTCTTTCTCATTCTCTCTCTCTCTCTCTCTCTCTCTCTCTCTCTCTCTCTCTCTCTCTCTCTCTCTCTCTCGATTTCATATAATAATAATAATAATATATGTATGCTTCTAGTGATGGAGTTGTTGATGATTATGATGATTAAAATTATTATTAGTAGTAGTAGTAGTGGTAGTAGAACTAGTAGTAGTATTACTATAGTCTACGTCGTCGTCGTTGTTGTTCCTCAGAACTACTGTGAAAGCATGAACTCTTATCTTTCTGTCATCACTTCTGACAAAGAATACGAATATCTTCGTAACCATGTTGTGAAACAGTCAGAAAGTAAGTCTGAATTTTATAATTACATAATTAAATAAAAACGTGAAAAAATAAATAAGAAGATCTGTAGAACACACACACATACGCACACACGCACACACACACACACACACACGTACATATACACACCCACACACACATACACTAGTATATTAATTTAAAGTAATAGCCAAGAACGAAACAAAACTGAAATTTTCGCAATTTATTTAACAGTGGGTGTTTAGTGGGTCGGGTCTAGTGATATGCAAGTTGAAGGTCGTTTCCAGTGGAAACGGAATGGCCATAAATCAGAAGATCTAAGTTATACAAACTGGGATTCGGGCCAACCCAATAATTCAGGAGGAGGAGAGAACTGTTTGCAGTTGAGGGGCGCATTCAGTTACAGATGGAATGATGAACCATGTTCGTTGAAGAGGGGATTCATATGTGAACAAAAAGCGAACGTCTGTAGAGATTAATTTGAAAATAAAATATCATTTATCTTATTTCTTTGTGTGAAATAATAATGATAATGTCTTTGAGAACCCTAGTAATAGACCATAGAGTATTCTTCGACCTATGAATGTGTGGGGTTTTTTTCTTAGTCTCTAAGAGCAATCTGTCCATAGGAGTTTAAACACATCCACGATGAGAGGCTCTCTGGTTTTTGTTCCATTGTGGAACACTGTCTGGAATGGGAAATAACTATATATATTTTTTTTTTCATTTATTTTTTTTTAAACAACTTTGCTGTTATTAAAGAGCTATTTATTTAATAAAACTATCTCGCTATTCTATGTCCAAGTCCTTACTCTCTCTCTCTCTCTCTCTCTCTCTCTCTCTCTCTCTCTCTCTCTCTCTCTCTCTCTCTCTCTCTCTCTCTCTCTCTCTCTCTCTCTCTCTCTCTCTCTCTGTCGCTCTTTCTCTTTCTCTCTCTATCTCTCTCTCTCTTTCTCACTCATTCTCTCTCTCTCTCTCTCTCTCTGTGTATATTCACAAATTGTATATACTTACAAACAGAGAGAGAGAGAGAGAGAGAGAGAGAGAGAGAGAGAGAGAGAGAGAGAGAGAGAGAGAGAGAGAGAGAGAGAGAGAGAGAGACTATTAAATATATCTTCACACAGAACTATGTAATATGATATGGCGTTACTCTGTTATGAATGTAACACATGTTTTATCTATGTCGCTGCTGCCCACGTAGGAGAATATTTGTTTTCGAAGTAATATGAACTTGTAGTTGTTAGATGCAGCTGGTGTGAGATATATTTGTCATTCTTGATTTTAAAATATAGATTAGAAACATACAAAAGCAAACAAACCGTTACACCAACATAATACACACACTCATATACACACGAAAGCACAAACACACGCACACATATCAAGAAACATACATTTACACCAAACATTAACAAGTATGCATTCAATGCGCACTGAGAAACATACACACACAAGCACTCAAACATACACTGAAATACATAGATACAGGGCCAACACTTTCAAATATTAACAAACATAAACAAATACACTCTTCAACAAACCCCAAATAAACAAAGAAACAAACACAGAAATAGATAAATAAATAAACAAATAAACAAATAAATTAATAAATTTAATGAAAAAAAAACAAAAACAAAATACCTTTGTAAATATCATGAGAACTTTATTTTTGCTATAAATGCACCTAACAGCCACTGTGCAAACATACTAAACTACAACCACGAACTCCCAGACAGTCTACTCTGTAGTCCTGCGTCTAGACACTGCTGCTTTAACAATTGCTGCACCTGCAACGTCGAAAATGATTCGGATGAAAGAATTTCAAATGTTGTAGAAAAAGAGAACAACTACATTTCCACACAATTCATGGAGCACTGCTGTATTAAACGAAAGGAGACAACAGTTGATACAACGGAGCGAGAAGAAACTGAAGATAGCGAGAATGAGGAGCTGCTACATGTTGAATTTCTGAAAATTACACGTGTCAGTACTAAAACGAGATAAAAGTGAGCTTTTCATTTAGAGAAACATCATATGAGCCTTTGTTTTAAAGAAACATCACGTGAGCCTTTGTTTTACAGAATGATCACGTGAGCCTTTGTTTTACAGAATGATCACGTGAGCCTTTGTTTTACAGAATGATCACGTGACCCTTTTTTTCACAGAAACATCACATGAGCCTTTCTTTTACACATAGTGTGAGCCTTTCTTTTTACATCGAGTGAGCCTTTCTTTCACAGAAACATCCCTTGAGCCTCTCTTTTACAGAAACATCACGAGAGCCTTTCTTTTGCAGCAACCATGTGACATATTGGCATCAGATAGATAGATATATATAGACAGATAGATAGATAGATAGAGAGAGAGAGATAGATACATACATACATACATACATACATACATACATACATACATACATACTTACATACATACATACATACAGTGTACTACAGGATACCTTGACATGTTATAGAAAATGATCAGTCAAAACTGTTGTAAAACCGTACATCTGGGCAGCAGTGAAACAAAGGGAGATAATAATGGTGAAATGTGCATCTTTCTTTGTTAAGGTGGTTAGGGTTATGCCGCAGGTTAGTGTATTCTCTGTCTCTCTCATTCACACACGCACACACAAACACACGCACACAGACAAACAAACATACATTTACATCAAACAGTAACATATACACATTCACCTGCACACTAACAAACATACACACACATAAACACACAAACACAGTCTCAGCCCGTCTCACAAAACAAAACCACAGGGAAACAAGGGGAGATAATAATGGTGAAATATGAATCTTTCTTAGTTACTGTGGTTAGAGTTAAGCCGCAGGTCAGTGTATTTGAAATATGTATCTCTAACACAGAAAAACTAAACGAGGCCATCAAAAGCTTTTACTTCTGCCCCAAACATCAGAGGAGCTGCTCGGTTTATGTCTTGTCTTGGAAGATGGTCGGTGTGTTCCACTGATTCTGGCGAATGATAAAATATAATGAAGAGTTCAGGACTGTGATTAATGATGCTTTTGAAGACAATTTCTTGTTCTTTAAGAATTTAGTAACAGTATTTATTTTAATAAAGTTTGAAGCAACAGAGTAAATAAATGACATTCTGGGAGCATCAATTGCAATTACTTCGTTGTATTTCAGGTTATCATCGTAGGTATGGTATCATTTTATGACTGTTTTCTTTATAATGATAAAGTATAATAAAGAGTTTTCCGTCATAAATCTGTGATAAACAGATAGTCTCTGTGTATGTACGTATGTATCTCCGTACGTATGTATCAATGTGTGTATTTTTAGTTGTATCTATGTGTTTAAATGTATATAGATTTTTATTTATTTCTTTACTTACTTACTTTCTTAAACAAAACTCTTAAAACAATCGAAGTATTCCGGAAGTTCGCACTTTTTCGGAAGTGTTGGACACGTCAGCAAAAATATAACTGCGATTTTTTCAATTAGGGGTGTTGTTGTTGTTGTTGTTGTTGTTGTTGTTTTTGTTATTGTTCCTTTTTATTATCATTATTATTACTTCTTGTTTTTCTTCTCTTTTTTTTCCTTATACGATTTTGAATTATCAGTTCTGAACAATATCAGATTTCTCATTTATTTTCCTAATAATTTTCTACTCTTTTCAGTTCCTTTTAATTGCAGTGAAGATAATTTCACTAGAATCTAGCAACTGACAATAAGAGACAACGGCAAGCTGAACGCTGCATAGAACAAATATTTAATGGAAATGGAAATGGAAAAAAATTAACGTGCTAATCAGAGCAAGCTGTTGTGAAGCACGTCTGAAATAACGTTTGATGTAGTCTGCCTAGAAAACGTTTTCATGTAGTCTGCCTAGAAAACGTTTTCAGAAACGTGAAAAACAAAAAAAAATGACTTTAAATTTAAAAACTTACTGATTTTTTTTTCCTTTCTTGCCTTTTTGGGATAGTACTTTCTTCTGGCCTTTTTTGTCTCTCATTTTTAACAAAATCTTGAAGAAAACATAATTTACAAAAACGCTAATTGAAAATGGATCGGATATATGAAAAATACGTCATCCGGAAGACGAGGCCTAGGTATGACGTCATACTGCCTTGAAGCACTAACTCTACGGCTAATAATAATAATAATAATAATAATAATAATAATAATAATACTTGAAGTGATTCTAATGGAAAAAAAAAGTAATAAATAGCATCCGAGCATATTGAAGGTATATGACGACTGAAGTAAGATTATTAGAACAATATATAATGGTAATAAAATGATAATATATTTACTATGATAACATGAAAAATGAATTATTTCCAGTTTATGTTCTCGGAATTTCGTTTATTTTGCTCTATTGTTTCAAGCTTTATTAAAATAAATACTCACAGTAAATTCTCATTTTTTCCTTTAAACGCACGATAACTCCATGAAATTTTCACTAAAATTCTGCCGAACGTAAAGTTAGACGTAATTAACTATATATAAATATAATTCTAAACATTTCATCTATTGAACCAGAAAAAGAATAAGTAACAGTATCTCTTCACACCACCTAACAGGATGTAATAATAATCTGTTTACGCTGCAATATTTGTTTCCGATCCACACACATAAACACCCACAGATGAATGTAACATCTCTTACTCACTCATACAGTTTCTATAATTAAAAACAGTTTCAACTTACAAACCACAGCTGTGCTTACACGTACATACATACATGTGACGTTAATTAATTGTCACCTTCTTGATTTCGTTTTGATGAGTAGTATAATATCTCTTTCTCACACATACAGATTTTATAATTGAAAACAGTTTTAAGTTACAAACAACAGCTGTGCTTATACCTACATACATACATACATGTGACGTTAATTAATTTTCACCTTTTTGATTTCGTTTTGCAATAAAAAGGATCAGAAGCTTGTTTCTGCTAAAGTAAAAATCATGAACGTTTACGTTTTAATCGTCGTCTTCGTCTCAGTTTTGCAGTGTGCAGGTACATTTATTTTACAACTAAATTTAGAAGAACAAAAGGGCTTCATTCGCTATATTATTTTGAAAGAATCTATATTTTATAATAGAAGTAGTGGTAGTAATAGTATCAGTAAGGTAATCATTGTAGTAGAATTGGTATTAATAGTAGAATTAGTAATAAAGTACCAGTAAATTCAGTAGCATTACTAACAGGAAAAGTACAACGAAGATCTGATATCTGTTTTAGTTGCTTTATATGTTTTAAAACGTCTTAATTTCTGTTTCTCTGTTTGTGTGTGTTTTTGGGGTGGATGTGTGCGTTAACTTTCTGTTTCTGTATTTGTTTTATTTGTCATTTATTTTTCATTTGGTTTATATATATATATATAAATACATGTGTGTGGCAGTCTGTGTATGCGAGTGTGTTTAATGTACAATTTGTGACAGAACATTTTTCATTTTGATTCAGATGCTGGAAGATGTCAATCTGGTTTTATTCGTTATGGCAACTTTTGCTACTGTTTTCCCGTTCTGTGGATTTGTTTTATTTGTCATTTTCTTTTCATTTCTTTATATCTCTCTCTCTCTCTCTCTCTCTCTCTCTCTCTCTCTCTTCTCTCTCTCTCTCTCTCTCTGTGTCTTCTCTCTCTCAATCTCTGTCTCTCTCTCATTTTCTCTTTCTCTCTTCAGATGCTGGAAGTCTGTCTCTCTCTTCTCTCTCTCTTTTATTCTCTCTCTCTATGGCTGTCAGTCTGTCTATCTGGTTTCTCTCTGTCTCTGTCTCTGACAGCTTCTGTCTCTCTCTCTCTCTCTCTAAAGTGTCTCTCTGACTCTCCTCTCTTTCTCTCTCTCTCTCTCTCTGTGTCTCTCTCTCTCTCTGTCTCTCTCTCTCTCTCTGTCTGTCTGTCTCTCTCTCTCTGTATGTGTCTGTCTTTCTCTCTGTCTCTCTCTCTGTCTCTCTCTGTACTCTCTCTCTCTCTCTCTCTCTCTCTCTCTCTCTCTCTCTCTCTCTCTCTCTCTCTCTCTCTCTCTCTGTCTTTCTCTGTATGTCTGTCTCACTCTCTCTCTGTCTGTCTCTCTCTGTATGTCTGTCTGTCTCTGCCTCCCTCTCTGTCTCTGTCTCTCTCGATTTTGTATATATATGTTTCTACTGATGGTGTTCACGATGATGGTGATGATGATGATGATGCTGGTAATGATGATGATGGTTATGATAGAATATTATTATTATTATTAATATTATTATTACTGTTCCCGTCGTCGTTGTTGTTTCTCAGAACTACTGTGAAAGCATGAACTCCTATCTTGCTATCATCACTTCTGACAAAGAAGATGAATATCTTCGTAACCATGTTCTGAAACAGTCAACAAGTAAGTCTGTATTTATAATTATATAATCATGTAAAAAAGCAAACAATAAATAAGTAATATCTGTTTGCTTCACTGTATATTATTATTGTATAAGTTTATAAACCAGCTAATTCTGGTTTACCTTTCAAACCTTTTTTGGGGCGATGGTTTATTCTGGCCCTTTTCATCTTATATAACCCAAACACACAGCACATACACACAAACACACAACAAACACACACACACACACACACATACACAAAAACACATTAGCATATTACTAAAAATTAATATCAAGAACGAAACAAAACTAAAATTTTCACAATTTATTTAACAGCAGATATATACTGGATCGGGGCTAATGACATCCAAGTTGAAGGTCGTTTCCAGTGGAAACAGAAAGACAACAAATCGAAATATTTGAGGTATACTAATTGGTATCCGGGCCAACCCGATAACGCAGGAGGTCAAGAGAACTGTTTGGAAATGAGGGGCGAACATGGTTACAGATGGAATGATGAACCATGTTCGGTGATGAGAGGATTCATATGCGAACAAAAAGCGAACATCTGTAGAGATTAATTTGAAAATAAAATATTATATAATTCATTTATCTATTTTCTCTCTATGAATACTACTACTATTACTACTACTACTACTATACTACTGCTGCTGCTACTATTGTTAATAACAGCAATAGTAATAACAATAACAACAGCTACCGCAACAGCGTAAGAAGAGGGAGAGAGAGAGAGAGAGAGAGAGAGAGAGAGAGAGAGAGAGAGAGAGAGAGAGAGAGAGAGAGAGAGAGAGAGAGAGAGAGAGAGAGATCTTGCAGTTATGTACAAATACTGTGACGTCATGATTTTGGACATTACGTGTTGATAACGTCACACGGCAGTTTTATATAAATATGGTAACGCCTACCTAACGTATTTCGTGCATATATAATAAACAGCAAACTCACTGTATAATTTATTTATTTTATTAGAGAGAGAGAGAGAGAGAGAGAGAGAGAGAGAGAGAGAGAGAGAGAGAGAGAGTATTAAATATATATTCACACAATACTATGTAAAAATGATATGACGTTACTGTTATAAATGTAACATAATATTTTATTTATTTCATTTATTTTTCGCTGCTGCCCACGTTGTAGTAATATGAACTTGTTGTTGTTGTTAGATGCAGCTGGTGTGAATGGATTTGTCATTCTTGATTTTAAAATACAGATTAAAAATTATACAAAAGCAAACACACACTACCACTCACATCTACACACCTTCATATGCACACAGTCACTCACTCACACACACGCTCGTAATAACACACGCACACATGAATACATTTACAGCAAACATTAACAAATACACATTCACATGCACACTAACAAATACAGACACACACACACATAGATATATTTTACAGAAACATCACGTGAGCCTTTCTTTCACAGAAACATCACGTGAGCCTTTGTTTCACAGAAACATCACGTGAGGCTTTCTTTCACAGAAACATCACGTGAGCCTTTGTTTCAGAGAAACATCACGTGAGCCTTTCTTTTACAGAAAATATTGTGAGCCTTTCTTTTTACATCAAGTGAGCCTTTCTTTCACAGAAATATCACCTGAGCCTTTCTTTTATAGATACATCACGTGAGCCTTTCTTTTTACATCACGTGAGCCTTTCTTTTGCAGTAACCATGTGACATATTGGCATCAGATAGATATAGATAGATAGATAGATAGATAGATAGATAGATAGATAGATAGATAGATAGATATATACATACATACTTACATACATACATACATACAGTGTACTAGAGGATACCTTGACATGTTATACGAAGTGATCAGTTAAAACTGTTGTAAAACCGTACGTCTGGGCAGCAGTGAAACAAAGGGAGATAATAATGGTGAAATGTGCATCTTTCTTTGTTAAGGTTGTTAGGGTTATGCCGCAGGTCAGTGTATTCTCTCTCTGTCTTTCTCATTCATACACGCACACACAAACACACGCAAACACACGCACACATAAAACAAACATACATTTACATCAAACAGTAACATATACACATTCACCTGCACACTAACAAACATACACACACATAAACACACAAACACAGTCTCAGCCCGTTTCACAAACAAAAACACAGTGAAACAAGGGGAGATAATAATGGTGAAACATGCATCTCTCTTAGTTACGGTGGTTATGGTTATGCCGCAGGTCAGTGTATTTGAAATGTGTACCTCAAACACAGAAAAACTAAACGAGTCCATCAAAAGCTGTTACTTCTGCCCCAAACATCAGAGGAACTGCTCGGTTTATGTCTTGTCTTGGAAGATGGTCGATGTGTTCCACTGATTCTGGCGAATTATAAAATATAATGAAGAGTTCAGGACTGTGATTAATGAGCTTTTGAAGAAAATTTCTTGTTCTTTAAGAATTTAGTAAGAGTATTTATTTTAATAAAGTTTGAAACAGCAGAGCAAAATAAATGAAATTCGGCGAACATCAGTTGCAAATACTTCGTTGTTTTTCTTGTTATCGTCGTAAGTATGATATCATTTTATAACTATTTTGTTTATATTGATAAAGTATAATAATGAGTTTTCCGTCCTGTGATAAACAGATAGTCTCTGTGTATGTACGTATGTATGTCCGTACGTATGTATCAATGTATGTACTTTTATGAGTATCTATGTGTTTAAATATATATATATTTTATTTATTTCCTTAGTTACTTACTTACGTAAGCAAAACTCCTAAAACAATCGAAGTTTTCCGGAAGTTCGCACTTTTTCGGAAGTGTTGGACACGTCAGCAAAAATGTAACTGGGATGTTTTTCAATTGGGGCTGTTGTTGTTGTTGTTGTTGTTGCTTTTTATTATCATTATTATTATTACTTCTTTTTTTTTTCTTATACGATTTTGAATTATCAGTTCTGAACAATATCACATTTCTCATTTATATTCCTAGTAATTTTTTCTTTTCAGTTACTTTTAATTGCAGTGAAGATAATTTCACTAGAATCTAGCAAGTGATAATAAGAGAAAACGGCAAGCTGAACACTGCACAGAACAAATATTTAATTTGAAATAACGTTTGATACAGTCTGTCTAGAAAACGTTTTGAGATACGTGAAAAATACTTTATCTTTTTGCCTCTCTGTACGTTATTAAAAAAAAGTTTAAAAACTTACTGATTTTTGTTTTCCGTTCTTCCCTTATTGTGGCAGTGCTTTCTTCTGGCCCTTTTTTGTCTCTCATTTTTAATAAAATCTTGAAGAAAACATAATTTATAAAAACGCTAATTGAAAATGGATCGGATATATGTAAAATACGTCATCCGGAAGACTGGGCCTAGGTATGACGTCATACTGCCTTGAAGCACTAACACTACGGATAATAATAATGATGATAATAATAATAATAATAATAATACTTGAAGTGATTCTAATGGAAAAAGTAATAAATAGCATCCGAGCATATTGAAGGTATATGACGACTGAAGTAATAAAATGATAATATATTTACTATGATAACATAAAAAACGAATTATTTCCAGTTTATGTTCTCGGAATTTCATTTCTTTTGCTCTATTCTTTCAAGCTTTATTAAAATAAATACTCAAAATAAATTCTCATTTTTTCCTTTAAACGCACGATAACTCCATGAAATCTTCACTAAAATTCTGCCGAACGTAAAGTTAGAGGTAATTAATTATATATAAATATAATTCTAAACATTTAATCTACTGAAGCAGAAAAACAATAAGTAACAGTATCTGTTCACACCACCTAACAGGATGTAATAATAATAATAATATTTGTTTCCGATCCACACACATAAACACCCACAGATGAATGTAACATCTCTTACTCACTCGAACAGTTTCTATAATTAAAATCAGTTTCAACTTACAAACCACAGCTGTGCTTACACGTACATACATACATGTGACGTTAATTAATTGTCACCTTCTTGATTTCGTTTTGATGAGTAGTATAATATCTCTTTCTCACAAATACAGATTTTATAATTAAAAACAGTTTTAAGTTACAAACAACAGCTGTGCTTATACGTACATACATACATGTGACGTTAATTAATTTTCACCTTTTTGATTTCGTTTTCAATAAAAAGGATCAGAAGGTTGTTTGAGCTAAAATAAAAATCATGAACGTTTACGTTTTAATCGTCCTCTTCGTCTCAGTTTTGCAGTGTGCAGGTAAATTTACTTTTATGTATAAACTTTGAAGAACAAAAGGGCTTTATACAGTGTACTATTTTTAAAAAAATCTGTATTTTGTTAGTTGAATAGCAACTTTAGTGGTAGCCATACTGTTGTAGAACTAGTATTAGTAATAGTATTATTATAATAGTCAGTGCATTACCTGAAGATTATTATCAGTAGTATCAGTATTAGTATTAGTATTGTCGTCGTCGTTGTTATTTTTCTCAGAACTACTGTGAAAGCATGAACTCCTATCTTGCTGTCATCACTTCTGCCAAAGAAGATGAATATCTTCGTAACCATATTATGAAACAGTCAAAAGGTAAGTCTGAATTTATAATTTTATAATAATGTGAAAAAAAAAGTATAAACATAAATAAATAATATCAGTTATAGAACCGAACAAACACACACACAAGTATACATACACGCCCACATACACATACACACGCACACACAAATACAAAGATACACATACACACACATACACTAGCATATTAATTTAAAGTAATAGCAAGAACAAAACAAAACTGAAATTTTCGCAATTTATTTAACAGTGGGTATTTACTGGGTCGGGTCTTGTGATATGCAAGTTGAAGGTCGTTTCCAGTGGAAACGGAATGGCCATAAATCAGAAGATCTAAGTTATACAAACTGGGATTCGGGCCAACCCAATAATTCAGGAGGAGGAGAGAACTGTTAGCAGTTGAGGGGCGCATTCGGTTACAGATGGAATGATGAACCATGTTCGGTGAAGATTGGATTCATATGTGAACAAAAAGCGAACGTCTGTGAAGATTAATTTGAAAATAAAATATCATTTATCTTATTTCTTTGTGTGAAATAATAATGATTATGTCTTTGAGAACCCTAGTAATAGTCCATAGAATATTCTTCGACCTATGAATGTGTGTTTTTTTCCATAGAGTTTCTAAGAGCAATCTGTCCATAGGAGTTTAAACACATCCACGATGAGAGGATCTCTGGTTTTTGTTCCATTGTGGAACACTGTCTGGAATGGGAAATAACTATATATTTTTATTTATTTTTATTTATTTATTTTTAAACAACATTGCTGTTATTAACGAGCTATTTATTTAATAAAACTATCTCGCTATTCTATGTCCAAGTCCTTACTCTCTCTCTCAATCTCTCTCTCTCTCTCTCTCTCTCTCTCTCTCTCTCTCTCTCTCTCTCTCTCTCTCTCTCTCTCTCTCTCTCTCTCTCTCTCTCTCTCTCTCTCTCTGTGTATATTCATATTTTCACTTAAACAAATTGTATATACTTACACACTTTCAGAGAGAGAGAGAGAGAGAGAGAGAGAGAGAGAGAGAGAGAGAGAGAGAGAGAGAGACTATTAAATATCTCTTCACACAGAACTATCTAATATGATATGGCGTTACTCTGTTATGAATGTAACACATGTTTTATCTATTTCGCTGCTGCCCACGTAGGAGAATATTTGTTTTCGAAGTAATATGAACTTGTAGTTGTTAGATGCAGCTGGTGTGAGATATATTTGTCATTCCTGATTTTAAAATATAGATAAAATATATACAAAAGCAAACACACACTTACACTCTGATATACATACACTCATATACACACGCACGAACAAACACACGCACACATGCGAAGAAACATACATTTACACCAAACATTAACAAATACGCATTCACATGCACACTGACAAACATCCACGCACCTCGTTTCACAAAAAAAGTCATACACATACTGAAATACATAGATACAGGGCCAACACTTTCAACTGAGACGAAGACGACGATTAAAACGTAAACGTTCATGATTTTTATTTTAGCTCAAACAGCCTTCTGATCCTTTTTATTGAAAACGAAATCAAAGAGGTGAAAATCAATTAACGTCACATGTATGTATGTACGTATAAGCACAGCTGTTGTTTGTAACTTAAAACTGTTTTTAATTATAAAATCTGTATGTGTGAGAAAGAGATATTATACTACTCATCAAAACGAAATCAAGAAGGTGACAATTAATTATCATCACATGTATGTATGTACGTGTAAGCACAGCTGTGGTTTGTAAGTTGAAACTGTTTTTAATTATAGAAACTGTTCGAGTGAGTAAGAGGTGTTACATTCATCTGTGGGTGTTTATGTGTGTGGATCGGAAACAAATATTGGAGCGTAAACAGATTATTATTACATCCTGTTAGGTGGTGTGAACAGATACTGTTACTTATTCTTTTTCTGCTTCAGATCATTATATTTATATATAATTAATTACTTCTAACTTTACGTTCGGTATAATTTTAGTGAAAATTTCATGGAGTTATCGTGCGTTTAAAGGAAAAAATGAGAATTTACTGTGAGTATTTATTTTAATAAAGCTTGAAACAATAGAGCAAAAGAAATGAAATTCCGAGAACATAAACTGGAAATACTTCGTTTTTCATGTTATCATAGTAAATATAATATCATTTTCTCATACTCTTACATCAGTCGTCATATACCTTCAATATGCTCGGATGCTATTTATTACTTTTTTTCCATTAGAATCACTTCAATTATTATTATTATTATTATTATTATTATTATTATTATTATTATTATTATTATTATTACTAGCCGTAGAGTTAGTGCTTCAAGGCAGTATGACGTCATACCTAGGCCACGTCTTCCAGATGACGTATTTTACATATATCCGATACATTTTCAATTAGAGTTTTTGTAAATTATGTTTTCTTCAAGATTTTATTAAAAATGAGAGACAAAAAAGGCCAGAAGAAAGCACTGCCCCAAAAAGGCAAGAAAAGAAAACAAAAATCAGTCAGTTTTTAAACTTAAAGTGATTTTTTATATATATTTTTTAATTACGTACAGACAGGCAAAATGATAAAGTATTTTTCACGTATCTCAAAACGTTTTCTAGGCAGACTGTATCAAACGTTATTGCAAATTAAATATTTGTTCTCTGCAGTGTTCAGCTTGCCGTTTTCTCTTATTATCATTTTCTAGATTCTAGTGAAATAATCTACACTGCAATTAAAAGTAACTGAAAAGAGCAGAAAATTAGTAGGAAAATAAATCAAAAATCGTATCAGAAAAAGAATAAAGAAAAAAAAAAGAATTAATAATAATGACAATAAAAAACAACAGTAACAACAATAACAACAACAACAACAACACCCCCAATTGAAAAAATCCCAGTTATATATCTGCTGACGTGTCCAACACTTGCGAAAAAGTGCGAACTTCCGGAATACATCGATTGTTTTAGGAGTTTTGATTAAGTAAGTAAGTAAGTAAGGCAGAAGTAAAAGCTTTTGATGGAGTCGTTTAGTTTTTCTGTGTTAGAGGTACACATTTCAAATACACTGACCTGCGGCATAACCCTAATCACCGTAACTAAGAGAGATGCATGCTTCACCATTGTTATCTCCCCTTGTTTCCCTACAGCCCAGACGTAACATTTTACAACAGTTTCGACTGATCATTTCCTGTAACGTGAACGTATCCTAAAGTAGAGTATATAGCTACATACCTATCTGGATATATCTATATCTATATTTACAGATATTATATCTACGTCTATCTATCACTCTGACTGTCTATCTATCTATCTATGTATCTATCTATCTATCTATCTATCTATCTATGTATCTATGTATCTATCTATCTATCTATCTATCTATCTATCTATCTATCTATCTATCTATCTATCTATCTATCTATCTATCTATCTATCTATCTATCTATCTATCTATCTATCTATCTGTCTATCTGTCTATCTATCTATCGATCTATCTATCTTCATCTATCTGATGACAATATGTCACATGGTTGCTAATTTTCAAATTAATCTTCACAGATGTTCGCTTTTTCTTCACATATGAATCCCAACTGCATCCACCATCGTTCATCTGCAAAAGAAAGGCTCACGTGATTTGAAAGAAAGGCTCTCGTGATTTGAAAGAAAGCCTCACGTGATTTAAAAGAAAAGCTCACGTGATTTAAAAGAAAGCCTCACGTGATTTAAAAGAAAGCCTCACGTGATTTAAAAGAAAAGCTCACGTGATTTAAAAGAAAGCCTCACGTGATTTTAAAGAAAGGCTCACTTAATATTTCTTGATGTGAGGTGCATTTATGGCAAAAATAAAGTTCTCATGATATTTACAAACGTAATTTATATTTTTGTAATTATTATTTTGTATTTATTTATTTATTTATTTATTTATTTATTTATTTATTTATTTATTTATTTATTTATTTATTTATTTCGGGTTTGTTGGAGACTGTATTTGTTTATGTAAGTGTGTATTTCAGTATGTGTGTGTTTTTGTTTGTGAAAAGGGGTGAGACTGTGTGTTTGTGTACATAGGTGTGTACATATATATGTTTGTTAGTGTGCATGTCAATGTGTATTTGTTAATGTTTGCTGCAAATATATGCGTGTTGGTATGTGTGCGTGTGTTTGTTCCTGCGTGAGTGTGTGAGTGAGTGACTGTTCATCTGAGTTCGTGTGTATATTTCAATGTAAGTGTGTGTTTGCTTTTGTATATTTTTTAATCTGTATTTTAAAGTCAAGAATGACAACTATATCTCACACCAGCTACATCTAACAACTACAAGTTCATATTACTACAACGTGGGCAGCAGCGAAATAGATATGACAGATTCGGTTACATTCATAACACACTAACACAGTACTGTATTACATAGTATGTGTGAAGATAAATATAACTATCTCTCTCTCTCTCTCTCTCTCTCTCTCTCTCTCTCTCTCTCTCTCTCTCTCTCTCTCTCTCTCTCTCTCTCTCTCTCTCTCTCTCTCTCTCTCTCTCACTCTCTCTCTTGTCTTCTTCTTCTTCTTACTTTTTGTCCTTGGTGATGCTATTTTTTTGCTGCAGCTGTTGTTATTGTTGTTGCTCGTCTTACTTTTGCTGTTCCTGTTGTTAGTGTTCTTACTATTGTTGTTATTACTACTACTACTACTACTACTACTACTGCTACTACTACTACTACTACTACTACTACTACTATTTCAGAAAAAGAAAAAAGATAAATGAAACATATATAATATTTTATTTTCAAATTAATCTTCACAGACGTTCGCTTTTTGTTCACATATGAATCCCCACATGTACCAACACTGGTCATCGTTCCATTTGTAACCATACCCGCGATATAAATGCAAACAGTAACATGGTTACGAAGATATTCTTCTTCTTTGGCAGAAGTGATGACAGCCAGATAAGTGTTTATGCTTTCACACTAGTTCTGAGAAAAATAACAACGACGACGACGACGACGACAACAACAACAACAACAACAATAATAATAATAATAATAATAATATTCTATCATCACCATCTATATCATCATCATCATCATCATCACATCAACACCATGACAAGAAACACATACATATATATATATACGAAATCGAGAAAGAAAAGAGAGGACGAGACTGAGAGAGAGAGAGACAGTGAGAGAGAGACAGACAGAGAGATAGAGACAGAGAGACAGATAGAGAGACAGAGATAAACAGAGAGACAGAGACAAACAGAGAGAGACTCAGAGAGAGAGAGAGAGACAGAGACACAGATAGAGAGAGTCAGAGAGAGAGACACCAGTTTGACATCTTCCGGCATCTTAATCAAAACAAAAAAATGTTGTGTCTCAAATTTTATATTAAAGACACTCACGTACACATTTTCTATTAGCGTTTTTGTCAATAATGCTTTCTTCACGATTTTATTATAAATGAGAGACAAAAAGGACCAGAAGAAAGCACCGCCCCAAAAAGGCAAGAGAGGAAAACAAAAATCAGTCAGTTTTTAAATTTACAATGAATTGTTTTACAGTAATAATATACAGAGAGAAGAACTGATAAAGTATTTTTCGTGTGTCTGAAAACGTTTTCTAGGCAGGCTGTATCAAACGTTATTTCAAATTAAATATTAAAACTCTTCATTATATTTTATGATTCGCCAGAATCAGTGGAACACATCGACCATCTTCCAAGACAAGACACAAACCGAGCAGTTCCTCTGATGTTTGAGGCAGAAGTAAAATCTTTTGATGGACTCGTTTAGTTTTTCTGTGTTAGAAGTACACATTTCAAATACACTGACCTGCGGCATAACTCTAACCACTGTAACTTAGAAAGATGCATGCTTCACCATTGTTATCTCCCCTTGTTTCCCTACAGCCCAGACGTAACATTTACAAGTTTTAACTGATCATTTCCTATAACGTCAGCGTATTCCATAGTAGTGTATATAACCTAGATACCTATCCTGATATATCTATGTCTATATATATATATGTATTATATCTATCTATCTATCAATCTATCTATCTATCGATCCATCCATCCATCCATCCATCCATCCATCTATCTATCTATCTATCTATCTATCTATCTATCTATCTGTCTATCTGTCTATCTATCTATCGATCTATCTATATTCATCTATCTGATGCCAATATGTCACATGGTTGCTAATTTTCAAATTAATCTTCACAAATGTTCGCTTTTTGTTCACATATGAATCCCAACTGCATCCACCATCGTTCGTCTGCAAAAGAAAGGCTCACGTGATTTAAAAGAAAGGCTGTCGTGATTTAAAAGAAAGGCTCTCGTGACTTAAAAGAAAGGCTCTCGTGATTTGAAAGAACGGATCACGTGATTTAAAAGAAAAGCTCACGTGATTTAAAAGAAAGGCTCTCGTGATTTAAAAGAAAGGCTCTCGTGATTTAAAAGAAAGGCTCTCGTGATTTGAAAGAAAGGATCACGTGATTTAAAAGAAAAGCTCACGTGATTTTAAAGAAAGGCTCACTTAATATTTCTTGATGTGAGGTGCATTTATGGCAAAAATAAAGTTCTCATGATATTTACAAACGTAATTTATATTTTTTTAATTATTATTTTGTATTTATTTATTTATTTATTTATTTATTTATTTCGGGTTTGTTGGAGACTGTATTTGTTTATGTCTGTGTAAGTGTGTATTTCAGTATGTGTGTGTTTTTGTTTGTGAAAAGGGATGAGACTGTGTGTTTGCGTACATAGGTGTGTACATATATATGTTTGTTAGTGTGCATGTCAATGTGTATTTGTTAATGTTTGCTGCAAATATATGCGTGTTGGTATGTGTGCGTGTGTTTGTGCCTGCGTGAGTGTGTGAGTGAGTGACTGTGTTCATCTGAGTTTGTATGTATATTTCAGTGTAAGTGTGTGTTTGCTTTTGTATAATTTTTAATCTGTATTTTAAAATCAAGAATGACAACTATATCTCACACCAGCTGCTTCTAAGAAGAACAAGTTCACATTACCACAACGTGGGCAGCAGCGAAATAGATAAAACATATTAAGTTACATTCATAGCACACTAACACAGTACTGTATTACATAGTATGTGTGAAGATAAATATAACACTCTCTCTCTCTCTCTCTCTCTCTCTCTCTCTCTCTCTCTCTCTCTCTCTCTCTCTCTCTCTCTCTCTCTCTCTCTCTCTCTCTCTCTCTCTCTCTCTCTCTCTCTCTCTCTCTCTCTCTCTCTCTCTCTCTCTCTCTTGTCTTCTTCTTCTTCTTACTTTTTGTCCTTGGTGATGCTATTTTTTTGCTGCAGCTGTTGTTATTGTTGCTGCTCGTCTTACTTTTGCTGTTCCTGTTGTTAGTGTTCTTACTATTGTTGTTATTACTACTACTAGTACAACTACAACTACTACTACTACTACTACTACTACTACTACTACTACTACTATTTCAGAAAAAGAAAAAAGATAAATGAAACATATATAATATTTTATTTTCAAATTAATCTTCACAGACGTTCGCTTTTTGTTCACATATGAATCCGCACATGTACCAACACTGGTCATCATTCCATTTGTAACCATACCCGCGATATGAATGCAAACAGTAACATGGTTACGAAGATATTCTTCTTCTTTTGCAGAAGTGATGACAGCCAGATAAGTGTTTATGCTTTCACACTAGTTCTGAGAAAAATAACAACGACGACGACGACGACAACAACAACAACAACAACAATAATAATAATAATAATAATAATATTCTATCATCACCATCTATATCATCATCATCATCATCATCAACACCATCACAAAAAGCACATACACATATATATATATATATACGAAATCGAGAAAGAAAAGAGAGGAGGAGACTGAGAGAGAGAGAGAGAGAGACAGTGAGAGAGAGAGAGACAGACAGAGAGATAGAGACAGAGAGACAGATAGAGAGACAGAGATAAACAGAGAGACAGAGACAAACAGAGAGAGACTCAGAGAGAGAGAGACAGAGACACAGAGAGAGAGAGTCAGAGAGAGAGACACCAGTTTGACATCTTCCGGCATCTTAATCAAAACAAAAAAATGTTGTGTCTCAAATTTTATATTAAAGACACTCACGAACACATTTTCTATTAGCGTTTTTGTCAATAATGCTTTCTTCACGATTTTATTATAAATGAGAGACAAAAAGGACCAGAAGAAAGCACCGCCCCAGAAAGGCAAGAAAGGAAAACAAAAATCAGTCAGTTTTTAAATTTACAATGAATTGTTTTACACTAATAATATACAGAGAGAAGAACTGATAAAGTATTTTTCGTGTGTCTGAAAACGTTTTCTAGGCAGGCTGTATCAAACATTATTTCAAGTTAAATATTAAAACTCTTCATTATATTTTATCATTCGCCAGAATCAGTGGAACACATCGACCATCTTCCAAGACAAGACATAAACCGAGCAGTTCCTCTGATGTTTGAGGCAGAAGTAAAATCTTTTGATGGACTCGTTTAGTTTTTCTGTGTTAGAAGTACACATTTCAAATACACTGACCTGCGGCTTAACTCTAACCACCGTAACTAAGAGAGAGATACACGCTTCACCATTGTTGTCTCCCCTTGTTTCACTGCAGCCCAGACGTAACATTTACAAGTTTTAACAGATCATTTCCTATAACGTCAACGTATTCTATAGTAATGTGTATATACCTAGATACCTATCTAGATATTCCTACGTACATAATCTATCTGTCATTCTATCTATCTATCTATCTATCTATCTATCTATCTATCTATCTATCTATCTATCTATCTATCTATCTATCTATCTATCTATCTATCTATCTATCTATCTATCTATCTATCTATCTGTATATCTGTATATCTATCTATCTATCTATCTATCTGTATATCTGTCTATCTATCTATCGATCTATCTATATTCATCTATCTGATGCCAATATGTCACATGGTTGCTAATTTTCAAATTAATCTTCACAAATGTTCGCTTTTTGTTCACATATGAATCCCTACTTCTACCAACACTGGTCATCATTCCATTTGTAACCATACCCGCGATATAAATGCAAACAGTAATATGGTTACGAAGATATTCTTCTTCTTTTGCAGAAGTGATGACAGCCAGATAAGTGTTTATGCTTTCACACTAGTTCTGAGAAAAATAACAACGACGACGACGACGAGAACAACAACAACAACAACAATAATAATAATAATAATAATAATATTCTATCATCACCATCTATATCATCATCATCATCATCATCAACACCATCACAAAAAGCACATACACATATATATATACGAAATCGAGAAAGAAAAGAGAGGAGGAGACTGAGAGAGAGAGAGAGAGACAGTGAGAGAGAGAGAGACAGACAGAGAGATAGAGACAGAGAGACAGATAGAGAGACAGAGATAAACAGAGAGACAGAGACAAACAGAGAGAGACTCAGAGAGAGAGAGACAGAGACACAGAGAGAGAGAGTCAGAGAGAGAGAGACACCAGTTTGACATCTTCCGGCATCTTAATCAAAACAAAAAAATGTTGTGTCTCAAATTTTATATTAAAGACACTCACGAACACATTTTCTATTAGCGTTTTTGTCAATAATGCTTTCTTCACGATTTTATTATAAATGAGAGACAAAAAGGACCAGAAGAAAGCACCGCCCCAAAAAGGCAAGAAAGGAAAACAAAAATCAGTCAGTTTTTAAATTTACAATGAATTGTTTTACACTAATAATATACAGAGAGAAGAACTGATAAAGTATTTTTCGTGTGTCTGAAAACGTTTTCTAGGCAGGCTGTATCAAACATTATTTCAAGTTAAATATTAAAACTCTTCATTATATTTTATCATTCGCCAGAATCAGTGGAACACACCGACCATTTTCCAAGACAAGACATAAACCGAGCAGCTCCTCTGATGTTTGAGGCAGAAGTAAAATCTTTTGATGGACTCGTTTAGTTTTTCTGTGTTAGAAGTACACATTTCAAATACACTGACCTGCGGCTTAACTCTAACCACCGTAACTAAGAGAGAGATACACGCTTCACCATTGTTGTCTCCCCTTGTTTCACTGCAGCCCAGACGTAACATTTACAAGTTTTAACAGATCATTTCCTATAACGTCAACGTATTCTATAGTAATGTGTATATACCTAGATACCTATCTAGATATTCCTACGTACATAATCTATCTGTCATTCTATCTATCTATCTATCTATTTATCTATCTATCTATCTATCTATCTATCTATCTATCTATCTATCTATCTATCTATCTATCTATCTATCTATCTATCTATCTATCTATCTATCTATCTATCTATCTATCTATCTATCTATCTATCGATCTATCTATCTATCTATCTATCTATCTATCTATCTATCTGTATATCTGTATATCTATCTATCTATCTATCTATCTATCTGTATATCTGTCTATCTATCTATCGATCTATCTATATTCATCTATCTGATGCCAATATGTCACATGGTTGCTAATTTTCAAATTAATCTTCACAAATGTTCGCTTTTTGTTCACATATGAATCCCAACTGCATCCACCATCGTTCATCTGGAAAAGAAAGGCTCTCGTGATTTGAAAGAAAGGCTCACGTGATTTGAAAGAAAGGCTCACGTATTTAAAAGAAAGGCTCTCGTGATGTAAAAGAAAGGCTCACGTGATTTAGAAGAAAGGCTCACATGATTTAAAAGAAAGGCTCTCGTGATTTAAAAGAAAGGCTCACGTGATTTAAAAGAAAGCCTCACGTGATTTAAAAGAAAGGCTCACGTGATTTAAAAGAAAGGTTCACGTGATTTAAAAGAAAGGCTCTCGTGATTTAAAAGAAATGCTCACGTGATTTAAAAGAAATGCTCTGGTGATTTAAAAGAAAGGCTCTCGTGATTTAAAAGAAAGGCTCTCGTGATTTAAAAGAAAGGCTCACGTGATTTAAAAGAAAGGCTCACGTAATGTTTCTGGATGTGAGGTGCTTTTATAGCAAAAATAAAGTTCTCATGATATTTGTAAAGGTAATGTTTTTTTGTTTTTTTTTTAATTTTTTTTTCATTTAATTTCATTTCATTTATTTATTTATTTATTTATTTATTTATTTATTTATATATTTTTTTTCATTTATTTATTTATTTATTTATTTATTTATTTATTTATTTATTTATTTATTTATTTATTTATTTATTTATTTATTTATTCATTTCATTTATTTATTTATTTATTTACTTATATATTTTCTTATCATTATTTTTTTTTTTTATTTCGGGTTTGTTGAAGAGTGTATTTGTTACTGTATGTATGTATATATGTGAGTTTTTGTTTTCCGAAACTGCGTGTGACTGTGTGTTTATGTGTATATACGTATGTGTGTTTGTTAGTGAGCAAGTGAATGTGTATTTGTTAATGTTTGCTGCAAATGTATGCTTGTTAATATGTATGCGTGTGTTTGTGCGTGCGTGAGTGTGTGAGTGAGTGACTGTGTGCATCTGAGTTCGTTTGTATATGTGAGTGTAAGTGTGTGTTTGCTTTTGTATAATTTTTAATCTGTATTTTAAAATCAAGAATGACAAATATATCTCACACCAGCTACATTTAAGAACAACAAGTTCATGTTACAAGTACGGGGGCAGCAGCGAAAAATATATGAAATAGATATTATGTTACATTTATAACACAGTAATGAAATATCATATCACATAGTATTATGTGAATAGATATTTAATACTCTCTCTCTCTCTCTCTCTCTCTCTCTCTCTCTCTCTCTCTCTCTCTCTCTCTCTCTCTCTCTCTCTCTCTCTCTCTCTCTCTCTCTCTCTCTGTCTCTCTGTCTCTCTCTCTGTCTCTCTGTCTCACTCTCTCTCTCTGTCTGTCTCTGTCTCTCTCTCCACTCTCTCTCTCTCTCTCTCTCTCTCTCTCTCTCTCTCTCTCTCTCTCTCTCTCTCTCTCTCTCTCTCTCTCTCTCTCTCTCTCTCTCTCTCTCTCTCTCTCTCTCTCTGTCTCTCTCTCTCTCTCTCTCTCTCTCTCTCTCTCTCTCTCTGTCTCTGTCTCTCTCTCTCCCTCTCTCCCTCTGTCTCTCTGTCTCTCTGTCTCTCTGTCTCTCTCTCTCTCTCTCTCTCTCTCTCTCTCTCTCTCTCTCTCTCTCTCTCTCTCTCTCTCTCTCTCTCTCTCTCTCTCTCTCTCTCTCTCTCTCTCTCTCTCTCTCTCTCTCTCTCTCTCTCTCTCTCTCTCTCTCTCTCTCTCTCTCTCTCTCTCTCTCTGTCTCTCTGTCTCACTCTCTCTCTCTCTCTCTCTCTGTCTCTCTGTCTCTCTGTCTCTCTGTCTCTCTCTCTCTCTCTCTCTCTCTCTCTCTCTCTCTCTCTCTCTCTCTCTCTCTCTCTATCTTCTTGTTGCTGCTCTTGCTTTTGATTTTGCTGTTGTTATTGTTATTACTATTGTTATTATGCTTATTAATAGTAGCAGCAGCAGCAGCAGTAGTAGTAGTAGTAGTAGAGGTATTCATTCAGAGAGGAAATAGATAAATGAATTATATAATATTTTATTTTCAAATTAATCTCTACAGATGTTCGCTTTTTGTTCACATATGAATCCTTTCTTCAACGAACATGGTGCATCATTCCATGTGTAACCGACAGCGCCCCTTATTTCCAAACAGTTCTCTTGTCCTCGTGTGTTATCGGGTTGGCCCGGATACCAATTTGTATAGCACAAATCTTTTGATTTGTTGTCTTTCCATATCCACTGGAAACGACCTTCAACTTGGATGTCATTAGCCCCGACCCAATATGCATCCGCTGTTAAATAAATTGCCAAAATGTCGGTTTTCTTTCGTTTTTGCTATTAATTTTAATATACTAGTATGTGCGTGTGTGTGTGTGTGTGTTTGTTTGTTTGTGTGTGTTTGTGTATGTTTGTATTGAGTGTTTGTTTGTGTTTGTTGGTATTCTACAACTGTTCTTATTTATTTTTCTACGTTTTTATTTAATTATATAAATTTAAATTCACTTACTTTTTGACTCGTTCAGAACATGGTTACGAAGATATTCATCTTCTTTGTCAGAGGTGATGGCAGCAAGATAGGAGTTCATGCTTTTACAGTAGTCCTGAGAAACACCAACGACGACGACGACAACAACAACAACAACAACAATAATAATAATAATAATAATAATAATAATAATAATAATAATAATAATAATAATATTCTATCATTACCATCACCACTACCATCATCATCAACACCATCACGAGAAGCATATATACAGGGGGGTGCAAAAGCAAGTATAAAGTTAT
Organism: Chrysomallon squamiferum; assembly: GCA_012295275.1. Classification (NCBI taxonomy): domain Eukaryota; kingdom Metazoa; phylum Mollusca; class Gastropoda; order Neomphalida; family Peltospiridae; genus Chrysomallon; species Chrysomallon squamiferum. Next base: position 19,690,931 of record CM022677.1, read on the forward strand.
GAAAAAAGAAAACACAGAACTCATCGCATTTATTATTCAGAAAAGCTAATCTAAAAATACATGCATTTTTATTAATTTAAATACAGTATGGTTAATGTGCTACTGAATTCTCTGATGTGATACTACTGTATACTTACTTTTGCACATACTTTTGTACATATATACATATACGAAATCGATCGATCGATCGATCGAGAGAGAGAGAGAGAGAGAGAGAGAGAGAGAGAGAGAGAGAGAGAGAGAGAGAGAGAGAGAGAGAGAGAGAGAGAGAGAGAGAGAGAGAGAGAGAGAGAGAGAGAGAGAGAGAGTATCACTTACACTGATAACTTGCACTGGGTGTCGCGCGGTCTACCCCCACGATACTGGGCGTTCCTCATACTGTGTAATACAGCACTGCAGGCGTGTCCAACACGTCGATCGTGTGGGTAGATCGCGCGACATCCAGTGCAAGTTCTCAGTGTAAGTGATCATAAATGTGTTCAGTTGTATTGCACTGTAAGGTTCATCCAGTGATGGTGTAGAGGTATGACGATCATTAAAACAGTTTTAACTTACAAACAGCAGCGGTCCTTACACGAACATACATACCTGTGATGTTAGGTCACTGTTA
>CM022677.1:19696540-19704040 GCA_012295275.1 Chrysomallon squamiferum
TTAAATCAGGTGAGCCTTTCTTTTAAATCACGTGAGCCTTTCTTTTACAGGAACATCACGTGAGCCTTTATTTTTGCAGAAACATCACGTCAGCCTTTCTTTTAAATCACGTGAACCTTTCTTTTGCAGGAACCATGTGACATATTGGCATCAGATAGATAGATATATATAGATAGATAGATAGATAAATAGATAGATAGATAAATAGATAGATAGATAGATAATAGATATAATATATATAAATATAGATGTAGATATATCTAGATAGGTATGTAGATATACACAGTACTATAGGATACGTTGACGTTATAGGAAATGATCAGTTAAAACTGTTGTAAAATTTTACGTCTGGGCTGCAGGGAAACAAGGGGAGACAACAATGGTGAAACATGCATCTCTCTTAGTTACGGTTGTTAGGGTTATGCCGCAGGTCAGTGTATTTGAAATGTGTACTTCTAACACAGAAAAACTAAACGAGTCCATCAAAAGCTTTTTCTTCTGCCTCAAACATCAGAGGAACTGCTCGGTTTGTGTCTTGTCTTGGAAGATGGTCGATGTGTTCCACTGATTTTGACAAATTACAAAATAGAATGAAGAGTTCAGGACTGTGATTAATGATGCTTTTGAAGAAGATTTCCTGTTATTTAAGAATTTAGTAAGAATATTTGTTTTAATAAAGTTTGAAGCAACAGACCAAAATAAATGAAAATCCGTGAACATCAACTGCAATTACTTCGTTGTTTCTCAGGTTATCATCGCAGGTATGATATTATTTTATAACTTTTTCTTTATAATGATAAAGTATAATAAAGAGTTTTCCGTCCTGCGATAAACAGATAGTCTCTGTGTATATACATTTTTATGTCCGTACTTATGTATCAATGCGTGTATTTTTATGTGTATCTATGTGTCTAAATGTATATATGTTATTATTTATTTACTTACTTACTAACTTACGTAAGTAAAACTCCTAAAACAATCGAAGTATTCCGGAAGTTCGCACTTATTCGAAAGTGTTGGACACGTCAGCAAAAATATAACTGGGATTTTTTTCAATTGGGTGTGTTGTTGATGTTGTTGTTGTTGTTGTTGTTATTGTTGTTTCTTCTATTATCAATATTATTATTTCGTTTTTTTTTTTTTTTTTTTTTTTTCTTATACGATTTTGAATTATCAGTTCTGAACTACATCAGATTTCTCATTTATTTTCCTAGTAATTTTCTGCTCTTTTCAGTTACTTTTAATTGCAGTGAAGATAATTTCACTAGAATGTAGCAACTGATAATAAGAGAAAACGGCAAACTGAACACTGCATAGAACAAATATTTAATTTGAAATAACGTTTGATGCAGTCTGTCTAGAAAACGTTTTGAGATACGTGAAAAATATTTCATTTAACATTTTGCCTCTCTGTACGTTATTTAAAAAAAAATAAAAATCACTTTAAGTTTAAAAACTGACTGATTTTGGTTTTCCTTTCTTGCCTTTTTGGGGCGGTTACTCTTCTGGCCCTTTTTTTCTCTCATTTTTAATAAAACCTTGAAGAAAACATAATTTACAAAAACGCTAATTGAAAATGGATCGGATATATGAAAACTACGTCATCTGGAAGACGAGGCCTAGGTATGACGTCATACTGCCTTGAAGCACTAACACTACGGATAATAATAATAATAATAATAATAATAATAATAATCATAATAATAATAATAATAATAATAATAATACTTGTAGTGATTCTAATGAAAAAAAAAAGTAATAAATAGCATCCGAGCATATTGAAGGTATATGACGACTGAAAAAAAAAATGGTAATAAAATGATAATATATTTACTATGATAACATGAAAAACGAAGTATTTCCAGTTTATGTTCTCGGAATTTCATTTATTTTTCTCTATTGTTTCAAGCTTTATTAAAATAAATACTCACAATAAATTGTCATTTTATCCTTTAAACGCACGATAACACCATGAACTTTTCACTAAAATTTAGACGTAATTAATTATATATAAATATAATTCTAAACATTTAATCTACTGAAGCAGAAAAACAATAAGTAACAGTATCTGTTCACACCACCTAACAGGATGTAATAATAATCTGTTTACGCTCCAATATTTGTTTCCGATCCACACACATAAACACACACAGATGAATGTAACACCTCTTACTCGCTCGTACAGTTTCTATAATTAAAAACAGTTTCAATTTACAAACCACAGCTGTGCTTACACGTACATACATTCATGTGACGTTAATTAATTGTCACCTTCTTGATTTCGTTTTGATGACTAGTATAATATCTCTTTCTCACAAATACAGATTTTATAATTAAAAACAGTTTTAAGTTACAAACAACAGCTGTGCTTACACGTACATACATACATGTGACGTTAATTAATTTACACCTCTTTGATTTCCTTTTCAATAAAAAGGATCAGAAGGCTGTTTGTGCTAAAATAAAAATCATGAACGTCTACGTTTCAATCGTCGTCTTCGTCTCAGTTTTGCAGTGTGCAGGTAAATTTAGAAAAATAAAAGTATGTATGTATATATGTATGTATGTGAGTGTCTTTAATACAAATTTTGAGACAAATCTTTATATTTTCATTAAGATGCCGAAAGATGCCATCCTGGTTCTATTTGTTATGGAAGAAGTTGCTACTGGTTTTCCAGTAATGTTGCATAGGAGTGTGTGTGTGTATATGTGAGTGTAAGTGTGTGTTTGCTTTTGTATAATTTTTAATCTGTATTTCAAAATCAAGAATGACAAATATATCTCATACCAGGTGCGTCTAACAACAACAAGTTCTTACTAGAAGTACGTGGGCATCAGCGAAAAATATATGAAATATATATTATGTTACATTTATAACACAGTAATGTCATACCATATCACATACTATTGTGTGAATATATATTTAATTATCTCTCTCTCTCTCTCTCTCTCTCTCTCTCTCTCTCTCTCTCTCTCTCTCTCTCTCTCTCTCTCTCTCTCTCTCTCTCTCTCTCTCTCTCTCTCTCTCTCTCTCTCTCTCTCTCTCTCTCTCTCACTCTCTCTCTCTTTATCTCTCTCTTTATCTCTCTCTCTTTTTACATTGTTGCGGTAGCTGTTGTTATTGTTGTTGCTGCTCTTGCTTTTGGTTATGCTGTTGTTATTGTTATTACTATTGCTGTTATTAGTAATAGTAGCAGCAGCAGTAGTATATTAGTAGTAGTAGTAGTAGTAGTAGTAGTATTCATAGAGAGAAAATAGAAAAATGAATTATATAATATTTTATTTTCAAATTAATCTCTACAGATGTTCGCTTTTTGTTCACATATGAATCCCAACTTGAGCCAACATTGGTCATCATTCCATTTGAAACCAAATGGGCCCCTTATTTCCACACAGTTCTCTTTTCCTCCTGCGTTATCGGGCGGACCCGAAGACCAGTTAGTATAGCTCAAATCTTTCGATTTGTTGTCTTTCCGTTTCCACTAGAAACGACCTTCAACTTGGATATCATTAGCCCCGATCCAGTATATATCTGCTGTTAAATAAATTGCGAAATTTTCAGTTTTATTTCGTTCTTGCTATTAAGTTTTTTTTAATATGCTAATGCGTTTTTGTGTGTGTTTTTGTGAGTGTGTGTGTGTGTGTGTGTGTGTATGTCTGTGTGTGTGGGGGTTGTGGGTGGGTGGGTGAGTTCTATAAGATAAGAAGGGCCAGAAGAAAGCACTGCCCAAAAAAGGGAGGAAAGGTAAACCAGAATTAGTTAGTTTTCAAACTTAAACTGAATTTTTTTTTTTTGTTCATTTAAAAAATAATATACAGAGAGGTAAACTGATATTACTTATTTATTTTCTTAGGTGAATGTGTATATGTTACTGTTTGATGTAAATGTATGTTTGTTTTATGTGTGCGTGTGTTTGTGTTTGCGTGTGATTGTGTGTGCGTGTGTGAATGAGAAAGACAGAGAGAGAATACACTGACCTGCGGCATAACCCTAACCACCTTAACAAAGAAAGATGCACATTTCACCATTATTATCTCCCTTTGTTTCACTGCTGCCCAGATGTACCGTTTTACAACAGTTTTAACTGATCATTTCCTATAACATGTCAAGGTATCCTGTAGTACTATATGTATGTATGTATGTATGTATGTATGTATATATCTATCTGTCTATCTATCTATCTATCTATCTATCTATCTATCTATCTATCTATCTATCTATCTATCTATCTATCTATCTATCTATCTATCTATCTATCTATCTATCTATCTGATGCCAATATGTCACATGGTTACTGCAAAAGAAAGGCTCACGTGATGTAAAAAGAAAGGCTCACGTGATGTAAAAAGAAAGGCTCACGTGATGTAAAAAGAAAGGCTCACGTGATGTTTCTATAAAAGAAAGGCTCAGGTGATATTTCTGTGAAAGAAAGGCTCACTTGATGTTAAAAGAAAGGCTCACAATATTTTCTGTAAAAGAAAGGCTCACGTGATGTTTCTCTGAAACAAAGGCTCACGTGATGTTTCTCTGAAACAAAGGCTCACGTGATGTTTCTGTGAAAGAAAGCCTCACGTGATGTTTCTGTGAAACAAAGGCTCACGTGATGTTTCTGTAAAATATATCTATGTGTGTGTGTGTCTGTATTTGTTAGTGTGCATGTGAATGTGTATTTGTTAATGTTTGCTGTAAATGTATTCATCTGTGCGTGTGTTATTACGAGCGTGTGTGTGAGTGAGTGACTGTGTGCATATGAATGTGTGTAGATGTGAGTGGTAGTGTGTGTTAGCTTTTGTATAATTTTTAATCTGTATTTTAAAATCAAGAATGACAAATATATCTCACACCAGCTGCATCTAACAACAACAAGTTCATATTACTACAACGTGGGCAACAGCGAAAAACAAATGAAATAAATAAAATATCATGTTACATTTATACAGTAATGTCATACCATATTACATAGTATTGTGTGAATAGATATTTAATACTCTCTCTCTCTCTCTCTCTCTCTCTCTCTCTCTCTCTCTCTCTCTCTCTCTCTCTCTCTCTCTCTCTCTCTCTCTCTCTCTCTCTCTCTCTCTCTCACTGTCTCTGTCTCTCTGTCTTTCTCTCTTTCTCTCTGTCTGTCTTTCTCACACTCTCATTCACTCTCCCTCTCTCTCTGTCTCTCTCTCTGTATGTCTGTCTCTCTCTGTCTTTCTCTATCTATCTATCTATCTATCTATCTATCTATCTATCTATCTATCTATCTATCTTTTCTATCTATCTATATATATAAACGAAACAAAAAATAAATGAAAAACAAAACAAATACACAAGAGAAAGTGAACGGAGACATTCACCCCAAAAACACAGAAACACAAATTAAGACGTTTTAAAACATATCAAACAACAGAAACAGATTTCAGATGCTACTTTTGCTATTACTAATGTTATTGTTACTACTGCTACTTTGGTACCAATTCTACTTATACTACTGCAGTGACAGTCATAATAATACTATTACTAATACTAGTTCTACAACAGTATGGCTACCACTAATGTTCCTATTCAACTAACAAAATACAGATTCTTTCAAAAATAATACACTGTATTAAGCCCTTTTGTTTTTCAGAATTTATATGTAAAAATAAATTTACCTGCACACTGCAAAACTGAGACGAAGAGGACGATTAAAACGTAAACGTTCATGATTCTTATTTTAGCAGAAACAGCCTTCTGATCCTTTTTATTGAAAACGAAATCAAAAAGGTGAAAATTAATTAACGTCACATGTATGTATGTAGGTATAAGCACAGCTGTTGTTTGTAACTTAAACCTGTTTTTAATTATAAAATCTGTATGTGTGAGAAAGAGATATTATACTACTCATCTAAACGAAATCAAGAAGGTGACAATTAATTATCATCACATGTATGTATGTACGTGTAAGCACAGCTGTGGTTTGTAAGTTGAAACTGTTTTTAATTATAGAAACTGTACCAGTGAGTAAGAGGTGATACATTCATCTGTGGGTGTTTATGTGTGTGGATCGGAAACAAATATTGGAGCGTAAACAGATTATTATTACATCCTGTTAGGTGGTGTGAACAGATACTGTTACTTATTGTTTTTCTGCTTCAGTAGATCAAATGTTTATAATTATATTTATATATAATTAATTACGTCTAACTTTACGTTCGGTACAATTTTAGTGAAAATGTCATGGAGTTATCGTGCGTTTAAAGGAAAAAAATGAGAATTTATTGTGAGTATTTATTTTAATAAAGCTTGAAACAGTAGAGCAAAATAAATGAAATTCCGGAAACATGAATTACAGTCAGGGAAAAATGTGCTCACTGACAGAAACGTCATGTGAGCCTTTGTTTCACAGAAACATCACGTGAGCCTTTGTTTTACTGAAACATCACCTGAGCCTTTGTTTTACAGGAACATCATGTGAGCCTTTGTTTTACAGAAACATCACGTGAGCCTTTGTTTCACAGAAACTTCACGTGAGCCTTTGTTTTACAGAAACATCACCTGAGCCTTTGTTTCATAGGAACATCACGTGAGCCTTTGTTTTACAGAAACATGACGTGAGCCTTTCTTTCACAGAAACATCGCGTGAGCCTTTCCTTTACCGAAACATCACGTGAGCCGCAGGTCAGTGTATTCTCTCTCTGTCTTTGTCATTCACACACGCACACACAAACACACGCAAACACAAACACACGCACACATACAAACAAACATACATTTACATCAAACAGTAACATATACACATTCACCTGCACACTAAGAAATATACACACACATAAACACACAAACACAGTCTCAGCCCGTTTCACAAAACAAAACCACAGGGAAACAAGGGGAGGTAATAATGGTGAAGCATGCATCTTTCTTAGTTACGGCGGTTATGGTTATGCCGCATGTCAGTGTATTTGAAATGTGTATCTCTAAGAGAAAAACTAAACGAGGCCATCGAAAGCTTTTTCTTCTGCCTCAAACATCAGAGGAGCTGCTCGGTTTGTGTCTTGTCTTGGAAGATGGTCGATGTGTTCCACTGATTTTGTGGGTTTTACGTGTGTGGATCGGAAACAAATATTGGAGCGTAAACAGATTATTATTACTATATCCTGTTTGGTGGTGTGAACAGATACTGTTACTTATTGTTTTTCTGCTTCAGTAGATTAAATGTTTAGAATTATATTGATATACAATTAATTACGTCTAACTCTACGTTCGGTAGAATTTTAGTGAAAAGTTCATGGAGTTATCGTGCGTTTAAAGGAAAAATAGAGAATTTATTGTGAGTATTTATTTTAATAAAGCTTGAAAGAATAGAGCAAAATAAATGAAATTCCGGCAACATGAATTGCAAATACTTCGTTGTTTTTCATGTTGTCATAGTAAATATGGTATCATTTTATTACCGTTTTTTATTTTTATTTTTTTTTTCTCTCATTCTCTTACTTCAGTGGTCATATACCTTCAATATGCTCGGATGGTATTTT
>CM022677.1:19709040-19724040 GCA_012295275.1 Chrysomallon squamiferum
CTCAAAACGTTTTCTAGACAGATTGTATCAAACGTTATTTCAAATTAAATATTTGTTCTATGCAGTGTTCAGCTTGCCGTTTTCTCTTATTGTCAGTTGCTAGATTCTAGTGAAATTATCTTTACTGCTATTAAAAGTAACTGAAAAGAGCAAACAATTACTAGGAAAATAAATGAGAAATCTGATATTGTTCAGAACTGATACTTCAAAATCGTACAAGAAAAAAAAACAGAAGTAATAATAATGATAATAAGAAGCAACAATAACAACAACAACAAGAACACACCCAGTTTAAAAAATCTCAGTTATATTTTTGCTGATGTGTCCAACACTTCCGAAAAAGTGCGAACTTCCAGAATTCTTCGATTGTTTTAGGAGTTTTGATTAAGTAAGTAAGTAAGTAAGTAAGTAAGTAAGGAAATAAATATAAATATATATACAAATGCACACATTCATACATACGTACGGATATAAAAATGTACATACACAGAGGCTATCTGTTTATCACAGGACGGAAAACTCTTTATTATACTTTATCATTATAAAGAAAACAGTTATAAAATGATATCACACCTACGTTGATAACCTGAAAAACAACAAAGTAATTGCAATTGATGCTCCCAGAATTTCATTTATTTACTCTGTTGCTTCAAACTTTATTAAAACAAATACTGTTACTAAATTCTTAAAGAACAAGAAATTGTCTTCAAAAGCATCATTAATCACAGTCCTGAACTCTTCATTATATTTTATAATTCGCCAGAATCAGTGGAACACATCGACCATCTTCCAAGACAAGACACAAACCGAGCAGCTCCTCTGATGTCTGAGGCAGTAGAAAAAGCTTTTGATGGACTCGTTTAGTTTTTCTGTGTTAGAAGTACACATTTCAAATACACTGACCTGCGGCTTAACTCTAACCACAGTAACTAAGAAAGATGCATGGTTCACCATTATTATCTCCCCTTGTTTCACTGCAGCCCAGATGTAACATTTTACAAAAGTTTTAATTCATCATTTCCTGTAACGTGAACGTATCCTACAGTAATGTGTATATACGTACATACCTATCTAGATATATCTGTCTATATGTGTATATATTATATTACGTCCATCTATCTATCTATCTATATATCTATATACATCTATCTGATGCCAGTATGTCACATGGTTGCTTATTTTCAAATTAATATTCACAGATGTTAACTTTTTGTTCAAATATGAATCCCCACTGCATCAACCATCGTTCATCTGCAAAAGAAAGGCTCACGTGATTTGAAAGAAAGGATCACGTGATTTAAAAGAAAGGCTCTCGTGATGTAAAAGAAAGGCTCACGTGATTTAGAAGAAAGGCTCACATGATGTAAAAGAAAGGCTCACGTGATGTAAAAGAAAGGGTCAAGTAATGTTTCTGGATGTGAAGCGCATTTATAGCAAAAATAAAGTTCTCATGATATTTGCAAATGTAATTTATTTATTTATTTGTTTATTTCATTTTATTTATTTATTTATTTATTTATTATTTATTTATTTATTTATTTATTTATTTATTTATTTATTTTGGATTTGTTGGACAGTTTATTTGTTTATATCTGTACATGTGTGAGTATGTATGTGTGTATTTCAGACTGTGTGTTTATGTGTATATATGTGTGTGTTGTTGTTAGTGTGCATGTGAATGTGTATTTGTTAACATTTGCTGCAAATGTATGCTTGTTGGCATGTGTGCGTGTGTTACTACGAGCGTGTGTGTGTGAGTGACTGCATGTCTGCATAAGAGTTTGTGTGTATATGTGAGTGAAAGTGTGTGTTTGCTTTTGTATAATTTTTAATCTGTATTTAAAAATCAAGAGTGACAAATATATCTCACACCAGCTGCTTCTAACAACAACAAGTTCACATTACTACAACGTGGGCAGTAGCTAAATAGATAAAACATATGAAGTTACATTTATAACACAGTAACGCCATATCATATTACATTGTATTATATGAAGATATATTTAATATTCTCTCTCAATCTCTCTCTCTCTCTCTCTCTCTCTCTCTCTCTCTCTCTCTCTCTCTCTCTCTCTCTCTAAATATAAATATAAATAAATTACAGAATAAGATTCGTCTTTATTATATACGCACGAAACACGTTAGACAGGCGTTACCATATTTATACAATACTGGCGTGTGACGTTATCAACACGTAATGTCCAAAATCATGACGTCACAGTATTTGTACATAATTGCACCATTACTCTCTCTCTCTTCTCTTTCGTGTTAAACTTTGACCCTGATGATGCCATTATTGTTGCTGCAGGTGTTGTTATTGTTGTTGTTGTTGCTGTTGCTTTTGCAGTTGTATTTTGAGTTACTGTTGTTATTGTTGTTATTATTTCTTTTATTATTATTATTTCACAGAAAAAAATAAATGAAAGATATATAATATTTTATTTTCAAATTAATATTCACAGACGTTCGGTTTTTGTTCACAGATGAATTCCCTCTCCCACGAACATGGTGCATCATTCCATCTGTAACCACGAACGACCCATATTTCCACACAGTTCTCTTTTCCTTCGTGGTTATCAGGTTGACCCGAACACCAGTTAGTATAGATCATATCTTTCGATTTTAGGCCGTTCAGTTTCCACTGGAAACGACCTTCAACTTGGATGTCATTAGCCCCGATCCAGTAGCCTTCCGCTGTTAAATAAATTGCGGAAATTTCAGTTGCATTTCGTCGTTCTTGATCTTAATTTTAATTACTTTAGAACTGTGTGTGTGAGTGAGTGTGTGTTTGTTTGTTTGTATGTGTGTGTGTGTGTATGTGTGTGTATGTGTGTGTGACTGTTTGTGTTCTACAACTGATCTTATTCATTTTTTCTAGTAATAAAATTCAGACATACTTTTTGACATTTTCATAATATGGTTACGAAGATATGCGTCTTCTTTGGCAGAAGTGATAACAGCAAGATAGGAGTTCATGCTTTCACAGTAGTTCTGAGAAAAATAACAACGAACGACAATACTAATACTAATAAAATAAAAAATAATCACTATCATCATCGTCACAAGAAGCATATACACATATATACCAAATCGCGCGAGAGAGAGAGAGAGAGAGAGAGAGAGAGAGAGAGAGAGAGAGAGAGAGAGAGAGAGAGAGAGAGAGAGAGAGAGAGAGAAAGAGAGAGAATGAGAGAGAGAGACACAGGCAGACAGAGAGAGAGAGAGAGAAAGAGAGAGACAGAAAGAGAGAGAGAGACAGAGAGAGAGAGAGAGAGAGAGAGAGAGAGAGAGAGAGAGAGAGAGAGAGAGAGAGAGAGAGAGAGAGAGAGACAGACAGAGAGAGAGACTCACCTTTGCCTCAATCCACGTAGCTGTTACTCCTTTACGGGAAAACCAGTAGCAACTTCTGCCGTAACGAATAAAACCAGACTGGCATCTTCCAGTATCTTAATCAAAATAAAAAATGTTGTGTCTCAAATTTTATATTAAACACACTCACATATACACAAGTGCGCGCACACACACACACACACACACACACAGTCACACCCACCTAAAACAAAAAATATAGAAAAATGAAACAAATACACAAATAGAAAGTTAACTCAAACACACCCCCCCAAAAAAAAACACAGAACCACAAATTAAACACGAATTAAGACGTTTTAAAACATATAAAGCAACTAAAACAGATTTGAGATCTTCGTGGTACTTTTGCTGTTACTAATGCTACTGCATCTATTGCTACTTTAATACTAATTCTACTGCAACGATTGCCTTACTGATACTATTATTAATACTACTTCTATTATAAAATATACATTCTTTCAAAATAATCAAGTCAATAAAGCCCTTTTATTTTTCTAAATTTACCTGCACACTGCAAAACTGAGACGAAGACCACGATAAAAACGTAAACGTTCATGATTTTTATTTTAGCAGAAACAAGCTTCTGATCCTTTTTATTGAAAACGAAATCAAAGAGGTGAAAATGGATATACGTAAAATCACAGCTGTTGTCTGTAACATAAAACTGTTTTTAGTTAGAGAAACTGTATATATGAGAAAGAGATATTATACTACTCGTCAAAACGATATCAAAAGGTGACAATTAATCAACGTCACATGTATGTATGTACGTGTAAGCACAGCTGTGGTTTGTAAGCTAAAACTGTTTTTAACTATAAAAACTGTACCAGTGAGTAAGAGATGTTACATTCATTTGTGAGTGTTTATGTGTGTGGATCGGAAACAAATATTGGAGCGTAAACAGATTATTATTACTATATCCTGTTAGGTGGTGTGAACAGATACTGTTACTTATTCTTTTTCTGATTCAGTAGATTAAATGTTTACAGTTATATTGATATATAGTCCATTACGTTTTACTTTAGGTTAGGTAGAATTTTAGTGAAAATTTCATGGAGTTATCGTGCGTTTAAAGGATAAAATGAGAATTTATTGTGAGTATTTATTTTAATAAAGCTTGAAACAATAGATTAAAATAAATTAAATTCTGAGAACATAAACTGGAAATACTTCATTTTTCATGTTATCATAGTTAATATTTTCATTTTATTACAATTATTATTTTTTTTCTCATTCTCTTACTTCAGTCGTCATATACCTTCAATATACTCGGATGCTATTTATTGCTTTTTTTCCATTAGAATCACTTCAAGTATTATTATTATTATTATTATTATTATCCGTAGAGTTAGTGCTTCAAGGCAGTATGACGTCATACCTAGGCCTCGTCTTCCAGATGACGTATTTTACACATATCCGATCCATTTTCAATTAGCGTTTTAGTAAATTATGTTTTCTTCAAGATTTTATTAAAAATGAGAGACAAAAAAAAAAGGCCAGAAGAAAGCACTGCCTCAAAAGGCAAAGAAAGGAAAACAAAAATCAGTAACTTTTAAACTTAAAGTGATTTTTTATATATTTTTTAATTACGTACAGACAGGCAAAATGATAAAGTATTTTCACGTATCTCAAAACGTTTTCTAGACAGATTGTATCAAACGTTATTTCAAATTAAATATTTGTTCTATGCAGTGTTCAGCTTGCCGTTTTCTCTTATTGTCAGTTGCTAGATTCTAGTGAAATTATCTTTACTGCTATTAAAAGTAACTGAAAAGAGCAAACAATTACTAGGAAAATAAATGAGAAATCTGATATTGTTCAGAACTGATACTTCAAAATCGTACAAGAAAAAAAAACAGAAGTAATAATAATGATAATAAGAAGCAACAATAACAACAACAACAAGAACACACCCAGTTTAAAAAAAATCTCAGTTATATTTTTGCTGATGTGTCCAACACTTCCGAAAAAGTGCGAACTTCCAGAATTCTTCGATTGTTTTAGGAGTTTTGATTAAGTAAGTAAGTAAGTAAGCAAGTAAAAGCTTTTAAATATAAATATATATACAAATGCACACATTCATACATACGTACGGATATAAAAATGTACATACACAGAGGCTATCTGTTTATCACAGGACGGAAAACTCTTTATTATACTTTATCATTATAAAGAAAACAGTTATAAAATGATATCACACCTACGTTGATAACCTGAAAAACAACAAAGTAATTGCAATTGATGCTCCCAGAATTTCATTTATTTACTCTGTTGCTTCAAACTTTATTAAAACAAATACTGTTACTAAATTCTTAAAGAACAAGAAATTGTCTTCAAAAGCATCATTAATCACAGTCCTGAACTCTTCATTATATTTTATAATTCGCCAGAATCAGTGGAACACATCGGCCATCTTCCAAGACAAGACACAAACCCAGCAGTTCCTCTGATGTTTGAGGCAGAACAAAAAGCTTTTGGTGGACTTGTTTAGTTTTTCTGTGTTAGAGGTACACATTTCAAATACACTGACCTGCGGCTTAACTCTAACCACCGTAACTAAGAGAGATGCATGTTTCACCAGTGTTATCTACCCTTGTTTCCCTGCAGCCCAGACGTAACATTTTACAACAGTTTTAACAGATCATTTCCTGTAACGTGAACGTATCCTAAACTAGAGTATATAGCTACATACCTATTTGGATATATCTACGTCTACGTCTATGTATTTATCTATCTATCTATCTATCTATCTATCTATATCTTTCTGATGCCAATTTGTCACATGGTTGCTGCAAAAGAAACGTTACGTGTTCTGAAAGAAAGGGTCACGTGATTTGAAAGAAAGGCTCACATGATGTTTCTGGATTTGAGTTGCATTTGTAGCAAAAATAAAGTTCTCATGGTGTTTGCAAAGATAATTTATTATTTTTTTAATTTTTATTTCATTTTATTTATTTATTTATTTATTTATTTATTTATTTATTTATTTTTTTTTTTTTCGGGTTTGTTGGAGAGCGTATTTGGTTATGTCTGTATATGTGTGTGACTGTGTATGTGTGTATTTCAGTAAGTGTGTTTTTTTGTTTTGTGAAACGGCGTGTGACTGTATGTTTACGTGTATATACGTGTGTGTGTGTTTGTTAGTGTGCAAGTGAATGTGTATTTGTTAATGCTTACTGCAAATGTATGCTTGTTGGTATGTGTTGATGTGTATGCGTGTGTTTGTGCGTGCGTGAGTGTGAGTGACTGAATGAGTGGATATGAGTTCGTGTGTATATATGAGCATAAGTGTGTGTTTGCTTTTGTATCATTTTTAATCTGTATTTTAAAATCAAGAATGACAAATATATCCTACAACAGCTGAATCTAACAACAACAAGTTCATATTACTACAACGTGGGCAGCAGCGAAAAATAAATGAAATAGATAAAATATTATGTTACATTTATAACACAGTAACAGAGTACTGTATGACAAAATACGTGTGAAGTTATATTTAATACTCTCTCTCTCTGTACATTTTAGAGAGAGAGAGAGAGAGAGAGAGAGAGAGAGAGAGAGAGAGAGAGAGATAAGCATACGGAGAGATAATAGAGAGATAGTTAGTTTTATTAAATAAATATCAGTTTAATAAAAGAAAAGTTTTTTTTCTACTAAAAAGATATAGTTATTTCCCTTTCCAATCTTGGTTCCACAGTGTAAGAAAAGCTATACAGCCTCTCAGAGTAGGTGTGTATAATTTGAAAATATGAAATCAATTACAATCCCCACTATTTCTTTTTACTCTACATACTTATATAATGAAACGTGTGTGTGTCTGTGTACGTATGTATACATATACATATATATATATAAACACACACGCACAGACAGACACACACACATATAATTTATTCATTTATTTATTTATTTATTTATTTACTTATTTATTTATTATATTTGCTACACATCCAGAATGCAGACACACTTATGTAGTCATATTGCTCTTAGAAACAGTTTGAAAATCAACACATAGATAAGTGGAAGGATACCACAACTGCATACTGCTAGTGCGTCTCAAAGATGAAATAATATTTTTATTTATAAAATATGACACATTACTAATAAGATAATCGCCGTATTAGTAGATTCTAAATGTTTCGGAAAGTCTCTTTATTCTGATACTATCTGATACATAGTGAAAATTAAGTTTTAATCAAGTACATTAGGTTTACACTGATACATAGTCAAACATTAGGTATACAGTTGATAATATAAATAAATTATATAATATTTTTCTTTAACAACTTATTATATACGCACGAAATACGAGAGGCAACCATTACCATATTTATACACTACTGCGTAATGTCCAAAATCATGACGTCACAATATTTGGACATACTTGTATACTCTCTCTCTCTCTCTCTCTCTCTCTCTCTCTCTCTCTCTCTCTCTCTCTCTCTCTCTCTCTCTCTCTCTCTCTCTCTCTCTCTCTCTCTCTCTCTCTCTCTCTCTCTCTCTCTCTCTCTCTCTCTCTCTCTCTCTCTCTCTCTCTCTCTCTCTCTCTCTCTCTCTCTCTCTCTCTCTCTCTCTCTCTCTTCTTCTTCTTCTTAGTTTCTGTCCTTGGTGATTATATTTTGTTGCTGCAGCTGTTGTTCCTGTTGTTGCAGCTGTTGCTTTTTGTGTTCCTGTTGTTAGTGTTATTACTACTACTACTACTACTACTACTACTACTACTACTACTACTACTATTTCACAGAAAGAAAAAAAGATAAATGAAACATATATAATATTTTATTTTCAAATTAATCTTCACAGACGTTCGCTTTTTGTTCACATATGAATCCCCACTTGTACCAACACTGGTCATCATTCCATTTGTAACCATACCCGCGATGTAATTGCATACAGTTCTCTTCTCCACTTCCGTTATCTGGTTGGCCAGAACTCCAGTTAGTATAGCTCAAATCTTTTGATTTGTTGTCTTTCCATATCCACTGGAAACGACCTTCAACTTGGATGTCATTGGCCCCGATCCAGTATTTATATGCTGTTAGATTCGAAAATTTCATTTTTCTTTCGTTCTTGTCTTAATTTTAATTAATATGCTAGTGTGTCTGTATATATATATGTGTGTGTGTGCGTGTTTCTTCCACAACTGATATCATTTATTTATTTGTTTACGTTTTTATTTAATTATGTAATTATAAATTCACACTTACCTGTTGCCTGTTTCAGAAGATGATCACGAAGATATTTGTCTTCTTTGGCAGAAGTGATGACAGCCAGATAGGAGTTCATGCTTTCACAGTAGTTCTGAGAAACAACAACGACGACAACAATACTAATACTAATATTAATACTTACTACTTACTAAAAATCATAATACTTACTAATAATCATAATAATACTTATATATCATCATCATCATCAACACCATCACAATACGTATGTATGAACATGTTTAATGTGCGTGTGAGTGTGTATATATATATTTATATACACACACATTATACATAAACATATACGTAAATACATAATGCTTACATATATATATATATATATATATATATGAAGAGAGAGAGAGAGAGAGAGAGAGAGAGAGAGAGAGAGAGAGAGAGAGAGAGAGAGAGAGAGAGAGAGAGAGAGAGAGAGAGAGAGAGAGAGAGAGAGAGAGAGAGAGAGAGAGAGAGAGAGAGACTCACCTTTGCGTCAATCCAGGTAGCTGTCACTGATTTACGGGAAAACCAGTAGCAACTTTTGCCATAACGAATGAAACCAGGATGGCATCTTCCAGCATCTTAATCAAAACAAAAAATGTTGTGTGACAAATTTTGTATTAAACACACTCACACAGAAACTCACACACACAAACACACACATACAGAGACTCACACATCTAAAATAAAAAATATTGAAAAATGAAATAAATTTACAAACAGAAAGTGAACGCAGACACCCACCCCAAAAACACACAAAAACACAAATTAATTCGTTTTAAAACATATAAAGGAACTGATACAGGTTTCAGATCTTCGTGGTAGTTTTGCTGTTACTAATGCTATTGCATCTACTGCTACTTTAATACTAATTCTACAGTTAATACCAATTCTACTACACTGATTACGTTACTGATACTATTATTAATATTACTTTTAAAGACAGTAACGCTACAACTACTACCACTATTTCTATTATAAAATATAGATTCTTTCAGAATAATACAAAGCATAAAGCCCTTTTCTCTTTCTAAATTTAGTTGTAAAATATATTTACCTGCACACTGCAAAACTGAGACGAAGACGACGATTAAAACGTAAACGTTCATGATTTTTATTTTAGCAGAAACAGCCTTCTGATCCTTTTTATTGAAAACGAAATCAAAAAGGTGAAAATGGACTAACGTCATGTGTGTTTATTACGTGTGAACTCAGCTTTTGTTTGTAATGTAAAACCTTTTGTTTGTTGATGTTAAAAACTGTACGTGTGAGAAAGAGATATTAATCTCATCTTTGAGTGTGTATATGCAGGGACTACAGGGGGGGTCGAGCCGGTCCATTTTGTGCTTTTGTAAATTATTGTTTCTGCACGATTTTATTAAAAATCAGAGAGAAAAAGGGCCAGAAAGGTATAGAGAAATCAGTTTTTAAATTTACAGTTAATTGTTTTTCAGTAACAACATACAGAGAGGCAAAATGATGAAGTTTTTTTTCCATGTGTTTGAAAACGTTTTCTAGGCAGGCTGTATTAAAAGTTATTTCAAATTAAATATTTGTTCTTTGAAATGTTCAGCCTCCCGTTGGCTCTATTTATCAGTTGGAAGATTCTAGTGGAATTATCTACACTGGAAGTAAAAGTAACTTAAAAGACCTAAAAATGACTAAGAAAATAAATGAGAAATCTGATATAGTTCAGAATTTATCATTCAAAATCGTATAAGAAAAAAACAAACACCAGAGAACCAAACAAACAAATTATAATAATAATAATAATTATAATAATAATAATAATAATAATAATAATAATAATAATAATAATAAATAATAATAATAATAATAATAATGATACCTGCATATGCGATGACGGCGAAGAACATTTCAAGTATTTCGATGGCAACGAACTGACAAGACAGTACCTGATGCCAAAATGTCAGATGGTTGCTGCAAAAGAAAGGCTCACGTGATGTTTCTGTAAAAGAAAGGCTCACGTGATTTAAAAGAAAGGCTGACGAGATATTGCTGTAAAAGAAAGGCTCACGTGATGTGCCTGTGAAAGAAAGGCTCACGTGATGTTTCTGTAAAAGAAAGGCTCACGTGATGTTTCAATGAAAGAGAGGGTCACGTGATGTTTCTGTGAAAGAGAGGGTAACGTGATGTTGCTTTAAAACAAAGGCTCACGTGGTGTTTCTTTAAAACAAAGGCTCACATGGTGTTTCTGTAAAAGAAAGGCTCACGTGATGTTTCAATGAAAGAGAGGGTCACGTGATGTTTCTGTGAAAGAGAGGGTAACGTGATGTTTCTGTAAAACAAAGGCTCACGTGATGTTTCTGTAAATGAAAGGCTCACGTGATGTTGCTGTAAAAGTAAGGCTCACTTTTATCTCGTTTTAGTAAGACACGTGTAATTTTCAACAGCAAGCAGCTCCTCATTCTCGCTATCTTCAGTTTCTTCTCTCTCCATTGTATCAACTGTGTCTGCATTCGTTTAATTCAGCAGTGCTCCATGAATTTGGTGGAAATGTAGTTGCTGTCTTTTTCTACAACATTTGAAATTCTTTCATCCGAATCATTTCCGACGTTGCAGGTGTAGCAGTTGTTAAAGCAGCAGTGTCTAGACGCAGGACTACAGAGTAGACTGTCTTGGAGTTCGTGGTTGTAGTTTAGTATGTTTACACACTGGCTGTGAGATGTTGTAGTTTAGTATATTTACACAGTGGCTGTGAGGTGTTGTAGTTTAGTATGTTTACACAGTGGCTGTGAGATGTTGTAGATTAGTATGTTTGCACAGTGGGTGTGAGGTGCATTTATACCAAAAATAAAGTTATCATGATATTTACAAAGGTGTTTTGGTGTTTTTTTTTCATTAAATTTATTAATTTATTTGTTTATTTGTTTATTTATTTATTTATTTATTTGTTTGTTTGTTTGTTTGTTTGTTTGTTTGTTTATTTATTTATTTGGGGTTTGTTGAAGAGTGTATTTGTTTATGTTTGTTAATATTTGCAAGTGTTGGCCCTGTATCTATGTATTTCAGTATGTGTATGTTTTGTTTATGTTTGTTAATATTTGAAAGTGTTGGCCCTGTATCTATGTATTTCAGTATGTGTATGTTTTGTTTATGTTTGTTAATATTTGAAAGTGTTGGCCCTGTATCTATGTATTTCAGTATGTCTATGTTTTTTTTTTTGTTTGTGAAACGAGGTGCGTGGATGTTTGTCAGTGTGCATGTGAATGCGTATTTGTTAATGTTTGGTGTAAATGTATGTTTCTTCGTATGTGTGTGTGTGTTTGTTCGTGTGTGTATATGAGTGTATGTATATGAGAGTGTAAGTGTGTGTTTGCTTTTGTATATATTTTATCTATATTTTAAAATCAGGAATGACAAATATATCTCACACCAGCTGCATCTAACAACTACAAGTTCATATTACTTCGAAAACACAGAGTCTCCTACGTGGGCAGCAGCGACATAGATAAAACATGTGTTACATTCATAACAGAGTAACGCCATATCATATTACATAGTTGTGTGTGAAGATATATTTAATAGTCTATCTCTCTCTCTCTCTCTCTCTCTCTCTCTCTCTCTCTCTCTCTCTCTCTCTCTCTCTTTGTTTAAGTGAAATTATGAATATACACAGAGAGAGAGTAAGTGAGAAAGAGAGAGAGAGAGAGAGAGAGAGAGAGAGAGAGAGAGAGAGAGAGAGAGAGAGAGAGAGAGAGAGAGAGAGAGAGAGAGAGAGAGAGAGAGAGAGAGAGGACTCTCTCATAGAATAGCGAGATAGTTTTATTAAATAAATAGCTCTTTAATAACAGCAAAGTTGTTTAAAAAAAAATAAATGAAAAAAAAAATAAATATATATTTATTTCCCATTCCAGACAGTGTTCCACAATGGAACAAAAACCAGAGAGCCTCTCATCGTGGATGTGTTTAAACTCCTATGGACAGATTGCTCTTAGAGACTCTATGAAAAAAATTCACACATTCATAGGTCGAAGAATACTCTATGGTCTATTACTAGGGTTCTCAAACACATAATCATTATTATTTCACACAAAGAAATAAGATAAATGATATTTTATTTTCAAATTAATCTTCACAGACGTTCGCTTTATGTTCACATATGAATCCAATCTTCACCGAACATGGTGCATCATTCCATCTGTAACCGAATGCGCCCCTCAACTGCTAACAGTTCTCTCCTCCTCCTGAATTATTGGGTTGGCCCGAATCCCAGTTTGTATAACTTAGATCTTCTGATTTATGGCCATTCCGTTTCCACTGGAAACGACCTTCAACTTGCATATCACAAGACCCGACCCAGTAAACACCCACTGTTAAATAAATTGCGAAAATTTCAGTTTTGTTTCGTTCTTGGCTATTAATTTAAATTAATATCTAGTGTATGTGTGTGTGGGTGTGTATATGTACGTGTGTGTGTGTGTGTGTGCGTGTGTGTGTGTGTTCTACAGATCTTCTTATTTATTTTTTTACGTTTTTATTTAATTATGTAATTATAAAATTCAGACTTACTTTCTGACTGTTTCACAACATGGTTACGAAGATATTCGTATTCTTTGTCAGAAGTGATGACAGAAAGATAAGAGTTCATGCTTTCACAGTAGTTCTGAGAAAAATAACAACGACGACGACGTAGACTATAGTAATACTACTACTAGTTCTACTACCACTACTACTACTAATAATAATAATTTTAATCATCATAATCATCAACAACTCCATCACTAGAAGCATACATATATTTTATTATTATTATTATTATTATATGAAATCGAGAGAGAGAGAGAGAGAATGAGAAAGAGAGAGATAGAATGAGAAAGAGAGAAAGAGAGACAGAGAGAATGAGAAAGAGAGCGAGAGAGAGAGAGAATGAGAAAGAGAGAAAGAGAGACAGAGAGAATGAGAAAGAGAGCAAGAGTGAGAGAGAGCAGGTACAGAGTTATTAAAAAAGAAAACAGTACTCATTGCATTTATTATTCAAAAAAGTTAATATAAAAATACATGCATTTTTATTAACTTAAATATATATTTTCACATATGTATATACGAAATTGAGAGAGAGAGAGAGAGAGAGAGAGAGAGAGAGAGAGAGAGAGAGAGAGAGAGAGAGAGAGAGAGAGAGAGAGCAGGTACAGAGTTATTAAAAAAGAAAACAGTACTCATTGCATTTATTATTCAAAAAAATTAATATAAAAATACATGCATTTTTATTAAGTTAAATATATATTTTCACATATGTATATACGAAATCGAGAGAGAGAGAGAGAGAGAGAGAGAGAGAGAGAGAGACTCATCTTTGCGTCAATCCACGAAGCTGTCACTGATCTACAGGAAAACCAGTAGCAACTTCTGTTTCCATAACGAATAAAATCAGATTGGTAGATTCCGGCATTTTAGTAAAAATATAAAGATTTCTCTCAAAATTTGTATTAAACGCACTCACATACACACGCGCCAACACAGACACTAACACACACTTATATATATATAAATAATGAAAAATAAAACAAATACACAAAGAGAAAGTGATATTAATACCAATTCTATTTATACTACTGCACCGACTACCATACTGATACTATTACTAATACTACTTTTACAGACGGTATGGCTACAACTACTACCACTACTTCTATTATAAAATATAGATCCTTTCAAAAAGTAAAAATAAATTTACCTGCACACTACAAAACAGGAAAAAATGAAGACAAGAATAAAAACGAACGTTTTCACGATTTATATTTTAGCAGAAACAGCCTTCTGATCCTTTTTATTGAAAACCGAAATCAAGAAGGTGACAATTAATTAACGTCACATGTATGTATGTACGTGTAAGCACAGCTGTGGTTTGTAAGTTGAAACTGTTTTTAATTATAAAAACTGTACGAGTGAGTAAGAGATGATACATTCATCTGTGAGTGTTTATGTGTGTGGATCGGAAACAAATATTGGAGCGTAAACAGATTATTATTACATCCTGTTTGGTGGTGTGAACAGATACTGTTACTTATTGTTTTTCTGATTCAGTAGATCAAATGTTTACAGTTATATTGATATATAGTCCATTACGTTTTACTTTAGGTTAGGTAGAATTTTCATTAAAATTTCATGGAGTTATCGTGCGTTTAAAGGAAAAAATGAGAATTTATTGTGAGTATTTATTTTAATAAAGCTTGAAACAATAGAGCAAAATAAATGAAATTCCGAGAACATAAACTGGAAATACTTCGTTTTTCATGTTATCATAGTAAATATATTATAATTTTATTACCATTTTTTTTTATTTTTGTTTTTTTCATTCTCTTTCCTCAGTTGTCATATACCTTCAATATGCTCGGATGCTATTTATTATTTTGTCTTTCCATTAGAGTTACTTCAGGTATTAGTATTATTATTGTTATTATTATCA
>CM022677.1:19734040-19756540 GCA_012295275.1 Chrysomallon squamiferum
ATTATTATTATTTTATTACTGTTATTATTATTATTATTACTATTATTATTATTATTATTACTATTATTATTATTGTTATAATTATACAACATTGCAGTACAAGATAAAGCACAATCAGACGATGTCAATGGTCAGACGCATCTTAGATTCTATTCTGTACTGCATCACGTGGTGTCCGCCAAAGCCAAAGTTTGAGGAGAAGGAAGAAACAGAGCCAGTGCTGAGATTAACCGGGGTAGACGCACGATTTGAAGAAAACAATAAAGGGGTGAATTTTCATGTCAAAATCTCTCTCTCTCTCTCTCTCTCTCTCTCTCTCTCTCTCTCTCTCTCTCTCTCTCTCTCTCTCTCTCTCTCTCTCTCTCTCTCTCTCTCTCTCTCTCTCTCTCTCTCTCTCTCTCTCTCTCTCTCTCTCTCTCTCTCTCTCTCTCTCTCCCTGTGTGTGTTCGTGTGTGTGTGGAATCTATATAAATATCTATCTGTTAAACGTTACCAGCAGTCTTTTTTCTTTTGCCTTTTCGTTTATTTTTCGTTCTGCAGAATGACAGAATTATGTAGAATTATTTTATTACTCTTGTTGTGATTTGAAAAAAAAAAGAAAAAAAAAGAAGATTTTTTTACTTATTTACTTATTCATTATATTTCGTGTGGTTGTTTATTTATTTATTGCCACTCTTATATGCGACAATTGTTTTAGTCATTCATTCATCATTCATATGTTGTTTGTTTATATGGTATTTGGTTGTTTGTTTTTTGTTGTAGTATTTTCTTTCTCTTTATTAATTAATTAATTTATTTATTTACTCTTCTTTCTTTCTTTCTTTCTTAATCAGTCAGTTAGTTAATCAATTAATTAGTTAATTAGTTAATTAATTAATTAATTAATCTACTTACAGTTTCACTATCACAGTAAATGGTTCAATCTAGCTAAGCAAGTGTCGTACCAAGCTCAGCAGGTTTCTCTGAACAAGAACGTTGACGTCCCCATCATTTCTACCTCGCAGATGACGTCAGATCTTAAGATCAGCAGTGCGAGACAGGTGGTTTCTTTTCTAGTGCAGTTGTCATGCTATACAGCTTTACCGATTCAAAGAAAGACCGTCACGAATATTACCACGAATATTCCTAATTCTCAGTGTTTTATGTTTCATGTTATTATTGGTGTTATCATTTTTACTTGTTATTGTTATTATTATTATTATTATTATTATTATTATTATTATTATTATTATTATTATTATTATTATTATTATTATTTCGTTTAATTAATGAAGAAAAGTAAACAACAATGCAGCAGAGTTTTAAAAATATCTGGATTTTTCATTTGTGACGTCATCGCCTCTATAATTGTGACGTCATCACGGAAATATGTATTCATGTTTTATCAAGCATCAGAAAGAAGAAGAAGAAGAAGAAGAAGAAGAAGAAGAAAAGGAAGATACAATTATTAGTATACAAAATCTATGACGTCACGAATATTAAAATAATTTCCTTTCTCCCTCATTTACTTATTTATTTATTTTTCTTCTTATTTATTTATTTGCTTATTTATTTGCTTCCTTGTTTTCCCATGTATTTATAAAAATTTTCTTTATTACTTATTTATTTATTATAACTTATTAATTAATTATTTTACTTTTTTGAATTGTTTATTTCTTCCTTATTTACTCATTTATTTATTTTTCTTCTTATTTATTTATTTGCTTATTTATTTCCTTCCTTGTTTTCCCATGTATTTATAAAAAATTTCTTTATTACTTATTTATTTATTATAACTTATTAATTAATTATTTTACTTTTTTGAATTGTTTATTTCTTCCTTATTTACTCATTTATTTATTTTTCTTCTTATTTATTTATTTATTATGTTTATTTATTTTATTTATTTTATTTATTTTATTTATTTTATTTATTTATTTATTAATTTTATTTATTTATTAATTTTATTTATTTAATAAATAATTTTATTTATTTATTAATTTATTTATTTATTTATTTACTTATTTATTTATTTATTTATTTATTTATTATTTCAGTGCCTTGATAATCTTTCTTCGGTATCCGAGGACATGAAAGAATCTCTGACGTGGAAATTCAGTCGCGCAGTTTCCATAATGTCCTTCACTGTACAGCGCCCTCTAGAATGTAACATGAAATACAAAACATGGTACCTAGATAAATATTAGTAGTTTTTAGTGTTACTGTGGTGTTTGTGAATGTTGAAGTTGATATTATCACTGTCAAATTAAACACAGCATTTGTTGCTTTAAAAGTGTTTACGTTTGTTTGCAAATGAAATCGAGTTTATGGTTTATTATGGATAAACCTGATTTTTTCCTTTATTGCGCTTAAAACTGATTATACGTTTATTACAGGCGAAATATAATTTTACATTTATTATACATAAAATGGATTTACAGTTATAACAGTTAAATTAAATCTTTACATTTATTACCATTAAAGCAGGTTTTACATTTATTATAGTTTAAAACAGAATTTGCGTTTTTTTTTTTATTGATATCAGAGTTAAACCAAGTTTACATTTATTGCTATTAAAATATTTTACATTTATTACAGTTAAAATAGATTTACATTTATTGCAGATGAAATATATTTTACATTTATTGCAGTTGAAACAGAGTTTGAATTTATTACAGTTAAATATATTTGAATTTGTAGCAGATGAAATATAATTTTACATTTATTGCCATAGAATATATTAACATTTATTAACAATAAAATTAATTTAACTTACTGCAGCTAAAATATATTTGATATTTATTACAGTTAAAATACATTTATATTTAGAATATTTACAGTTCAAATATATTTACATTTAGAATATTTACAGTTAAAATATATTTATATTTAGAATATTTACTGTTAAAGTATATTTACATTTCAACTGGATATGTTTTTATCTATTTACAGTTATGATATGCTGTGCATGCTTGTTGACGATATGGTTTCCATAGCAACATATATGAAGCAAATTCAAACAAAAGAAGAAGGTGAGATTTTATTATTTATTCTTAGAGAGAGAGAGAGAGAGAGAGAGAGAGAGAGAGAGAGAGAGAGAGAGAGAGAGAGAGAGAGAGAGAGAGAGAGAGAGACCCATAAATATTTCTTTCTCTGCTGAAACCATATATATAAGACTTTACTTAGATGTTTGATCAATGGTTGCCATCTTTTGAATCAAACTCATTTTATTCAACCATTTGCAAAACAACTCAAAAGACTGGAAGTGAGTACAGTTAACACTGTATTCACTAACTTAACAGATCAGTGGATCTGAAAAATATAAAAATATAAATGAACAGAGAGTATAAAATGTAGCTGGAAATTGGCAATGTAGTCGAAACAGTTAAATTCAGTTGTCATCATCATCATCAATATTATTATTATTATTATTATTATTATTATTATTATTATTCATTATTGTCATCGGCGTTATTATTATTATTATTATTTCATCGTCGTTTTATGATCATTATCATTATTATTATAATCATCATCATCATAATTATTATCATGACTATTATTATTATTATTATTATTATTATTATTATTGTTACTTCATAACCGTCAGCATAATAATAGTCATCATCATCATCCTTAATTTTTCATCATAATCATCATCATCATCATCATCGCACATCAAAATCTAAAGCACTTAGTTTTTTTTTTTTTTTTTTTTTTTTTTTTTTTTTTTTTTTTCTGTTCTCGTTAACATCTCGCGTGACTTACCGCAGCCGAGATGTCGTTGAAAGTGGACACGAACGCTGCGAAGGTGGTGAAGAAGAAGCGACAGCTGCATCACAACAAATCAGACCCGATCCCCGTGCAGCGGCGGAGGGCCACGTCGTCCAAGGGCAAGAAGAGAAAAGGCGTGAAAGAACCGGAGATAAAATCAGAGGTTCAGAACTGCTACTTCCACAAGTTGTATGCAATGGTACGGTTTGTTTGTTTGTTTGTTTGTTTGTTTATTTAAATCAGAAGTTCAGTATTGCTGTCTTCATAAACTGTATAGACTGGTATCATTTATTTATTTATTTATTTATTTATTTATTGAATTTTTTTTTATATTTTAAGAAAATTGCTGTTGTAAATATCGTCATGACCAAACATAGAATGACTACATCGGCTACATCTTCATGTTTTTTAGGTGTTTTTTTTTAAAATTACTTTTATATTTTTAATTTTGTATTAAGCTACTAGTAATTCTTATATTCATCTTTCTGCCGTTATTTCAGGTTTACGAGTCGCTAGGCAACATGGTAAACAAACTGCAGAAGTGTTTGGATTCTTTGCGTGGCAACGACATTCCGCTGTACGACGAAATAAGCAAAGATTTCCGCATCCGAGCTATGTTTGACGCACGTAAAGCAAAAAACTGGTCATGTACATAAATAAATAAATAAATAAATAAATAAATAAAATTAAGTTCCAGCCAAACTAAATAAAATAAAATAAAATAAACAAATAAAAAAACAGATCCCAGCCAGATTAAATAAATAAATAAATAAATAAATAAATAAAACAAAATTCCAGCCAAACAAAATAAAATAAAATAAAATAAAATAAATAAAATAAAATAAAATAAAACAAACAAATAAACAAACAAATCCCAGCCAACAAATAATAATAATAATAATAATAATAATAATAATAATAAAAACAATAATAAGTAAGTAAGTAAATAAATAAATAAATAAATAAATAAATATACCAGCAAACTATGAATAAAAGAACGAATGTGTTTGTGTGTGTGTGTGTGCGCGCGCACGCGCAGGCCTAGATTAAATTAAATATAAATATAGATAAATAGATTTAGATATATATTCAAACATGTAGATATGTATAGAAAAAAATACAAATAAATAGCCACATAGATATAGATATACAAATAGTGATACTCATTAGATAGGTATAGATGCATATATATATATATATATATATATATATATATATATATATAGAGAGAGAGAGAGAGAGAGAGAGAGAGAGGAGAGAGAGAGAGAGAGAGAGAGAGAGAGAGAGAAAGAGAGAGATAGAGTTATACAGAAACACTAAGTACAACAACTACAAATTATATTATACATATATTAAAGATTTTATTTTTTACGTAATTTTTATTTATATCTGTAAATCAATTACTAACAACAACTCTTTACTTATGACCTACGTAGTATTTATTTATATCTATATATATATATAATTATCAACAATATTTGACATTTATGTCTACCTCTATTTTGAACATGTGTTCACATGTCTTGTTATATTTAAATACATTTTCAAAGTCTACTCCAGTTTTTGTAATGACACGGCTTGTTTTCGATTTTCGAATGGAATTTATATATCAGACTTTTTTTCCTTGTATATCTGAACGATTTACTGCAGGTTTTTTCAAAAACTTTTATGTGTACATATATGAATATATATTTATGAATATGTGTGTGTGTGTGTGTGTGTGTATGTGTGTGTATGTGTGTGTTTGTTTACATTTAGCAATAAACATTCAATCTTTTTGAGTGTATTTAATAAAAGTTAAATAAATTTTGTACGCTCCAAACGTACTGTATTCTTCTTAATTTTTCTTTTATATCTTACCTACTGTGACGTGAACAAAACTTAATGATATCCATTGTATAAAAAATAAACCATCTGAGAATTTTTTAATATTCAAAGATTTGTTATTATGCTGTGTTATGCAACCTAGCATCGCTAAAATATGAGAATGCTGTTGATTCAAGAATTCACGTACAGATTAGGGACGAGGGAAAAATTGGGAAAAACTCTGGGAAATCGCGAATGTAAATATTAACCCTAACGTTTTCCCGAACATTAAAAGTTTAGTACCCTTACCAGTTATATAATTACCAGTAATTTAATTATGTAAGATTAATATACAGAGGTTAAACACTATTTAAACAAATGTCGTTGGAGTAAAGGTGAATAGGAATGCAGGGAAGGCTGGGGGTGGGGAATCTGGTTAGGTCAGCATGGTTTAGGGTACGGTTTTGAAGTCTATTCTTACCTTGATGGGAAGTGGGTTGAGAAAGAGAGGGTTGCCGTGATCGTATAGCGGACTCGATTGAGAAATGATGATGGTAAGTTCAAATTTCGCGATTTTACCAGATTTGGTCCAGATTTTCCAGAAATCAACAGCAAAAAAAAAAAAAAAAAAAAAAAAAAAAAATAAAAAAAAAAAAAAAAAAAAAAAAATTAAACCGTAAACTAGTCCTTTAATTAAATTAATTGAAATAGTAGGTTATCTCCCCTCGCCGAACTGAAGATGACAGCATCTTACTTTCTTAGTCATAAATAATAATAATAATAGTAGTAGTAGTAGTTGTAGTAGTATTAGTAGTAGCAGTAATAATAATAATAATAATAATAATAATAATAATAATAATAATAATAATCTTGGTACCAGAAACGTACGAAAAAGCACGATGTTTAACGAAAGTAGACGGATATAGTCGACGTGAGCTCTCAGTGTAAACAATAATGATTTGTAGTCCAGTTTTGTTACACTGGCTATTTACAAGTGGAACATGATATATAACCCAACTGAAACAAAATAAAGATAAGAAGTTTATTGTCTAGATAAGAAGGAAATTCTCAGTGTGTATCTTTTTGTTTGTGTGTGTGTGTGTGTGTGTGTCTCTCTCTCTCTCTCTCTCTCTCTCTCTCTCTCTCTCTCTCTCTCTCTCTCTCTCTCTCTCTCTCTCTCTCTTCATGTTGTTGTTGTCATTGTTATTACACAACCACACATTACACAGAGAAAAGTGATGTAACTGATACAAAAAAACGCTCTATTCAGTTGAAAACAAGTTACACATTACTGACATTTTTAAAGTATCCTCTTACTAGCGCATATCGTGACTGAAACCATCAGCTGCAAAAAACCCACACCATCCAGAGCCTCCAATGTCGTTGTTGCTGTTGCTGTTATCGTCGATGTTGTTATCGCTATACTGTTTTTGCCGGCTATTATTTTCATGATTATTGTCGTCATCATCAACAAACAACAGCAAAAACAACTCGGTAAAGCTAACTTAATCTGCGCAGCCAACCCACCCCCCACCTAGTGACCCTCCACCCTCACCCCACCCCCTAGATAGTCATGACAGCTGTAAGTACTGACCCCGAAATCTAAGTTTACCTTGGTTATTTCGCACCTGCCTTCACCTGATCTCACCTGATTTTTACCTGTATCTTGCTTGTCGACAATGGCGGTAAACGGAACGGTGGAGAAAAGTCACACGCTAACCCCGTTTCAAACCAGAAAACAAGAATACGTGTTCGATCTCCTCTTTGGTAAGTCTCTTGTTATCATCACTATTGTTATCATTATTATTATTGTTATTATTATTATTGTTATTATTAGTATTATTATCGGTTGTCGTTGTTGTTGTTGTTGTTGTTGTTGTTAATCTTATTTATTTTTATTTTTAAATTTCTTCTTACTGTTGTTGTTGTTCTTATTTATATTATTGGTGTTATTGCGTTTTTCTTGCTGTTGTTATTGTTACTGTTATCATTCTTCTTTTTCTTCTTCTTCTTCTTGAATGAATGAATGAATGAATGAATGAATGTTTAACGACACATCAGCAGAAAAAAACTATATCAGTTATTGGGTGTCAAACAAAGGTAAATATACCAAATGTTGATCTTCTTCTTCTTCTTCTTCTATTATTATTATTATTATTATTAGTAGTAGTAGTAGTAGTAGCAGCAGCAGCAGCTGTAGTAGTAGTAGTAATATTACTGTTTTTCTTGTTGCTGTTGATATCATTATTATTATTTTATTGTGTATACCTGAATGTGTTTGTGCGTTAATGTGTCTTATATATATAGACACACACATATATACACGCATATAGACACACATACACATATATATTTGGCAATGTGTGTGTGTTTGTGTGTATAAATGTTTGTGTCTCTATATACGTATTGAACTGTGGGGTGTATGGGGTGTGTGTCTGTCAGTGTACAAGTATAGGAATGCTTGAGATTGTAATATATAAGCGTGTTTGTACGTATCGGGTGCCTTGGTTTGTATGTGCTTGTGTTTGAGTCTCTCTCTCTCTCTCTCTCTCTCTCTCTCTCTCTCTCTCTCTCTCTCTCTCTCTCTCTCTCTCTCTCTCTCTCTCTCTCTCTCTCTCTCAGTATTTGTGTGTGTGTTTGTATGTGTGTGTCTGTGTGTGTTTATATGTGTGTTTATGTGTGTGTCTGTGTGTGTATGTATGTTTATGTGTGTGTGTGTATGTGAAAATGCTTATTCAGCACTGCAGAATTAGACATATGTTTATTTAAATTCGCTTTGTTCGTTTGCTTACTGTTAATAAATAAATAAGTAAATAATAATGATATAAATAAAAAAAAAAAAAAAAAAAAATAAATAAATAAATAATAATAATAATAATAATAATAATAATAATAATAATAACAATAATAATAATAAACCCGCAGGAATAATAAAAAAAAGAAAAATAATAAAAATAAAAATAAAAATAAAAATAATTAAGAATAATAAATGAATAAATGAAAAATAAATAAGTAAATAAATAAATAAAACTTAACTTATCTTTGTCTCTGTTCTGTTAAACGTAACAAACAGCAAATATAAGTGTACGGTGTTTTCTTTCGTTTTATTGTTTCGAGAACATTCTCCAGTTACTTCAGCCCATCAAAATCCGGCAAAACTCGTCTACATTTACACTGTAATAAAATACATGTAGAAAAATGACTCCATAGAAGTCTAGAACATTAGCTTTTGTTCCCCTTTTCTCCTTTTTGTCACTCCGATTTGATATATATATATATATATATATATATATATATATATATTTTTTTTTTCTTTCATTCAGGTTTTATTGGATATTATTTTATTTGCTTACTTCTTCATAAGTCCTTTTTATTTATTTAAAAAAAAAAAAAATGTAATCGTTTTTCTTCTTTTTTTTTCATTTGTTTATTTTTATTGCTTTATTCAATTGTTTATTTGTTTGTTTGTTTGGTTATTAACAAATAAAACAAGACGAACAAAGAAGCAAAGAAGCAAATAAATAAATAAATAAATAATGAAAAAGGAGCATATATAATAAATAATTATAATACTACTGGCTGTAGTAGTTGTAACATAAGAATAATAATAATAAAAATAATAATAATACTAGTTGTAGTATCAGCAGTAGCATCATCATCATCATCATCATCATCATCATCATCATTGACAGCAGCAGCTGTTGTAGTAATAATAGTAGTAGTATTAGCAAGATTATTAGAAGTTGTAGTAATAGTAATAGGTGTAGTAGTGGTAGTTGTAGTAGTGGTTGTATTATTATTATTATTATTATTATTATTATTATTATTATTATTATTATTAGGAGTAGTAGTAGTAGTAGTAGTAGTAGTAGTAGTAGTAGTAGTAGTGAAGATGTAACAAACAGAGCCGCGTACAGTTAATAACGTTTTCAACATCCTGTGGTATTTGTAAGACAATTACAAAGTCAAACGGTGACCGCATTAACTACTGACTACGGAAAAAATGCCTGGTTTGTTTGCTTTGAGGGTGCGCGAGTAAACATTCGGAGCGTTAATAGATAGCGTGACGAACAACTCCGAGCAAACATAATACTCGCGATGTCAGCTCGCCCGTATCTTTCGACGGAAACTCACGAAGTGTTTACACTGCTTTACAAATACGACCTGTTGCAATTTTAATTTGCAAGACTTGTTTCTCTCTCTCTCTCTCTCTCTCTCTCTCTCTCTCTCTCTCTCTCTCTCTCTCTCTCTCTCTCTCTCTCTCTCTCTCTCTCTCTCTCTCTGTGTGTGTGTCTCATACTCGCTTATTATCAATACCGCTGTGTATATTTTTATCGCTTAAGTCAAGTAGGGTAAGATTATGTGATATGTTTACATTGATTTATATGTGATATAATACTTACAGTGACGTTAATGACAGTACTTCATGTCTGTAGGTTTTTATTGTTTATATGTTCCTCTTTCTTTCTTACTTATTTTTGGAAACCTTCTGTGCCAGGAATTAAAAGAGAGAGAGAGAGAGAGAGAGAGAGAGAGAGAGAGAGAGAGAGAGAGAGAGAGAGAGAGAGAGAGAGATCGCTAAAACGTTAAATAGAAACAAAAAAAAAAAAAAAAGAAGAAGAGAGAAAGAATTCGATTCAGAACGAAAACTGTGTACACTCCCGCTTAATATTCATGTCTGCTCCGCCGAGTCACGTGTCAACAATCAAATACGGGAAGGGCGTGGTTTAACGTGTTACTATTGGCTGACGCCATTGGCGCTAAGTGTCATTTGTTTGTCTACGTGAGTGAGAGGTCAGGGGTCAAGTTTGAGAAACGTGAAGGAATCTCCTGTTAGCTTATTTGCGATATAACTTTTTTTATTTTATCTTTTTCTACTTTTTAGTGTTACAATTTTTTTAAATAAATAAGAAAAGAAAAGAAATATCGATGAAAACGTTTTATATACGATTATTTTCTTCTGTTATTATAAGTATTTATTACATTTGTTCCTTCCTTTATTTATTTATGTATTTATTTGTTTCTTTATTTGTTTGTTTGTTTCTTTCTTTCTTTTGAATTATATGTTACTTACTTAATTAATTTGTTTATTTGTTTGTTGGTTTGTTTGTTGTTTGATTTTCGTTTATTTATTTATTTATTTATTTATTTCCTTCCTTCCTTCTTTCTTTCTTTCTATCTTTCTTTTTAATTATTTGTTAATTAATTAATTAATTTGTTTGTTTGTTTGTTTGTTTATTTATTTATTTATTTATTTATTTATTTATTTATTTATTTATTTCTTGCATTATCTGTTTCTATTTTCAGACATCAGTCATGACAGGAATCTTTCCAGGCAGGATTTCAACAGATTACAAAAGGTATTTTTTTTTTTTTTTTTTTTTTTTTTTTTTTTTTCAATTCGATTTTATTGTTTGTGACGTTTAATATGACGTCATCAATCTCGACTGAAATAATACACATGCACAGAGATGAAGTGAACATTATCACCATGACAACGACTACTAAAACACTGACACGAAGAAAAGAATGATCTGAATGATAATTAAATGATTATTATTATTATTATTATTATTATTATTATTATTATTATTATTATTATTATTATTTATATATCTGTTTTGATCAGCTGATGTTGTCAGTGAAAGGGTTAAACGGGAAGTGTGAAAAGAGCAGACGCATACAAACACAACTGGCGGGAATATGGTCGGGTTTGATCAAAAGTTCCAAAAATTACAGAAGAAATTCTCTTCAGTTGCACGTACGTGAATATTTTAATTCCTTGTTTTCGTTTTGTCTTTGTTCGATTTATTTATTTATTTATTTATTTATTTATTATATTTATTATTATTATTATTATTATTATTATTATTATTATTATTATTTGTTATTAATTACTTTGTTTCTTTTAGTTGTTTTCATTTTCTTTTCTGTTCGTGTTATTATTATTTTTTCTTTTTCGTAGTTTCTGTCTATCTTTCAGTCTTTCTTTCTTCAAAAAGTATGTTTGTTTATTTCATTCGTCGTTTGTTTGTTTCGTTCTGTCTTCGTGTATTTGCTTCTTTAATTTATATGTTTGTTTGTTTACTTCTGTGTTTCTTTGTTTCTTCATTAGTTCCTTTTATTTGTTTTTTCATTCCTTTCATCTTTTTGTTTTCGTTTGCTTCTTCGTTTTTTCGTTTTCTTCATTATTTTCTTCTTTCGTATGTTATTCGTTTGTTTATTTGTTTCATTCATTCATTCATTCTTTGTTGGCTTCTTCTTCCTTTATTTGCTTCTTTCTTTGTTTTTTTTTGTTTTTTCGTTCTTCCTTCATCTGTGAATTCCTTTTTTTTCTCTTATTCTTTCTATCTTTTCTATTTCGTTTTCCTTTCTGTTTGTTAATTTATTTATTTACATCTTTTCTTTCTAGACCTATTCGCTTTCTTTCATTTTCTGTCTGATTATTCTTTCTTCTTCTTTTCTTTTTCTTGTTTCATACATTCTGTTTCTTCTCCCCCCCGCCCCAGTTTCTCTTAATAAAACATCTGTATTTAATGTCCTTGATTTTATCCGTAAATTTACTACGAAATAATATTACATTATCATACAATCTGTTTACCGAAGGAAATGACGTCACCGAAATGTATGGGTTTTTTTTATTTCTATTTTTAGCTCAGTATGTCGGAGTGGCTGCTCTATTGGAGTGACGTCATCACGGCAGCTAAAAAGCTCGGTGATTGGCCAATCAGTTCAGAAAATGGCGAGTCCAACTACCAATGGCATCTCGATTTTATAGATCTAATGTTTGAAATATTTGACAAAAACGGTTAGTTCATTCTGAGAAAGAAAGAAAGAATAAACGAAAGAAAGTTACAAAAAAAGGAATGAAAGAAACTGTGTTTGAGCTTCAGGTTTTGCACGTCGGTATATTTTTCTTTTGTGTATGTATTGATTATTTGTGTTTAATAATAATAATAATAATAATAATAATAATAATAATAATAATAATAATAATAATAATAATAATGATAATAATAATAATAATAATATATCTGTATGCTTATATGTGTGTGTGTTCATGTGTATGTGCATTTTTATGTATATGTAGGTTTTATGTATGTACGTAGGTTTGTTTTGTATGTATGAATGTCTCTCTGTGTTTACACTAATATCATTACTGCTACAATTACATGAATATATTATATATATATATATATATATATATATATATAAATGACGTAATAATGTTACTATGACATATATAATATAATCCAGTATTCAGTGACGTATATTTACAGATGACACATACATAGATGTTGAAGAATACTGAACATGTCTTGTTAAATACGTATATAATGACGTAATAATGACGTGTATTTACAGATGACATAGATGCTGAAGAATACTGTTCATGTCTTGTTAGATACGTATATAATGACGTAATAATGACGTAATAATGACGTGTATTTACAGATGACACGTACATAGATGGTGAAGAATACTGTTCATGTCTTGTTAGGTTTGGAGTACCCGAGACATCTTGTAAAAAATCTTTTAATGTTATCTCCAAAAAGGTATTACGAATATCAATACGATTATCATTATTATTATTATTATTATTATTATTATTGTTATTGTTATTATTATTATTATTATTATTATTATTATTATTATTATTATTATTATTATTATTATTGTTATTATTATTTTCATTATTATGATTATAATCAGTCTGTCTGTCTATTCATCTATCTATCTATCTATCTATCTATCTATCTATCTATCTATCTATCTATCTATCTATCTATCTATATATCTATCTGTCTGTCTGTCTATGTATCTGTATCTGTATCTGACTGTCTGTCTGTCTATCTATATGTGTATCGATCTACCTACTAGTACATTCTCTGTCTGTCTATCTATATGTGTATCGATCTATCTACTAGTACATTCTCTACTGCTACTACTACTAGCACGTTTTGTTTAACAGGTATGTAAGGAAGGAATCAACAAAGAGCAGTTCAAGGAATTGTGGTTAGAGTTTGTTCTCAGTGATAACGTCTCCGACACCGGAAATTTTCTTTTCGGCGACCCTTTCGTACAAAGAGAGGATGACGGCGTAACTACGTAAACCCGATAGTATATTGGGTTGTCCCAAATGTAAATTGTCCTGTCCTGAATGCACATTCGATTATCCCGAGTTAAAATTGTCCTGTCCTGAATGCATATTCGGTTATCTTTAGCGCTAATTGTCTTATCTTCAATGAATTCATATTTTGTTATCCTAACTGCATACTGGGGTTATCCTGATTGTATATTGTCTTGTCCCGAATACAAATTTTGTTGTCCCAAATGCATGTTGGGTTATCCTGGATATATGCTGGGTTATCCTGAATGCAAATTGCATGATTTTGAATATATAAGTCATCGAAAATTGCTTTTGTTTTATACCATTTTAAATAATTTACAGAAGCCGACTTCTTTTTCTACGTTCATTGCGATTTAAAATGTTTAACCTTTTTCAAAGAAACTACCGAAATCTTCCGAAATCTTCCGAATGACAGCGGAATTGACCGAATGCTATTTCTTCGTTCATTAATAATGAAAATTTTGAATCACTGATCGTATGAAGGTACTAATGGAAAGTGTGTGTGTGTGTGTGTGTGTGTCGATTCTATAAATAAATATCTTACTAAAATAATCATGTAGTACTCACCTCTCTTACAGTTATATTAGCGCTAGCGAACTCCATTTGAACTGAATATAGACACGGTGTTTGTAGATCTCGCTGATTCACGCATTAGACGAGATCTGAATTAAAAACTTTAAATGACACTGTAGTTGTAATGATGATATTTTTCTATCTATGTGAATATATATATATATATATATTTTTTTTTTGTTTCTGTATTTTTGTTTGTAGAATTTTTTTTATATATATTAACATTATTTATATGAATAAAAATTTAACATATATTATTTTTTGTTTTTCTCGTTACTTCTTCATATTTCAGTATACCATGTTGATTTGACATCATATTATTATTATCATAATCATGAATACCATTATTATCACGATCTTCATGATCATTTTTATTATTATTATTATCTCACATCATCATCATCATCATGATCATCACCATCATCATCACCATGATCATCACCATCATCCGCTGTTATTAAAGACGTATGATAATTTTAAAAAAAGTGTACAATTAAAAAATATCTGGACATTTCTTTTTTTGTGTCTCAACTGAAGATGAGGCACCGATTTACAATAAAGTTTCTTCTGACGTCACAGAAAATACAGCGTTATGCTATGACGTCACGACTCCATTAGTGAAGAGGAAAAGATGGCGGCGTTCAAATGTAAAAGTATTAGTAAACATTCGCGGTTTGAATGGGAGAGTAAAATGATTTAAATGAGTTACATAAAAGAAAAAAAAACAAATCGAAATTATTAAGCAATATTATTTATTGACTCTTCTGTAAGTATAATAATAATAATAATAATAAT
This sequence comes from Chrysomallon squamiferum, assembly GCA_012295275.1. NCBI lineage: Eukaryota > Metazoa > Mollusca > Gastropoda > Neomphalida > Peltospiridae > Chrysomallon > Chrysomallon squamiferum. Next base: position 19,749,099 of record CM022677.1, read on the forward strand.
AATAATAATAATAATAATAATAATAATAATAATAATAATAATAATAATAATAATATATATTTTTTTCTTCAGATAAAAAAAAAATGAAAACTTTGCAAAAGTCACAAGCAATCAATAAAATTAAACCGGCCATATATTTAATAAATAATAATAATAATAAAAACAATAAATAAATAATAATTATAATAAACAAAAACAACAAACACACAAATTTCAAAATAAGATAATTTTCAGTTATATAAAATATTCTCTTTCATTAAGATCTATGCTTATTTATTTATTTAATTTTATTATAGTATTAATCTTATTTTTATTTTTATTTATTTATTGATTTACTTTTTGTTAGTATTATTGTTTAGCGTCTATTTATCAAAGTTTGGTGGATATCAAAGGAAATATAAATTATTTTTAAAGAACACGGTCATGCGATATTTTAAGAGGTTCACCGGGATGAATCGAAATCTGAAAAAAAAAAAAAAAAAAAAAAAAATAAAAAAAAAAACAGATAGATTATCAGATATATATATATATATATATATATATATATATATATATATATATATATATATATATATATATATATATATATATGTATGTATATATACAGAGAGAGAGAGAGAGAGAGAGAGAGAAAAACACATGCAATAAATAAATAAAATGTATAATAAATATAAATGAATATTTAAGTAAATAAAATAAATTATATATATATATATGAGAATGAATATTTAAATAAATAAATAAAAAATAAGTAAGTAAGTAAGTAAATAAAAACCACATAGACAGATAGATAAATACTATATATATATACACACATAATAAACATACATACATACATCCATACATACATACACACATACATGCATACAAACATACAAACATACAAACATACATACATACATACATACATACATACATACATACATACATACATACACAGATACACAGATAAGAAATCTTCATACATTTATCTCTCGTGTGTTCCCAGACATCAGCCGTGTCTGGCTCGGTTCTGTAGAATCCTTGCGCGCCACCACGACAGATAGAAGTTAAAAAAGTAGTCCCGCAGTTTCCTGTAATCCTCCGCAGGCTTTCTCGTCACCGGTCGGAAGATGCTCCGCCTTGTTGTAGTAGTAGTGCGTCTGTGCCAAAAAGGTGCTCTCGTTGTGGGCCGCGCGATTGTGGAAGGCAACCTCGTTCTGAATATGAAAGAGGATCTCGTAGTCTTTGGTCTGTAGACGGCTGGGGTTTTGGTTCGAGGACGCGACGAGCAAAACCCTGTGAAAGAAAAGTTTTTGTGTGAAGAGTAATTTGAACGAAGATGAATAATCTGATGACGTAATGATAATGTTAGTGACGTGTTTTCGTACGGAGTAACAAAGAAGCGATAGGAACAGTGACAACAATAAAAAAAATAAAAAAATAAAAATAAAAAAATAAAAAAATAGAAAAAAAGACAGAAAAATAGAAACAAGAAGAAATAAATAAATGCAAACAAAAATAAATCAAGAATAAATAAATAAATAGCAACAAAATATCCACAAAAGTGTCACTTCAGAAAGGTTAAATGATTAAATTATTATTATTATTATTATTATTATTATTAGTAGTAGTAGTAGTAGTAGTAGTAGCAATAGTTGTTGTAGTTGTCGTTTTGGTAGTAGCAATAGTAGTTTTAGTAGTAGATTCTGTTGTTGTTAATTATTTATTTTATTAATAAACGTTTTTTTTTCTCTCTCTCTATCTATATATCTATAATCTATCTATCTATCTCTATATATTTTATCTATCTGTATATCTATCTATCTTATTTATTTATTTATTTATTTTACTGGTCAATGAATGAATTATTGAATTAATGAATTTATTTCGTAACAGAAATACGTGACCAGAAATACGACCAGAAATACGTGACCAGAAAAACCACACTCGAACGTGCAGAAGAAATATTTAAAATTATTATCATCAGCATTTCAGCACCTCACAACACGCTCATTAATTTTTATTCATTAATCAGCTTGAGGGAATTCAGCTGTTGACTCGAAAGCGATATATAAAAACTGTGTGTCTGTGTCTGTTTTTGAAATTACGATATTACGATATGAGATTATGAGCGATACAAATGTTTCTGTTAGAAAAATGGAATAATACAGACACATGCAGATGTTGCTTACGTAATATTTTCATTTTAATTAAAGAGTGAATTTTTTTTTTTTTTTTTTTTTTTTTTTTGTAGGAACGTTTAGACTTTCGCTTCGATTTTATATCCAAACATCGGGGAAGAGAGTGTGTGTGGGTGTGTGTGTGTGTGTGTTTGAGTGTCTGTGTGTGGATGTGTGTGTCTGTGTGTGTGTCTGTGTCTGTGTCTGTGTGTATGTGTGTGTGTTTCTGTGTCTGTGTGTGTGTGTCTGTGTGTGTAACTGTGTGTGTTTTGTCTTGTGTGTGTCCTTCGTGTAACAAGTGTGTGTCTAACAGGTGTGTGTGTCGATCCCTTAGCTCTGTGTGTCTGTGTGTCTGTGTGTGTGTGTCTGTGTGTGTGTCTGTGTGTGTGTCTGTGTGTGTATGTTTGTGTGTGTGTCTGTGTCTGTGTGTCTGTGTCTGTGTGTGTGTCTGTGTGTGTGTGACTGTGTGTGTGTGTGTGTCTGTCTGTGTGTGTTTCAAAGCTTTGCAAACGAGACACGACGACGTCACCTTTGTGCACCAAGGACAACGACAGGCCGCGCGCTCGCAGCTGCGCTTTCTTCTGACAAAAGAGGCAGTCGTTGCTGTACGTGACGGAGTCGTCGCCACAGAAGGGAGAAAAGTGACGAGGGCACGGCCATCTTGAAAACGGTTTTGAGTCGTCACATCCGTCCCAGAAGTCTGACGCAACTTCCGATAGGCAGGCAGCTGGAATGATCAGCATAAATTGTGACAGCTAGGAAGAAATAGACAGACAGACAGATAGATAGATAGACAGATAGATAGATAGACAGACAGAAATAGACAGACAGACAGACAGACAGATAGAAGACATACATATAGAAGACAGACAGACAGACAGACAGACAGACAGACATATAGAAGACAGACAGACAGACAGACAGACATATAGACAGACAGACAGACAGATAGATAGATAGATAGATAGATAGATAGATAGATAGATAGATAGATAGATACATAGATAGATAGATAGATAGAAAGAAAGACAGACATACTGATGTATAGAGAGATAGATGGATGGATGGATGGATGAATAGATATAGAGAGAGCCAGATGAGAGACAGGAATGTAAACAGAAAGATATATAAATAGATAGATAAAAACATACATACATAAATATGTATTTATGGACATATATATATATATACGTATATATAGGCATACATGCGCACATAATACATAATACATGTACACATAATAGATAATGTATGCACATATATATATATATATATATATATACACACACACACACACACACACACGCACACATACAAACATACATATATACCTATAATATACATACATATATTCAGACAGACAGATACATAGGTAGATGAATTGATAGACAGATCGATATTGAAATAAGGAGGTAGACAGATAGACAGACTCATACATATACATATAAAGGCTGACAAAGAGTGGCGTATATAATCAAGGTAATAAATATACCTACATTTAACAACACCTACATTCATTTACGTTATTTAGTTACCTGCAAACAGAAGTCCAGTAATACGCAGAAACATTATAGTTCACGTTATTAAAAATTCCTTTTTTATTATTTTTACGAAGCAGCACAATCCCAGTAAAACAGTTTTTCACAGTCAAAGCTAAAAACTGTCCCACGCAGTGGTTAATGCAAGTGGATAATTCCAGATCTGAGCTGGCGAGTAGAAAGTTAACTTAATCCAGCGAAAGGCAAACATTTGAGTGTAAATATGGAGTATGTAAAGATTGTGAAGAGCGAGGTGCAGGGCGGGTGTGTGTCTGTTTGTACATGTGTGCGATATTTCTGTTCATGGATTCTTTTGTGTGCTTTAGCACTGTGAGAGCAGGGGCGTTAGTTTTTGAGTGTATGTGTTTTGTGTGTGTGTGTGTCTGTCTGTGTGTGTATATGTTGTGTTTGTGTGTGTCTGTGTGTGTATGTCTGTTTGTGTCTGTCTGTGTGTGTGTCTATGTGTGTCTGTGTTTGTGTGCTGTTTGTGTCTGTGTGTCCGTGCGTGTGTGTCTGTGTGTGTGTGTCTGTGTGTGTGTCTCTGTGTGTGTGTCTGTGTGTGTGAGTCTCTCTGTGTGTGAATGTCTGTGTGTCTGTGTGTCTGTGTGTATGTCTGTGTGTTTGTCTCTGTGTGTGTGTGACTGTGTGTGTATGCGTGAGTGTATGTATGTGTATATGTATCTGAGTGTTGCGTTTTGTGTATGTACGGGTGTTTGTGTGTGTTTGTGTGTTTTTTTCCTGTATTATGTGCGTGTCGAAGTGTGGATATATGGGTGTGTGGATATATGGGTATGTGTTGGTGTAGTTTTTGAGTTTTATTCTAGTCTTGGGTTTCTGTACAATGTGTGTATTTGTGTTTGTCAGTATGGATGTGTGTATGAGTGTATATGTGTTTTATGATCATCTGTGTTAGTGCATATAGCTACCTGTATTTAAAAAAAAAAAAAAAAAAAAATATATATATATATATATATATATATATATATATAAATAAATAAATATAAATACATATTTCCTATTATTATTATTATTATTATTTTGGTTACTATTGTATTTCTCGATACCTGTCTATTTCTCTGTACAAATGACTGCCAACCAGTCTATGTTCATGTGTTCCTGTGTCTGTCTCTCTGTCTGTGTGTGTGTTCTCTGTATGTATCTATTTCTGTCTCCATATTTCCCTGCCTTTGTAACGTTTTCTCCTACTCTCTCTCTCTCTCTCTCTCTCTCTCTCTCTCTCTCTCTCTCTCTCTCTCTCTCTCTCTCTCTCTCTCTGTCTATTATTTATATCCATCTATCTATCTGTCCATCCATTTTTCCATCTTACTCTCTTTCTATTTTTTATCCATACAGAGTATCAGCCATGAAACATTTTATCACAATTTAAAGACATAAAAATCCTGATATAAATTTTTAGCTTTGAAATACGAGAGACTTATTTTATTTCCAGACTCGGAATATTCAAATCACGTAGTATTAAATTTTTATTTTTTTTATTATAAAGCACATGACTTTGTTTTATTAACTTCTAGTTTTTAATTTAATTTGTTTTATTACCATACAAATCAGACGTACATTCTAAAAATGATAATTTTATACAAACACACACACACACACAAAAAAACACACACACATACACACACATACATACATACATATACACATACATACATACATACGTACATAGGTACATAAGAAATTCACATAATTCTGTATATTATATCACATGAACTTACAATATTCTTAATGTAATATAAAATATTTTATCTACTTATTCAGTTTTCATTGCAGCATACGACTGTAAAATTATTTCAGTGGCGATATATTAACTCGATGCTGTTGAGAACATCTGTTGTCCGTCCATCCATTCACACTTTGAGATCAGACTTCGTTTGATTGGCTGATTGTGCCAGCGTTCGTCTGAATTAATACCAGTTTCTGTCAACGTGAATTTCAGACATACTGCAGCTACGTACAGTCCGATACCAAAATGAAGGTAAAAGTGCATTTGTGCATGTTGTGTTTGTACCTATATACGTGTGTATGTATTTAAAGATAGATAGACAGATAGAGATAGATAGATAGAAAATAGATAGATAGATACATGGACAGATATAGATATATTTTTCTTTTTATATACGCTATGACATTTGATAAATAGATCAATATACAGATAGGTAGGTGGGGAGGTAGGTAGGTAGATAGACAGATAGACAGATGGATAGACAGATGGATAGACAGATGGATAGACATGTATACTCATTGATAATTACTTACATTGATTTTAGTGTCTGTACATTGTTCTAAGATGCATGAATTATTGTAATGACTGTTAGAACCATTGTAACACAAACAGCTGTATATCAATGTCATCGTCGCTGATGTTGTTCTAGTTTTATACGTTGTTGCAGTTACTGTCTTGTCAGTTCGTTGCCATCGTGATACTGGATATTTTCTGCGGCGCTTGCGCAAATAATCGTATGTATTATTATTACTTTTTATTGTTATTATTATTATTGTTGTTGTTGTTGTTGTTGTTGTTGATGTCATTATTACAATTATTATTGAAATAGCAATTACTATTACTTTAATTATTATTATTATTATCATCATCATCAGCAGCAGCATCAACATTTATTTTCTACTACAACGATAACTAATACTGCTGTTCAACTACTACTACTAATTCTTTCTCTTCTTTTTTTTCTTCTTCTTCTTCTTCTTCTATTATTATTATTATTGCTATCGTTGAGAGAGAGAGAGAGAGAGAGAGAGAGAGAGAGAGAGAGAGAGAGAGAGAGAGAGAGAGAGAGAGAGAGAGAGAGAAATGAAATAAAGAACAATAAGAGAAAGCATTTATTCATTGTATTCAGATTTAGTTTGCGAAGTAATGTTACTGAGCGGTCAGAAAATACTCTTCCCGTGGGCTCTAATCGACGACTTTGTAATATCCTGCCAAAAGAATCAACTAGCGGTTTGGAGAAAATGCAAAGTTTCCAGAAATGAATATCGCGTAGCGGGGAAGTGTCAAAGTGTGACGTGGAATTTTTACGTATGTAATATAAAAAAAAAAATGACGTAAACACATTGATCATCTTTTCTTCTTCTTCTTTTTTTTTTTATCTAGCGGTAATGAAACCTTTTTTTTTATAATCACTAGTTTCAGTTATCTGTGTAAATATACTTTATAAGTTGTCAACAAAATAAAAATAAATAAAAATAAAAAAATAAAAAAAAAATAAAAAAATACTGACCTTTTGTTTCTTCTTTTTTTTTTGTTTTGTTTTTGTTTTGTTACCAGTAACTTTCTGTATACACTTTCTTCAGTTACATTTATTATTATTATTATTATTATTATTATTATTATTATTATTATTATTATTATTATTATTAGTGTTGTTGTTGTTGTTGTTCTTTCTTTATTTTCATTTGTTATTTTTTTTTATTATTAATATCATTTCTTTCTTTGGTTTGTTTCCTTGTTGTTGTTTTTTTTGTTGTTTTTTTTTGTTTTGTTTTTGCTCTTCTGCTTCTTCTTAGTGTTGCTAATGTTAGTTGTTGTTGTTGTTGTTGTTGTTGTTACTTTATTTTCATTTGTTATTTTTTTTTGAATAAGATGATTATTTTTTTTTTTTTGTTTGTTTGTTTGTTGTTGTTATTGTTGTTTTTTCCCTTGTTTTTTGTTTTCTGCATCTTTTTAGTGTTTTTCGTCATCATCATTATAATAATCGACATTATTATT
>CM022677.1:19759040-19761540 GCA_012295275.1 Chrysomallon squamiferum
ATGTGATGAAGAGCAGATGAGTAAGTACATATGTGTGTGTGTATATGTGAATAAAAACAAAAGTGATACTACTACTACTACTACTACTACTACTACTAATAATAATAATATTAATAATAATAAGAAAAAGAATGCGCAAAGATGATTTCTGTTATGGCTGACTTCAGTAAAATAGTTCCATGTTATGATTGTTTAGTGTTGATCTTATTTATTTATTTATTTATTTATTTCTTCTTCTTCTTCTTCTTCTTCTTCTTATTATTATTATTATTATTATTATTATTATTATTATTATATTATTATTATTATTATTATTATTATTATTATTATTATTATTATTATTATTATTATTATTATTATTATTATTATTATTATTATTATTATTATTATTATTATTATCGCTATAAAATAGAAATTTTAATTTTAGTTCAGCATGGCCTTTAAAGTTTTGCACCTAATTCAGTTTGTAAGTTAAACTGGAAGCTGGAAGATAATAAAAGAGTCATGAGCGATACAAAACTCATATTTAACACAATGTGATTTGAATATTCCCAGTCTGGAAATGAAATAGCTCTTTCGTGTTTTAAGGCTTACAATTTACACGATGTACATCTGGATTTCTGTATCTCTGTAGTGATAATAATGATAATTTTACACAACAACAACTACTACTACAACAATTATGCCTGTTTATTCCGGTTTTGTATAATGTTTTATTATTATTATTATTATTATTACGTGTTAATTTTGTTTTCCTTTGGTTAAAGACTGCCTTTTGTAATCGAGTAGAATTTTAATAAAATTTAAATGTGTTCCTATCTGCAAAACCTGGTCATATCGAATATTTTTATTTTATTTTATTTTATTTCTTATTTTTTTTTATTTATATATTTATTTTATTTTTATTTCTTATTTTATTTATTTATTTATTTATTTATTTTATTATTTATTTTTATTTATTTACTTTTTTTTTCACAATTGTTTAATTATAAATAAATAAATTTAAAATTTAAAACATTCTGTTTTAGCATAGTATAATTTTAAAAGGTTTAAATATTTCTAAAATTTAAATTAAACTGAATCTTCTTACTGTTACCATAATGCGCGCTAGTGTTGTGTGTATGTGTTTGTATTTACATTCATGAGTATGTTTATGCATGTCTTTATATGTTGTGTGTATGTGTTTATGTTCGTATGTGTGCATGTAGATACGTGTGTGTGTCTGTGTATGTACAGAAATATATATCGTACAACCCTGAAAGTGTTTGAATTGTTCTACCCTAAAATAGATAAAACTGTCAGTTTGATGTGTACATTTATATCTGTAGACTTTGATTCTTTACTTCTGTTTGCCTCGCTAGTTTTTTTTTCTCTCTCTGATTTAGTGTTTGAAACATCAAAGTATTCGTCACATGCAGAAATATCCACAGACCTGTTTATTGCTGGATATAAAATTAATTTAGTGTCAGATTAAATAACAGCTCTCTCTCTCTCTCTCTCTCTCTCTCTCTCTCTCTCTCTCTCTCTCTCTCTCTCTCTCTCTCTCTCTCTCTCTCTCTCTCTCTCTCTCTCTCTCTCTCTCTCTCTCTCTCTCTCTCTCTCTCTCTCTCTCTCTCTCTCTCTCTCTCTCTCTCTCTCAAGACATTACTGATTATTATTATTATGATTATGATTATTATTATTATTATTATTATTATTATTCTAGTTATTATTGTTGTTATTAGGGTTAATATTATTATTTTTATCTACTCTTTATTTTAAGGCTGAAATAACGTCTCGTTTCTCAGCAATAATAAAAATGAAACATGATTTTCTCTTTATTTGCATCACTGAATTGTCACGAACGAAACAACAAAATTATTAGTGAACTCAAAAGATTTCAAGGTACGACAAATGTAGTAGTTTTTCAAAGTGACCATTCTCTTTCCTTGAACCATAACCTATTAGATAGATTATATATATATAAATATACAGAGAGAGAGAGAGACAAAGATAGGTTATAGAGAGATATAGAGAGAATAAGAGAGAGAGAGAGAGAGAGAGAGAGAGAGAGAGAGAGAGAGAGAGAGAGAGAGAGAGAGAGAGAGAGAGAGAGAGAGAATTCAAATGCGTCGATATATTCGGATATATGTGTATTAAGTAGCATATATACTTTATTACATACAAACAAATATACAAACGTACGTATTTACTGATCTACTCAAAAACATATCATAATCATCTGAGATATACCGGAGAAAGACAGACAGACAGACAGATTATTTGATTATAGAAAGAGTCAAGCTGTATTTACTAATTTGCTGAAAGACTCGAATCTTTTCTTAATCTTTCTGATATCTAAACGTGTCGCATGATCTGAAGGCAAGAAAAGACATCAATGTGTGTGTGTCTGTGTGTATGTGTGTGTGTGTGTCTGTGTGTGTGTGTGTGTGTGTGTGTGTGTGTGTGTGTGTGTGTGTGTGTGTGTGTGTGTGTGTGTGTGTGTGTGTGTGTGTGTGTC
>CM022677.1:19766540-19769040 GCA_012295275.1 Chrysomallon squamiferum
TCTCTCTCTCTCTCTCTCTCTCTCTCTCTCTCTCTCTCTCTCTCTCTCTCTCTCTCTCTCTCTCTCTCTCTCTCTCTCTCTCTCTCTCTCTGTGTGTCTGCCTGTCTATCTCTGTCTATCTATAAATAAATAAATACACACGTACATACACACATTTATAATAATTACATAACACGCACAAATACAGTTTTACCTTCATTTTGGTATCGGACTGTACGTAGCTGCAGTATGTCTGAAATTCACGTTCACAGAAACTGGTATTAATTCAGACGAACGCTGGCGCAGTCAGCCAAACAAACGAAGTCTGATCTGAAAGTGTGTATGGATGGACGGACAACAGATGTTCTCAACAGCATCAAGTTAATATATCGCCACTGAAATAATTTTACAGTCGTATGCTGCAATGAAAAATGAATAACTAGACAAAATATTTTATGTCGCATTCATCATATTGTACGTTTATGTGATATTAAGTATAGAACTGTGCAAATTTCTTATGTATTTATGCACGTATATATATATATATATACATCTGGAGTAAGACAGAAAGATGGATAGAAATATTGACCGAATCATGAATAACTGCGTAGATATAAACATACTTATGTACGTACATACTGTCACGGAATTCAGACTGCGTAACCATATTTGTTACTTCAATCAGAGATCCGCTCATTTTTATTTTTACGCGATTGCGTCATTTTAAGTGTTACAACAAATCACATCTGCTCTTTTTATTGTTTTCCGCTAATTTTTCAATCGATGGCGTTGTCAGAAAAAGGCGAGCATTTTGGTAATCCAAAACAGCACAGCAGAGAGGAGAGCGAAGTAAGCGAGCGAAGGTAAAGGTCAAGACGAGAATTCAGTTAGGCAGGGAAACTAAATGTTTTTGAATGACATTGTCTTTATGGACGAGTGTGGTAAGCAGTTGTCTATTCTTGTTTTGATAGGGTGTAATCTGCAATTAACCTGTGTCAGTAACATTTGAAATACCTAAAATGTTAATGTTATAATCTGTCCTCCGTGCAGATTCTTATTTTGTCTTGATTCCTCGTATGACCTTACTCGTATGACCTTTCTTGTATCATAAATCAAAATTAGTTAAACGTATGTTTTACGATTGTATAGTGTGTTATTATCAAGTCGCCTGTGTATCATAGTTAAATAATTAACGTGAATCTTAACTTGTGTTTGTGTTCATTTCTCTACTGGACAGATAGACTTATTGATTTATATAGACTGCTGTCAATTTAGTGTTTATATTCCTTGTTAGGTGGCCATTAAAACACCCTGTTACTCTAAACTGAACCTTAGTAAAACATACATGGTTTTTAAAGGTGTGACACATACATACATACATACATACATACATACATGCACACAAACATATATAGACATACACACACATACACATATACACATACATATGTACTTACTTATCAACTCTCAAACATATCAGAATCATTTGAGATATATCGAGAAACACAGACTGACTGATTATTTCTTTATTGAAATAAAAAAAAAATTCTTTATTTGTATCACATAATAATTTCAAAGAATGAAACGTAAAAATTATTACTGAATCCAAAATATTTCAAGATGTCGCCAGTGAAGTAGTTTTGCATAGTGAGCATCATCCTACTCTGACACAGAACCTGTCAGATAGATTTTATATATATATATATACACACACATACATAAACACACACACACACACACACACAGAGATAGAGAGAGAGAGAGAGTACATTGATATATTCAACAGATATATGTACATTATGTAACATATATACCATTATATACAAACAAATATACATACGTACGTATTTACTGATCTATTCTAAAACATATCATAATCATCTGAGACATACGGAGAAAGACAGACAGACAGACAGACAGACTGTTTCATTGTGGAAAGAGTCAAACTGTATTTACAAAACAACTGATTTGCTGAAAGACTGAAAATTGTTGCTGACTCGTATTCTTCTCTTAATCGTTCCGATATCTAAAAGTATCGCATAAATTGAAGGCAACACTGTACTTCAATGTGTATGTGTGTGTGTCTCCCTATATAACTATCTATCTCTCCATCCATCTTTCTCTGTTTCTCTATCTATATCTATATACACATATATGTATATATATATATATATATACACACACACATACACTAACAAACATACATACTATATATATACAATGCTACATACATTGAGTGCTGTTGCTAGTTGTAGAAGTGCCGAGCTCAAGCAAAAGTTTAACGTCATAGAAACCGAATATCAAAATGTGGTGAATGCATTCTTTAATGATGTATTTCTTTCATTATGTTAGTATCTTTGATCAAAATATTTTTTTAAATGGGATTCAGTACATTATTGAATGAATTAAGATAATATTTCATTTTTCCTTTATTAATTCTCTTGTACCAAAAACAGGCGAAAAAAAAAAAAAAAAAAAAAATAGAAGAAAAATCGAAAGAAAGAAAAAAGTTAAAAAAGAA
>CM022677.1:19771540-19786540 GCA_012295275.1 Chrysomallon squamiferum
TAATAATAATAATAATAATAATAATAATACATGCCTTCAGTTGCGTAGACGTCGAAGAAAAGTTCAAGTATTACGACGGCAACGAATTGACAGGAGAGTATCTGCAACAACAGTTACGACAGTTACCTTTGTAACATGATAGAGTATTAACGACGACGTCAAAACATAATGAACGGCCATAAAAGAAAAATAGAACAACACCAACGACGGTGACTTTGATATAATCGCTAATTGTTGTTATTGTTACAGCAGTAATAAATGTTGACATTGTTAACTAAATGGGAGATTCGAGAAAATGTAAGTGTTTGAAAAATTGCGAATGTAAACATTAACCCAAACATTTACCCAAACGTTAAACTTTAGATCACATAACAGATATATAATACAGATATATAAATCATATATGTATAGACATTGAGAACAATATAAACAAATGTCATATAAAATATAAAAAGAACAATATCTATCTATCTATCTATCTATCTGTCTGACTGTCTATCTGTCTATCTATCTATCTATCTATCTGTCTATCTATCTGTCTATCTATCTGTCTGTCTGTTTATCTATCTATCTGTCTGTCTGTTTATAAATAAATATACACGTACACACACACATATATAATAATTACATAACACGCACAAATTCAGTTTTACCTTCATTTTGGTATCGGACTGTACGTAGCTGCAGTATGTCTGAAATTCACGTTGACAGAAACTGGTATTAATTCAGACGAACACTGGCGCAGTCAGCCAATCAAACGAAGTCTGATCTCAAAGTGTGAATGGATGGACGGACAACAGATGTTCTCAACAGCATCAAGTTAATACATCGCCACTGAAATAATTTTACAGTCGTATGCTGCAATGAAAACTGAATAAGTAGATAAAATATTTTATGTTACATTGAGAATATTGTAATATATATGTGAATTTCTTATGTATGTATGTATGTATGTATGTATGTATGTATGTATGTATGTATGTATGTATGTATGTATGTATGTGTGTGTGTGTGACTGAATATTCCCGCTCATATATTTCTGGTCAGATTCTGCAGTTAGACAATATTCTGGAATTATATGTATGTATATAGTAGTATTTTTATTATTATTGCCATATATATCGTACGCACATACATACAGCATACATACTTGCATATCTACATACATACATACATACATACATACATACATACATATACACATAGATACATGTATACATACATACATTCAGATACATACATACGAACATACAAGAAAACGGTAGTAATAGTAATGTATGTAAAATATGAGAACATTTGGTAACAAATGTTGCAAAGACACTGAAAAACGTATTCAACATTTTTTGTGGAGAAAAAAGACAAATTTAATAAAAAGAAAAAAAAATATATATTTATAGATGCATCTGATCTAATTACTATTGCATTATCATCGACTCCTTCGTCTTTAATAACAAACTGGTTATGCTCTTGCAGTGAAGTGCCGTGTTTTTTTTTTTTATAATCTCTGCTACTGTTAACTGCTGTTATTGCGACTATTTTTAATACCATTACAACTACTACTACTACTGCTGCTGATGCTGCTGCTACTACTACTACTACTACTACTACTACTACTACTACTATCGTTATTGTTGCAACTGCTGTTAATATTGCTATTATTATTATTATTATTATTATTATCATCATCATCATCATCATTATTACTATATATTATTATTACTGTTATTAATATCATTATTATTATTGTTATTATTATTATTGTTGTTGTTGTTGTTGTTGTTGTTGTTGTTGTTGTTGTTGTTGTTGTTGTGGACATCGTGGCGGTAGAACTAACCTGTGTCCCGGTCCTGGGCGTAGTTCTCGCGTTTGCTGACGTCGTCATGACGATTGTCTCCCTTTTCCGCAAGATGTCGCCTTTAAAACCAAAACCTACACCGGCTGAGTCGTTCATCAGTAACTACGGCAAACCATTTGCATCGGGACTGGACACACCCAGTCAGGACTGGCTCAGCGAATACCACGAACGTAAGAAGAAGGCAAAGAAGAACTAAAATCAGGGGCGGATCTAAATTTCTGTGGGTGGTGTCGTGACTCTTCATATAGCAGTCTTAATAAACACTGAAACAGCCGCCGTAGCTTTCAAATATCATCCAGTATATTTGTCCTTATATATAATGTTTTGTTCCTGGTTTTTTTCTTCTTCTTCTTCTTCTTTTTTGTTATCATTGTTGTTGTTCTAGTTCATCTTTTTCTTATTATTATTACTATTCTTATTCTCTCAGTAATCAGTTTTCTAATATAATTATTTAAATTTGTTTTAGTTTTAAAATCCTGACAGTATTTTAGATTTCATTTTCATTTTATTGTCTGTATATCATTGAAAGTAATAGATATATATATATATATATGTGCAGAAAGCATCCATAAGTTTATTATTTTTTAACGCAAAAGTTTTTTACATTTTTAAAACTGTATATCATTTTTATCCATATATCATAAGAATATGAAACAAACTTCGTCACAGCGTTTCTAAAAATATATCACAGACCCTGGATATAAATATTTTCAAAACATTATTATTATTATTATTATTATTATTATTATTATTATTATTATTTAAAAATTAAAACTGAATAAAATATTTGCCTTAGTTTTCCTTCTTATGAAAGCTGAAATTATTTTGCCTTATTGCAAATGGCGACGCATGATTTTCATTCTCCAAATGACGTCACTGAAGTGATGACGTCTTCTTATTTACGTCAGGTAAAACAGAAATCGAACGATGTTAGAAACATTTTTATATTTTTAGTATTGTTTTGTAAACTTACTACCACTTCTACTGCTATTACAACTACAACAACAACTACTACTACCACAACTGCTATGGCAACAAGAAGAACTACTGCTACTACTACTACAGCGAAGAAGTCAGAGCTTCAACGATCAAAAATCTATCACAGCCAAGAATCCCATCTGAAATAATCGACGAGTTTCAAGGTCACAGGCTAACAAACATTCAGAAGCAATTGCAGGGGAAGACACAAGATCGGGTAATCAGTCTGGTTAGGAATAATATCAGTTCCATTTAAAACTATTATATATATATTATTTATTTTATTTTATTTTATTTTATTTTATTTTATTTTTTTGTTGAGGCAGCTGAATTCATTGAGGTTAAGATCAAAACCAAAACGTCTTCCACAAATGACAAAGAATTCTCCCTTGACGGTATCCAAAACATCAGACTAGTAGCTTGTTGGTGTCCTCAACAGCTACCTCAACAGCTAGCTTGGGCTACTGACAGAAGAATAGAGGAGACAGAAGACTGGCATGACGAAGAAAAAAAACAAAACCCAAAAAAACCCCCTTAATCTCATTATCAACCAACATTTTGCTCCAGGTCTCGGCATTCTAAACCTCCCCAGGCTTTAGCTTCTGCACTCACGATGTCCACAGACTCTCTAGACAAGCTGAAGAACCGCACCTTGAAAGTCAGTACATCACCAGTGCAGAACAGGCAGGATTCAGACGTTTCCACAGCACAGAAGACCAAGTCACATACCTGTCACACGGAATCCAACAAACCTTCCAAGCACAGAGGCTTGTTCCTGCCTCGTTCGTTCATCTGCGAAAGGTCTTCGACAAGGTCTGGAAACTATGGCCTGCGAGCAAAGCTACACAAAACGGTAGGTGGCAACGCGCACAGTTGGTCCAAACTTATCTGCCTAACGAAAAGTCAAGAGTGTTGATTTACAGTTCAACGTGTATATGATGTTCATCCAAATTTCGGTATCTGATTTTTTTTTTTTGATTTGGATGTCTGGAGTTATGGAATTATACATGTATAATTATGACCATCAAATTTGTTTCACCTTAAAATTGAATCTAAAAAGACATACAGTCACACTGTGTTAGTGATAGCGACTGACACACACACACACACACACACGCGCGCGCGCGCGCAAACACTGTTAAAATAAATAAAGCAAACACAAACGCTGTTAAAATAAATAAAGCAAACACAAACGCTGTTAAAATAAATAATAAGACAAAGTTTTCGCATGACATTACGTATTTTGTATTTCTATCACAAAAGAATTTCAAAATCCTCTACATAGAAATCATCGCTGAACTTAAACAGTTGAAAATTCTGGTCACTTATGACATTTTTCATCTTCGTCAATAAGAGACCATTGCGCCGAACCTGTTTATTATAATACATACATACATACATACATACATACATACATATATATATATATATATATGTACATGCATATCCAGATGGATAAATACGTAGATAGACACAGACAACTAGATAGATAACTAGACAGGCAGACAGACCGTTAGATAGACAGACAGATAGATAGACGATAGACAGAAAAATAGATAGATAGCTACAAATACAGACGAACCAGTAACAACGGAGATACGTTTTCACATTTCACACAGATGTAATAGATAGGTACACACATACACACACAGTCACACATACACGCACACACACACACACACACACAAAACATTGATGGAAGCATAGAGAGGAATACAGGTAGGTAGAGAGAGAGTTAGACAGACAGACAGACAGACAGAACCAGATACACAGCTACACAGATGACAGATATATATATATATATATATATATAAATATGGATATACAACTAGATATATATATATATATATACACCTAGATAGATAGATGGACAGGACAGACAGACAGACAGACAGACGGCAGAAGAACATACAGAAAGATATATCTGAACGGGACCGTGAGAGAATGGTAACTCAAGAATAAAGAGAAAAGTTCCTACCGTTATATCGGAAGAATTGAAAGAGAATACGTAAACGGATATACGTCTAAGCAAAAGTCGAATTACTGTGTAGCTAGAGACTTCATCATCAGCAGTGTAAATGTTAGGATCAGCAGTAAAGTCCAAACGGTACCTGCCCCCTTTCAGATGTTGTCTTATTTGTGTCCGAAATCTGCCTTTCTCGGCAGTGGTGATCGTAATAATTGCTCTGTGAATAATAATAATAATAATAATAATAATAATAATAATAATAATAATAATAATAATAATAATAATAATAAGAATAAGAATAAGAATAATAATAATAATAATACTAATAATAATAATAATGATAAAGACAATAATAATAATAAAAATAAAATAATAGAAAAAATAATAATGATAATGATGATAATGATGATGATAATAATAATAATAATAATAATAATAATAATAATAATAATAATAATAATAATAATAATAATAATAAAATAATAATAATAATAATAATAATGATAATAATAATAATAAAATAATAAAAAATAATAATGATGATGATGATAATAATAATAACAATAATAATAATAATAATAATAAGGATAATAATAATAATAATAAAATAATAGAAAAAATAATAATGATGATGATGATGATAATAATAATAATAATAATAATAATAAATAATAATAATAATAATAATAATAATAATAATAATAATAATAATAATAATAATAGTAAAATAGTACGCCGAAGATTAAAAACGATGACGATGATGACAGAACCTACAAACAAGAACAATACGAAGGACAGGAACAAACAAGAACAATACGAAGGACAGGAACAAACAGAACATGAAAACCCACTTACGCCCTGGTGAACAGCACTGTCATTTCGACCAGGAATCGAGATGAAGACGCTGTGTTCCTTGTTAAATCAATTATTTTAGGTCCGTGCTCAAATAATAAAGACGATGATGTTATTGGTAGTAATAGTCAGAGTAGTAGTAGTGGTAGTAATAATAGTGGTAGTGGTGGCAGTGGTAGAAATAGTCTTAGTTTTAGTAACAGTCGGAGTAATAGTAGGAGTAGTAATAGTAGCAGTAAAAGTACTAGTAGTAGTAGTAGCAGTAGTATTAGTATACTACTAGTACTGCTATTATTACTATCACTGCTATTATTACTATCACTGCTAATTTAATTATAACATTAATAATAATATAATAATAATAATAATAATAAGAAGAAGAAGAAGAAGAAGAAGAAGAAGATGATGAAGAAGAAGAAGAAGAAAAAGAGAACTAGAAGCAAACAAATAACAAATAACAACAGCAAAAATAATAATATTAATTGATGCATATAGCACTGATGAAAAATGAAACAGTTACATTAAAATCGATGAAATCCTACAATTAATGTACAGTAACAACGCCAGCATCAACGTAAAGTTTAAACTTAATGAACAACGATGGCAACACTAACAAAACAAGCACCAACGTAGCGTCTGAAATTAATGTACAATGATAGCAGCTATGACAACACCAACATCAACGTTACGTCTAAAATTAATGTACAATGATAGAAGCTATGACGTCACCAACATCAACGTTACGTCTAAAATTAATGTACAATGATAGCAGCTACGACAACACCAACATCAGGGTTACGTCTAAAATTAATGTACAATGATAGCAGCTATGACGTCACCAACATCAACGTTACGTCTAAAAATGATTAATGTACAACATGGGTTACGTCTAAAATTAACGTATAGCAGCTATGACAACACCAACATCAACGTTACGTCTAAAATTAATGTACAATGATAGCAGCTATAACAACACCAACATCAACGTTACGTCTAAAATTAATGTACAATGATAGCAGCTATGACAACACCAACATCAACGTTACGTACAGTGACGGCAACGGTGACAAAATCAACATCAAGGAAACGTGTGCAAATTTTGGCATCAATTTTTTTTTTTTTTTTTCGATTTAGCAACGTGACAAAATCAGACATAACCACGATTTAGACTTACCATATTTAACCATGTGATCCGCTGGCAGTGTCCGGCCCACTTTTTGACCCCATATCTGGTGACGCACGGTTTCCACGTCTTTCTCTCGTACTCACCGCACACCATTTTGTGATCGGAGTCACCGGACACAGGACACACCGAAATTTCGTTTTCGGATTGGATCACCTCACAGTCTGTAAGAAACGAACGTACACCATGTGTATTTGTTTGTTTGTTTGTTTGTTTGTTTGTTTGTTTGTTTGTTTCTTTATTTGTTTGTGTGTTTGTTTATTTGTTTGTTTGTTTGTGTATTTCTTTGTTTCTTGATTTGTTTGTTTGTTTGTTTATTTGTTTGTGTGTTTCTTTGTTTCTTTGTTTCTTTGTGTGTTTGTTTATTTGTTTGTGTGTTTCTTTGTTTTTATTTGTTTGTTTATTTATGTGTTTAGTTATTTATTTGTTTATTTATTTATTCGTTTATTTATTTAGTATTTGTTTATTTATTTATGTGTTTGTCTGTCTGTTTGTTTGTTTATTTATTTTTTATTTTTTTTAGTGTTTGTTTGTTTGTTGCTTTGTTTGCTTATTTATTTGTTTATTTATTCATTCATTCCATCACTTCATATGGTAATAATTATAATAATAATAATAACAGTAATAGTAGTAACAGTAATAAAAGTTGGAGAACACTAATAATGATGATAATGATAATAATAATAATAATAATAATAATAATAATAATAATAATAATAATAATAATAATAGTAGTAGTAGTAGTAGTAGTAGTAGTAGTAGTAGTAGTACGTGCCTTCAATTCCATACATAGTGACGGACAGTTGCAATATTACTATGGCAACCAACTGACAATACAGTGCCTGTAACAAAAATTATGATCACAGTGCTGTCAGAGGCAATTTGTAATCGACAACGTCACAAAATAATCAATAGGAGCATTGATGATAATGCTGATATTAATAATATATATAAAAAAGTAATAGTAATAGTAGTGATAATTTTAATAATAGAAATTACAGTAGCAATAGTAACAATGCAAGCAATAGAAATGCAATAGTAGTAGTAGTTGTAGTAGTACTGGCAGAGTAATAGTATCAGTTGTAGTAGTAGTACTAGCAGAGCAGTGGTAGTTGTAGTAGTATGAATAGTAGAAAGAGAATAGTAGTGTTAGTAATAATCAGAGTTGTGAAGTGGTTACAGGATAGTTGTAGTAATTGTAGTAATAGTAGTAGTAGTAGTAGTAATAGTAGTAGTAGTAATAGTAGTAGTAGTAATAGTAGTAGTAGTAGTAATTGCTGCAGAAACAATGGTAGAAATATAAACTGACAGAAATAATTTAAGTAATAAACAAAAATGTATACGATATTCAGGTTAAGACAAGAAGAGAGACATCAGCAAAGGAAGAGACAAAGAAATATAAATATTCAAGTGATCAATGAACGATGTTCTTTTATGTTTACCTTCATTGCTGTTGTGATTTGTGTGCTGAACGAGTAGGCGAATGCAGAATCTTGAAATGCACGTAGTAGAAATCAGCCTGGTATTAATACACCGCAACTCCTCCCTAATCAAGCAATGCTATTAAATAATATAAAATTTAAAAAAAATAAAATAAAAAAAATAAAAATAAATAAATTACATATAAAAAGTAAAGTGACTTCGCATTTGCGACGATGAACAGATAATTAATAATCAAAAACGAGAAAAATTTCATCTGATCTGTCAACAGCTGCACAAGTTAATATCCTCACAGTTTTACAACAACTACGTGTGCAGCCATGAAAATCAAATAAAAGTGAT
This sequence comes from Chrysomallon squamiferum, assembly GCA_012295275.1. Classification (NCBI taxonomy): domain Eukaryota; kingdom Metazoa; phylum Mollusca; class Gastropoda; order Neomphalida; family Peltospiridae; genus Chrysomallon; species Chrysomallon squamiferum. Next base: position 19,780,160 of record CM022677.1, read on the forward strand.
AGAATACATCAGAAGTATATGAAAATTCCCCCCCCCGCCTAAGTCCCCCGTCTCTCTCTCTCGGTCTCTGTCTCAGCTGATCCTTAATCAGTGACGATTATCAAGGTATCAGTCAGGTATATGCACATTTAATGATCAAGAACGAGAAAAGTTTCATCTGATCTGTCAAACAGCTGAACAAATTAATATCCTCACAGTTTTACAACTACGTGTGCAGTAATGAAAATCAAATAAAGTTGATATAATATATCAGAAATATGTGATGTTACCCTTTACGCACGTCTCTCTCACAACACACACACGTAGACTCAGATGCACATACACAACACACACACGTAGAAACAGATACACATACACAACACACACATGTAGACACAGACACACATACACAACACACACACGTAGACACAGACACACATACACAACACACACACGTAGACACACATATACACATACACAAGAGACACAGATACACATACACAACACACACATGTAGACACAGATACACATACACAACACACACACGTAGACACAGATATACATACACAACACACACACGTAGTCACACATACACATACACAACACACACACGTAGACACAGATACACATACACAACACACACACGTAGACACAGATACACATACACAACACACACACGTAGACACACAGATGCACATACACAACACACACACGTAGAAACAGATACACATACACAACACACACACGTAGACACACAGATACACATACACAACACACACGTACACACACAGATACACATACACAACACACACACGTAGACACACAGATACACATACACAACACACACACGTAGACTCAGATGCACATACACAACACACACACGTAGACTCAGATGCACATACACAGCACACACACGTAGACACACAGAGACACATACACAACACACACACGTAGAAACAGATAACATACACAACACACACACATAGACACACAGAGACACATACATACTCATATCGCTACTCGTTCGCTGCTCTGGAAACGAACACATTTGCCAATGTTCAGTTAACACACTGTGATTAACAGATGCATCGTGACACAAATTATCACACAACAGTCTTGTGCAGAAGATATGAATTAAAGTGACACGGTAATCTCTGGCTATTTCATCCAGAAACTTGCCTGTCTGTCAAACACAGGAGGATTTACATAACAGCGACCACATTTTAAACTTAATGGTAAATTTGTCGTTTGACTTCGGCTGTGCTTTTGCCCTAATCACGTGACCCCCGATTCCCTGAAATCTACGGAACATTGTAATTCTTCATAGGACCACCACACACAACATTTTATATGGCCTTTCATGTGTGCATCCTTTTTCGCATTAAAACAATTAAATCTTTGTCTTTGATCACGCATTCTTACCGAATATCACCTTACTTTTTTTTTTTTTTTTTTTTTTTAATTGTATATCACTCAGTCCGTAAGTTAAAATAAAAACTACAAGGTAATAAAACGATGATGCGGTGAAACATGAAACCGTTTAACACTTCACGTGTTGAACGTTCCGAGTCTGGAATTGAAATTAGGTTGTAGAGTTTCTACATCTTGAAATTAATGTGGTGTTAAGTTGTGTGCCTGAAACAATGGTATGTGCGTGACCGTCAGTTATATCCACAGAAGAATAAAAGAAGAGAATGAGAGAGTGTGAGACACAAACATATAGACAGAAAGAAACAGAAAGAAACTGCCTGATAGAGATTCAGACACAGATACAGACAAGATGTGTGTGTGTCTCTACAGTATTGATGTGTGTCTCTACTGATGACTGTGTGTCTCTACAGTATTGATGACTGATGACCTCTACAGTGATGACTCTCTACAGTATTGATGACTGAGTGTGTCTCTACAGTATTGATGACTGAGTGTGTCTCTACAGTATTGATGAGTGAGTGTGTCTCTACAGTATTGATGACTGTGTGTGTCTCTACAGTATTGATGAGTGAGTGTGTCTCTACAGTATTGATGACTGAGTGTGTCTCTACAGTATTGATGAGTGAGTGTGTCTCTACAGTATTGATGACTGAGTGTGTCTCTACAGTATTGATGACTGTGTGTGTCTCTACAGTATTGATGAGTGAGTGTGTCTCTACAGTATTGATGACTGAGTGTGTCTCTACAGTATTGATGACTGAGTGTGTCTCTACAGTATTGATGACTGAGTGTGTCTCTACAGTATTGATGACTGTGTGTGTCTCTACAGTATTGATGAGTGAGTGTGTCTCTACAGTATTGATGAGTGTGTCTCTACAGTATTGATGACTGTGTGTGTCTCTACAGTACTGATGACTGAGTGTGTCTCTACAGTATTGATGACTGAGTGTGTCTCTATAGTATTGATGAGTGAGTGTGTCTCTACAGTATTGATGATTGTGTGAATCTCTGGAGTTATATCTGCTTTAGATTTACGAGTTGTTTTCTTACCAGGATATGGTTAGGCTCGAAGAAGAAGTTGATGACGCTTGGATCATCAGTTTTGAAAGGAAATTTGTCACGGAAATGGACAATTCTACGCACATCTCTATTTGGACTTTGAACTTGAGTGAAGAACAGGCTGCTAACAAACTTTCCTATGTCGTTTACATCGATTATAATAAATATAGAAATACTAAACAGAAATAATAAGTAAATAAATAGATAAATAAATAAATAAATAAATAAATAAATAAATAAATAAATAAATAAATAAATAAATAAACAAAGATAAAAATAAAGGAAAGAATAAAAGTAAAAAAAAAATATATATATATATATTTATATAGATAAATGAAAAGTCAATAATAATGATAATTACATGTAAGGTGATGGTGGTGGTATGTATCGTTCTGTTCTATGGTGCATAGTACAATTTCTTTGGTGCTGACACGAAAAATAATATAGACCAGGACGTGTCGACATTGGGATTTATAAAACATCTTGAATAACATGCGTCTGTGTATTTGTTAAGTGAACCATGGAATACGAATATACAACAGTAAGAACAATGTGTTTTATTCCTTCCTTCCAGGATGTTTCATCAAATATGTTTAGGTATTTAAGAGCTGTTTTCATTGTTACGTTGAAATGGAAATTATTCGTTCTAGTACATATCAATACAGACATATGGTAGAATAGCATTCTTCGATCAAGTAAATAATTGAATAAACCGAAATATATATATATATATATATATATCTTTTCTGAGTAAAAAATACAAGAATGAAGAAATATAATTTAGCCATTCAATTTAACATTGTAAGAGATTCTGCTGTTTGTTTTTTTTCCCCATTACTAAGTGAACTGAAGAAACAGAGAGAAAGCAGTTTCCCCGCAAACGACCCAGGTTTCGTTATATCCAAAAAGAAAAAAGAAAAAATTGCTTACCGTTACTGACTGTTTTTGATAACAAGTAATATGAAATCATGTTACCATAAATTTATTTGGTATAATGGTTGATAATACAAATGCGTTTCTATAAAGTTATTCTTGAATAGGATCTATTCAAAAGATATAGTACGCAATTGTTATTGTCATGAAATTGATTCAATTTCAGTTTTAATGACGTCACCATATTTTACATATCGCCGCGTTACTTCATTATGACGTAGTTACGTAGTGTCGTTATGATATTTTACAATACTGAAGCATGACGTTATGACGTATTAAATTTATTATGACGTAGTTACTTATATGTACGTATTCGTGACGTTACCATATTATTTTGTAAAATATCGCAGCGTTAATCTGTTATCGACAGTTACTGAAATGAACGGACTCGTAATTATATTTGTATGATACCGCAGTGTATCTGTGTTACAAACGAGCAAACCTTTTACATTTTTCCTGTGATAGAATAAGAAAGAGATACATACAGCTGTGTATGCAATATTTTATTTTACGATGTTATGAATATATGATGAATATGATATAAAACTGAACTACCATCATAATTATGGATTATTCAGACGAGACCATGCAACATAAATGATTTTAATGACGTGTCGGTATGAATAAGCAAGAGATATTACATACATGTTGTAAATGATCAGAGGAAAACCTTTTTTTTTTTTATTATTCTCGGTTATGAAATTTACGCATTAAAATCACATGTTATCTCGGTTTCTCATTGGTTTAATAGTGAGTGAGTTGAAGTGTATTAATACCAGACTGATTTCTCTTTTACGTGGATTTCAAAATACTGCAGTCACCTACCCACTCAACATCAAAATGATATCAGCAATGAAGGTAAAAATAATATGAATATTTATTTATCACTGTCAATCTCTCTCTCTCTCTCTCTCTCTCTCTCTCTCTCTCTCTCTCTCTCTCTCTCTCTCTCTCTCTCTCTCTCTCCATACCTATATATATGTATGTATGGAAATTCACACTCATTCACACATACACGGTCGGACTCATGCACATACATTAGGATATCCTATCACGTCTGGCACAATTACTATTATTACAATTACTGTGATTACTACTTTTATTACTATTACTGTGATTACTACTATCAGTATTATTATAACTGTGATTACTACTTTTATTACTATTACTGTGATTACTACTTTTATTACTATAACTGTGATTACTACTATCATTATTACTATTACTGTGATTACTACTGTTATTACTAATACTGTGATTACTACTACTATAATTATTACTATAACTGTTATTACTACTTTTTTACTATAACTGTGATTACTGCTTTTATTACTATTACTGTGATTACTTCTACAATTATTATTACTATTACTGTGATTACTACAACTACTATTATTACTACTTTTATTACTATTACTATAATTTCTACTTTTATTACTATTACTGTGATTACTACTACTATTATTATTACTATTAATGTGATTACCACTATTATTATTACTATAACTGTGATTCTATTTTTATTACTATTACTGTGATTACTACTACTATTATTATTACTATTAATGTGATTACCACTATTATTATTACTATAACTGTGATTCTATTTTTATTACTATTACTGTGAATACTACTTTTATTTCTATTACTGTGATTACTTTTATTACTATTACTGTGATTACTATCATTATTACTATAACTGTGATTACTACTACTACTATTATTACTATTACTGTGATTACTACTACTATTATTATTATTACTGTGATTACTACTACTATTATTATTACTTCTGTTATTAATGTATTTCTGTGTATCTCGAAAATCGTCTGGCGGAGAAAAGGGGGGGACTGACATATGGGTGGTTATCGCTGCTTCTCCGCTAAAGACAAGTCAGTATGGTTTATCTTTGACAAGTCTCGCCCAGCTGTATAACAGGCCTCTGTAGTAACTGAACAATAAGTTAGGTTTTACATGTATTTATGTCAGGCATTTTTCGAGTTCGCTGTACCATAAAAAAAGTACCAAACAGTCGTAATACGTAAAAAGTAGCAACCAGTCGTAATAAACAGGTAAAAAACAAACAATATATATATATATATATATATATATATATATATATATATACTACCAACCAGTCGTTAAGAACCCGGATCAATAAATTCTTCGACTCGGAAACTTTCGGACATGTTTGAATCAACCTCAGTCCGGGACCGAAAGTTCATCTGATGAACGAACACGTGGCAGCTTTTCACAGCGAAGCACGCGAGGGTCCGCAAAGATTAGCTAAAACAATAATAGAGAATTATCTCTGGCGGAGAACCGGCCGATATCCATCCGATATACATCCGATATACATCCGATATACACCCGATATCCATCCGATATTCATCCGATATCCATCCGATATCCATCCGAATCTACGTCTGAGCTTTTCCGTGCCAGATCAATTATTGCTTCTGTTTCTTCTGCTAGTATCACCAAAGCTACAAGAACATAGAAATGTTATCAATACCACTACCATTCATACTACTACTACTACTACTATTACTACTACTACTACTACTACTGCTGCTGCTGCTCTGCTGCTACTACTACTAGCACCACCACCATAATACAACAGCTATTATTCCTATCTTCCTGTCATCATTATCAGCAGCAGCGACAACAGCATTGTCATCATTACAGTGGAGATCATTATGAATATCTGTGTTGTCATCGATGCTGTTGTCCCTGCTTTTCTTGATGTTGATTATTTTGTGACGTTGTCGATAACAAACTACATCAGTGTCAATGTTGTCATCATTTCAGATAATCTACGTTCAGTTTGTTGCCATGGTAATACTGCAATTCTCCTTCACACTTTACGGATATCAAGGGAAGTATTCTTCTTATTATTGTTGTTGTTGCTGTCGTCGTCGTCGTTGTTGTTCTTTTTCTTGTTGTTACTGTCGTTCTTAGCATTGTCTTTATTTATTT
>CM022677.1:19791540-19794040 GCA_012295275.1 Chrysomallon squamiferum
AGAACTGTATAGTGGCTGAAAGTCATAAAATACCTTAGGGGCCAGAAATGCCCCGAGGCCAGGCTTACCCCACCCTTTCACTACAGGTATGAATTCTGTATGCCTATGTCTGTCAGTCTCCCTGTGTGTACCTATGTCAGTGTGCCCATGTCTGTCTGTCACTCTCTGTATCTATGTATGCACGTCTCCCTCTACTTCTGTCTGTCTGTGATAATCAGACATACATAAGACAACAGAATATTCATTCCTAAATATATACCTATGTATAACCAGTGGTACGTGTCTTCTAAGGACACCAGTGATACGTGTCTTCTAGGGACACCAGTGATACGTGTCTTCTAGGGACACCAGAAGACATGGACCACTGGTGTCCGTATCAAAGAAGTACGACTGGAATCAGAATGAAACTAAACTTGAGAATCTTTCGTTTTTATAGTTTTTTCATTTTTGTTTATTAATTAATTAATTAATTAATTAATTTATTTATTTATTTATTTATTATTTATTTATTAATTTATTTGTTTGTTTATTTATTTATTATATATAGTAAAAACTATTGCTAAGGCTTCTGTACAGTCATGAAAAATAACTATAAACAAAAACAACAAATGATGGAAATCATTTAAATGTTCATACTCGAAAACTGTCAACAGTGAGAGCAGTACAGTCACGACACCATCCCCAAAACCTCACGTAGATCCACCCCTCGTTTAGTTGTTGTTTACGTTGATGTTGGTGTAGTTACTGATGCCTTCACTGGACATAATTTTCGAAATTAACTTGCTGCAACTGTTGTTTGACAGATCATATTATTATTTTTTTTTTTTTTTGCTTTCGTCCTCGGAAATCAGACATCACTTTACCTTTTATTTACTTTTTATTTTTAATGTTTATTCATTATATATATATATATATTTATTTATTTATTTATTTTAAATTTTTTTATTTATTTATATATTTTTTTTACCTCTTTCTATTTTCATTTATTTAAATATGTGTTGTGTTTATTTTTTTATTCTTTTATTGCTTTCCTGCCATTGGTTGATAAAGCACATGCTGAACTCCATTAATAGCAGACTGATTTCTGTAACGTGGATTTCAGAATACTGCAGTCACACATCAGCTCAACACCAAAAGTAAATCAGATATGAAGGTAAAAAATAATATGAATATTTACTGACAGATCGGTACCATTCTTTCTTTTTGCAGATGATACTACGACGTCTACTACTACTGCTACTACTACTACTACTACTACTGATAATAATAATAATAGTAGTATTACTCTGCCTTTTTCTATCATTTATTTTACTACTACTACTACTACTACTACTATCACTGCTACTACTATTATTACCCTCCTATTACTACTGCTACTACTATTACCCTACCACTATTACTACTACTATTACTTTACTACTATTACTACTACTACTACTACTACTAATATTAGTCTACTACTATTACTGCTACTATTACTCTACTATTAGTAACACTAATGCAGTTATTATTACCTTTGTTAATGCTGCAACTAGTATTAGTACATAACTATTGTTCTTTATTCTTTAACTTCTACTATTTTTGTGAACATAAATATCAGTGTTGTCATCGATGCTGTTATTTCTAGTTTTCTTGTTGTTGACTATTTTTTCCGACGTCGTCGTTAACAAACTACCTCATTGTCAACGTTGTCATCACAATTGTTCTTACAGATATTCTACTGTCAGTTCCTTCCTTTTATAATATTGCTATTCTCCTTCACTGTTAACGGAATTGGAAGCAAGTATTATTATTATTATTATTACTATTATTATTATTGTTATTACTACTTTATTATTATTATTGTTATTATTATCATTATTATTACTATTATTATTATTGTTATTACTATTTTATTATTATTGTTGTTATTATTATTAGTAGTAGTAGTATTGTTCTTGTTATTACTATTATTATTATTATTATTATTATTATTATTATTATTATTATTGTTGTTGTTGTTATAGTGTTGTTGTTGTTGTCGTTATTCTCATTATTGTCTTTGTCGATCTTAATCGAATTAATAATTATTTCTACTATTACTTCCAGCACTTTCACTAACACCATATAACTAATATTTTATTACCTTTGTTTATTACAATTATCATTGTATCAAACGAACGAATGAATTAACTAATTAATTAACGAACGAAGATGGTGCATATTGGTTTGTTGTCGACTGTGAGAAACGCCGTACCGCCGGCGACGTAGTTGTGAAGACGTGGGGGAATGGTGAACTGCAGTGTAAACACTACGACAGACAGGTGTGGACAGACTGTGTGACAGAGCAAGGAGAGACTCACCATGCGGGACACTGCGAGCGAGTACGGTGGATCGATCTGGTACGCGCTGCGAAAACACGATAACAGAGTTTATATATCTCATGTCGTCTGCACGTTACGTTGGTGTTGATGTTGATGTTGTTGTGAATGTTGCTGTTGGTGTACGTGATAGCAGAGTT
>CM022677.1:19799040-19839040 GCA_012295275.1 Chrysomallon squamiferum
CAACAACAAAACAAGAAAAAAGAACAAGGCCCAACAAGAAGAAAACAGTATATTTAAGGACGAATATGTTGGTGATCTTTTTGACAGAAACCAAAACACCAAGAGTTTGAAACTCCACATGTAATTTTAGAATTTAACGATGCTGCAAACACGACACCACCCCTAACAGATCAGATTATTTCCACGTTTATTCGTTTTATTTATTGTGTACACACACACACACACACACGCACACACATGTTGGTGTAGTTACTGATGCCATCACTGCACATGATGTTAGACGTTACGTGGATCTCAGTGTTCTGCTGTTGTCATCATTGTACATTAATTTTAGAAGTAACGTCGATACTGCCTGCTTTCATTGTACATTAATTTTAGATATTATGTTGCTGTTGTTACTGTTGCCATCATTGAACATTAATATTAGACGTTACGTTGATGCTGATGTAAATGCTGCCACTTTCGTTTTTCACGATTTTTGGTTGTTTTCCGATGTGACGTTGATGTTGATGTAGTTACAGATGCCAACACTGATAGGGATAGGCTTTGAGACATAGATGCAGGTAGACGCACCGACAGAGAGTATTATATGCATGCAGAATTCACAGATAAATAGATATATACATAGGTTAACTCACAAAAACACGGGTACCCTGATACATGATAGGGTTACATAGTTACTGATCAGATGAGAGAGAGAGAGAGAGAGAGAGAGAGAGAGAGAGAGAGAGAGAGAGAGAGAGAGAGAGAGAGAGAGAGAGAGAGAGAGAGAGAGAGAGATGGGGGAAGGTGGTAACATCACATATTTGTACTATATTTTATCGATTTTAATGACTCCCTCTATGTATGTATGTATGTATGTATGTATGAATGCACAATAATTATATAACGACACACACATACAACACATATATAAATATATTCATACATGCATATATGCGTACATAATTCATACATATCTATGTAAATATGAAATAAAAAATAGAGACACATTAACTGATATATACAAATGACTGAGCTATTTGAATATTCGCAGTTTTATGTTCCAAAGTTAAAACTGTAAACGATGTTGCTATAAATTTCCATATCTCAAATGGCTTGTGATTTTAATTTAGAAGCATTGAAAATATAGTTGCGTGCGTGTGTGTGTGTGTGTGTGTAGCCAGCTAGCCATCTGTCTAGCTGGGTATCCTATAACGAATCTAAATGATTCCAGAGCCTCGTTTGTTACAGGGTTCGTTGAAATATATCTTATAAGAGATGATCCGTTCCTGTTATGGGGTTCTGATATTCATAAGTAGAACCTTCTGTTATATGAATAGTCGTATAATTTGTCCGTTATAGTAACCCACTGTATCTATATCTATATTTATATTTATATTTATATATAGACAAACACACACACACATATGCACATACAAATACACACATGTAATCATGTGACCATCAAATATTTGTTTTAGAATTAAAACTAAAAAGAAACAGAGACAGACTGAGTGATATAGTGATACGGACACACACAATGATAAAAAACAAAACACAATTTCCACAAAATATTCTATATTTTGAATTTCTATGACAAAAGAATTTCAAATTTTCTTACATAGAAATCTTTAGTGACCTCAAAAACGTTGAGAGTCTCATTAGAAATCTGATTTTCCATCTTCATCAACAGCATATCTTACATAGCACCTGTCCACACAGATATACACACATTATATATATACATATATATATATATATATATATATATATATATATATACAAATATACATACACGGAGATACAGAAATACATAGATAGATCGATAGACAGATATAGATGTGGATAGATATATGGATAAATATATAAATACATATAAAGATACACACAGATAAAGACACATACATAGATAGATCGATAGACATATATATATATATATGAATTATGGATAATATATGGAATCTTTATATGTACTAGAAAGACAGATACAAACACAATACACACACACACACACAGATATGAATTATCGTAAATATGACAGACAAACATACATACAGATATATTTCTATATAGATAAATTTATTTTAATATAAATATATATGAACAAAAATATAGATAGATACACAGGTATATATATGTGTGTGTGTGTGTGTGTGTATATATCTATAGAATATTTTGTGTATCTAGATATATATGTAGATAGATAGATAGATAGACAGACAGACAGATAGATGGAGAGATACGTAAGCAGATTAGCAGAATATTCATGGAGAGAGAGATCAGGACAACTAGACTATTCTAAAGAGAAAATGTCTTACACTTATATAATCAGGCTTGAAGGAGAACTTGAAAATGTTTGACTCTTTAAGTTTAAAAGGAAGTGTAAACACCATAAAATCATGTTCTTCGATCGTATAAACATCTCTAAATACACGATAATTCATATCATAGTTCTGTCCATGTTCATTCTTGTCTATTTCCATCTGAAACCCCGCATTCGTAGTACTTCTGAACGTTATCTTTGCTCTGTGAACAACAATAATAATAATAACAAAATCAACAACAAATATAACAACCATTATACCAACAGCAACAGCAACAAGAACAACACTGTTAATAATAATACAACAAATACTACTACAACTACTACTACAGCAACTACTACTGGTACTACTACTAATACTGCTACTACAACTACTACTACTAATAATAATAAAAGTAATAATAGTTATTATTTTAAGAAGGAGAAGAACAACAACAACAAAAACAACAATAATACAAAACAATAAATGCAAAACAATAACAACAACAACAAGACGCATAAAGAACATATAAAAACAACTTACCCTCTGGTTGTATACTGTATCAATTCAACAAGAAATTGCGTTGAATAGGCTGGTTTTCCTGCTAAACCAATTTCGACAGGTCCGACCTCAAATAATAGCAAAGACGATGATGATAGTAGCAGGAATAGCACTACTAATTACATTACTTCTACAACTACTATTACTACTATTACTACTAACGTTAATAATAATATTATTATTATTATTATAACCCAAATAATTACATATTTGAAAATTAACAATATTTAATGCGAAAAACGGTATACCGGATAAAGTCACAAGAAATCGAAATATAGTTTAATATAATAATTTGTTTAATGGCAAAATTATATTCATATTTAAAAAGTTGTGTTTCTTATGAAGAACTCTAAGTCAGAGAGTATGTCTTCCACGTCAAAATTCATCACGTTATTTTAAATTTACTTTTTAATTATATTTGTTCAGACATTCTTCACAGTTCTGTAACTATACAGTTTATAAGAATAAAGTCATTGTCACTGACTTTGTCATTATAATAATAAAGTCGTGAGCATTATACTTAACAATAAGTACAATATCAACAACAAACAAAACGTAATGAGCAGACATCTACAACTTTAGTAACAACAACATGATCATCTCAGAGATATGTGCCAAATTAATTTTCCACGATAGAAGCATTAACAACAACAGCATCAACATTCCGTTTAAAGTCAGCGAGCCATCATAGCAGCAGCAGCGCCAATATCAACCTAACGTATGAAATTAGTGTACAGTTTTGACATCAACAACAACAGCAACATCAACGTAACGTCTAAAATGAATGCAGTATGATAGCAGCTGTAGCAACACCAACACCAACGTAACGTCTAAAGTGACAGCAACATTGACAACACCAACATCATGGTAACTTCTAAAGTGACAGCAACATTGACAACACCGACATCGTCGTAACGTCTAAAGTGACAGCAACATTGACAACACCAACATCGTCGTAACTTCTAAAGTGACAGCAAAACTGACAACACCAACATCAACGTAACGTCTAAAATTAGTGTACAGTTTTGCCATCAATAACAGCACCAACATCAATGTAACGTCTAAAGTGACAGCAACATTGACAACACCGACATCATCGTAACTTCTAAAGTGACAGCAACATTGACAACACCAACATCAACGTAACGTCTAAAGTGACAGCAACATTGACAACACCAACATCATCGTAACTTCTAAAGTGACAGCAACATTCACAACACCACCATCATCGTAACGTCTAAAGTGACAGCAACATTCACAACACCAACATCATCGTAACGTCTAAAGTGACAGCAACATTGACAACACCAACATCATCGTAACGTCTAAAGTGACAGCAACATTGACAACACCAACATCATCGTAACGTCTAAAGTGACAGCAACATTCACAACACCACCATCGTCGTAACGTACCAGGTTGTTCCACCGCACACGCTCGCAGTGTCCGAACTGGAGTTTCTGTCCGAACAGCGTCAGGCACGTTGTCCACGCCATTCTCTCGTACTCGTCACACTGGAGTTTAGCTTTGCCGTCTTTATACCAAACTTCCAGAATTACACCGCGTTCCGTACGACGTTTTCACAGTCTACAAGAAAAGAATACCTACCAGCTTCATTCATTATTTCATTTCATTTCATACAGAAATAATTATAATAACAAGCGTAATACTATTGGTTATGGTGACAGTCAAAGCACTAAAGCCAATAGTAGAAATACTATCAATTCTATCTATAAGAACAAAGACAACAATGAGAATAACCACAGCAACAACATCACAAACAGCTGAAATAATAATAATAATAATAATAATAATAATAATAATAATAATAATAATAATAATAATAATAATAATAATAATAACAATAATAATACTAATGACAAGAACAATAATATTATTAATAATAATGACAATAATAATAATAAAGTAGTAATAACAATAACAATAATAGTAATAAAAATGATAATAATAATAATAAGAGTAATAATAATAATAATAACAAAAAAATAATAATAATAATAATAATAATAATAAATAGTAATAATAATAATAATAATAATACTTGCCTTGAGTTCCGTTAACAGTGAAGGAGAATAGCAATATTATAAAAGGAAGGAACTGACAGTAGAATATCTGTAAGAACAATTGTGACGATAACGTTGACAGTGAGGTAGTTTGTTAACGACGACGTCGCAAAAAATTAGTCAAAAGTAAGAAAAATAGAAATAACAGCACCGATGACAACACTGATATTTATCTTCACAGGCTAGTAGAAGTTAATGCAACAACAGTGACAAAATTAATACTAAAAAGAAAAAAGTAAAGGTACTAATAGTAATAGCAGTATTAACAAAGGTAATAATAACTGCATTAGTGATAGCAATACTAGAGTAGTAGTAGTTGTAGTAGTATTAGTAGTAGTAGTAGTTGTAGTAGTATTAGTAGTAGTAGTAGTAGTAGTAATGGTAGTAGTAATAAAATAAATGATGGAAAAAGTCAGAGATATTTTTGTAACTGTAGTATTAGTATTAGTAGTAGCAGTAGTAGTAGTAGTAGCAGTAGTAGTAGTAGTAGCAGTAGTAGTAGACGTCGTAATATCAGCTGCAACAGAAAGAATGGTACACAAAGGAATTTCTAGCGAACGGTGAATAAATATTCATACTATTTTTTACCTTCATAGCTGATTTACTTTAGGTGTTGAGGGGATGGGTGACTGCTGTATTTTGAAATCCACGTATAAAAAATAAACACGAGAATTTTTTACAAAAATGAAAACAGAAAGAGGTAAAAAAAAAATACATAAAAAAATAAATAAACAATGTGTGTGTGTGTGTGTGTGTGTGTGTGTGTGTGTGTGTGTGTGTTATGAATAAACATTAATAATAAAAAGTAAATAAAAGGTAAAGTGATGTCTGATTTCCGAGGATGAAACCCAAAAAATAATATGATCTGTCAAACAACAGCTGCATATATATATATCTATATCTATATCTATATCTATCTATATATATATATATATATATATATATATATATATATATATATATATATATATATATATATATATATATATATATATATATATACATGTATAACGAATAAACGTTAAAATAATCTGATCTGTTAAACAACGCTTGCAGCAAGTCAAATTCTAAAATTACGTGCAATGTTGGCATCAGTAACTACACCAACATCAACGTAAACAACAACTAAACGAAGGGTGGATCTACGTGAGGTGTTAGGGGTGGTGTCGTGACTGTAGCATCGAGAAGAAGTACATGTGGAGTTTCAAACTCTTGGTGTTTTGGTTTAATAAACACTGAAACTGACTTCGTAGCTGTCAAAGATCACCCGCTATATTCGTCCTTGTATATACTGTTTTCTTCTTGTTGTTTTTTCTTTCCTGTCTTTCGCCTTGTTCTTTTTTTATTGTTTTGTTGCTGTTGTTGTTGTTGTTGTTCTTCTTCTTGCTGTCACAGTTGCAAGTTTTTGAGTATGAACATTTAAATAATTTTAATCTTTTTTGTTTTTGTTTATAGTTATTGTTCATGTCTATACATAAGCCTTCATATTGGTTTAATCTATATAAAATACCTGTCTCCTAGGTACACCAGTGGTACGTGTCTTCCAGGGACAGCAGCGTGGTCTAGGAAAAGTGTTCATACATCGAAGGGGTCGTCTCATCAGAGGTAAACAAAAATTAGAGATTATTTCTTTTGAACATGTTTACAATCTTTATTCACATCCATCACGTTACTCTACACTAGAGACATGAATAGCTGAGGCAGGAACATCACCATAGCACGAGCATCAGGCTTTCTCGATTTTAATAACTCCCTCTATGTATGTATTTATGAATGCACAATAACTATATAACGACACACACATACAACACATATTTAAATATATTCATACATACATATATGCGTACATAATTCATACATATCTATGTAAATATGAAATAGAAATCAGAGACATAGAGACACATTAACTGATATATATACACATGACTGAGCTATTTGAATATTCACAGTTTTATGTTTCAAAGTTGAAACTGTATACGATGTTGCTATAAATGTCCCAATCTCAAATGGCTTGTGATTTTAATTTAGATGCATTGATTATATAGTTGGGCGTGTATATGTAGATATATATATAGCCAGCTATCCATCTGTCTAGCTGGGTATCTTATAACGAATCTGAATGCTTCCAAAGTCTCGTTTGTTATAGGGTTCGTTGAAATATATCTTATAAGAGATGATCCGTTCCTGACCCCGAAATGCATCCTCTAGAAAATGAGATACACAGTATAAATAGCAAAATAAGTGTATAAATGTACATTTAAACTCGTGAAATGAAGAACGTCATTAATAATTCATTTTATCTCGCTGTTTCTAAGCTTGCAGGAAAGGAGTCAGAGGAATGGGGAGATCTAACTACCGAGAGGAATGGGGAGAGGGAAATGGGGAGATCTAACTACCGAGAAGAGATGGAAGGAGAGGAGTCAGAGGAATGGGGAGATCTAACTGCCGAGAAGAGATGGAAGGAGAGGAGTCTTCATTCCTAGCCCACTTTAGTGATTATAGACAAACTCCCTGTAGCAGGTATTTTAAAAAACAGGAATCCAGGGTTCACTGCTTCAACCCAGATTTCTGGACCTTCAAAAATTGGGCCATCTCTGTGTCATTTTAAAATATTAACGCCCGTTTCTACAGAACCAACATCAGGATGATATTGCTTAACAACTTTAGAAAGTTTACTCCAGCACCAGAAAACATCTTTCAGGTTTTGGGCTGGAATAACATGGCTTTGCTCCTTGACCTCATACTGCCCTGTCTCCTCAGAAATATTCTTCCGTGACCGTTTTGGGTACCTTCGTTCATTATTCATAGTAAAAACCTTTTGTTATATGAATAGTCGTAGTATAATCTATTCGTTATAGTAACCCACTGTATTTCTATTTATATTTATATGTATACATAAACACACAAACACACATACACATACACACATGTGACCATCAAATATTTTTTTTAGAATTAAAACTAAAAAGAAACAGAGACAGACTGAGTGATATAGTGAAACGGACACACACACAATGATAAAAAACAAAACACAATTTCCACAAAATATTCTATATTTTGAATTTCTATGACAAAAGAATTTCAAATTTTCTTACATAGAAATCCTTAGTGACCTCAAGAACGTTGAGAGTCTCGTTAGAAATATCATTTTCCATCTTCAGCAACAGCATATCCTTACATAGCACCTGTCCACACAGATACACACACTTTATATATATATATATATATATATATATATATATATATAGATAGATAGATAGATAGATAGATAGATAGATAGATAGATAGATAGATAGATAGATAGATAGATAGATAGATAGACAGATAGATAGATAGGTAGCTAGGTAGGTAGGTAGGCAAGTAAGTATGTATACCCAGATATGTAAAAAAAATATATACACAGATATATAGATAGATAGATATAGATAGATAGATAGATAGATAGATAGATAGATAGATAGATAGATAGATAGACAGATAGATAGATAGACAGATATAGATATAGATGTGAATAGATAAATGGATAAATAGGGAAATACACACACACACACACACACACATATATATATATATTAGAATGAGAGATAGTGATACAGATAATAACTGCCAGACAGACACACACACAGACAGACAGACGCACATACATAGAGATGTATTTCTATATATATAGATAAATTTGTTTATGCAGATAGATAGACTGATTAGTAGAACTATAGATAGGTACTCAGGTAGCCTGAAAGATAAATAAATAAATATATATGAAAAAAATATAGAGATAGCTAAATAGATAGACACACAGACAGATACACAGACAGATACACAGACAGACATAGATAGATAGATAGATAGATAGATAGATAGATAGATAGATAGATAGATAGATAGATAGATAGATAGATAGATAGATAGATGGATGGATGGATGGATGGAGAGATACGTAGGCAGTTTACAAGAATATTCATAGAGAGAGAGATCAGGGCAACTAGACTATAATAAAGAGAACCTTTCTCACACTTATAAAAGCCTTGAAATAGAATATGAATTTGTTTGACTGTCTAAGTTCAAAAGGAAGTCTTCGAGCCGTAGTGTCATATTCTCTAATCGAATCAACACCTCTAAATATACGATAATTCATATCATAGTTCTCTGTATGTTGATTCTGGTCTACTTCCATCTGAAACCCCGCATTCGTAGTACTTCTGAACGTTACCTTTGCTCTATGAATAATAATAATAATAATAATAATAATAATAATAATAATAATAATAATAATAATTATTATTATTATTATTATAACAACAACAACAACAATAACAACAGCAACAAATATCACAACCATTATGATTTTACCAACAGCGACAAGAACAAAACTACTACTACTAATACTGCTACAGCTACTACTACTAACAACAACAACAAAAACAACACTAATACAAAACAATAAATGCAAAACAATAACAACAACAAGAGACGCATAAAGAACATACAAAAACAACTTACCCTCTGGTTGTATACTGTATCAGTTCAATAAGAAATTCCGTTGAATAGGCTGGTTTTCCTGGTAAACCAATTTCAACAGGTCCGAGCTCAAATAATAGCAAAAACGATGATGATAGTAGTAGGAATAGTACTACTAATAACATTAGTTGTAGGAATGGTACTACTACTACTACTACTACTACTAACATTAATAATAATGATATTATTATTATTATTAGTAGTAGTAGTATTACCCAAATAATAATAATAACAACAACAACAACAATAACAATACCAATAACAATAACAATAATAATAATACAAGAAGAAGAAGAAGAAGAAGAAGAAGAAGAAGAAGAAGAGGAAGAAGAAGGAAAACAAAAGCAACACAAATATAAATAATAATAGCGAGAATAATAACAAAAATAAATATAAATAAAGCAGTAGCTATCATAAAATACAAAGTCAGCAATAGCATCAACGACATCAGCAGCGTTGTCAGAAAATACAATAAAAATCCAGGAAAACGTGCGCATCTTACTGACAATATACGCCAAAAGTAAGAAACGTTACAACAACAACAACAACACATGTCTAACATGTTTTGCCCAGGAATATTTGATAACCTTTTGGCAGAACCTGATTTACAAAAGTCAAAACAAGATTCCCTCACAGCTGTGTTATTCAATGCATGTTATCTCTTCTCCTTGGAAAAATAACAAAAAAAAAATATATATATTTTTGATATTTTGTGGTTTTACGTATATGTGGACATAGCACGTGCTGTTAAATGGTTACCTGAAACAGCGTGCAAAACGTCACGTGATCGTTAACAAAGAATGGAACTGAAACGTCTTCGAAGTGTATTCATTATTATAAAAAAAAATGAATTGAAATTGGAAAGTTAATTCACAGTGCTGTCACTAAAGATAATAACCTGTGTAAGTTTAGAACCTCTAATGTTAAACTCCCTCCTGAAACTGGACGATGGTTTTATATTCTAAGAGGAAACAGAAAATGTCACATTTGTAATCTTGACAAACTAGGAGAGGAATATAACTATATATTTGAATGTAATGATCGTATAATATTCAATGCGAAAAATGGTAAATACACTAGGCATCCAAATATAGTTTTATATAATAATTTGTTTAATAGCAAAAATTATATTCATATTTAAAAAGTTGTGTTTGTCAATAAGAACTCTAAGTTGGAGAGTATATCCTCCACGCACGTGATTTTAAGTTTAATTTTTTGCTATATTTGTTCCGACATTCTTCCCTGTTCTGTAACTATACAGTTTATTAGAATAAAGTTATTGTCCTGTATTAATTATAATAATAAAGTCTTCAGCTTTATAGTCAACAACAACAAAGAGAACGTAATGAACAGAAATCTACAACATTCAGTAACAATAACATGATCATCTAAGAGATATGTGCCAAATTAATTTTCCACGATAGAAGTATTAACAACACCAGCATCAACGTTCCGTTTAAAGTCAACGAGTCATGACTGCAGCATCAACACCAACATCAACCTAACGTCTAAAATTATGCCATTAATAGGAACCCCACCATCAACGCAACGTCTAAAATTAATGCAGTATGACAGCAGCAGTAGCAACACCACCATCAACGCAACGTCTAAAATTAATGCAGTATGATAGCAGCAGTAGCAACACCACCATCAACGCAACGTCTAAAATTATGTACAGTGATAGCAGCAGTAGCAACACCAACATCATCGTAACGTCTAATTATAATCTGTACACTAATAGCAACATTCACAACAGCACCAACATCAACGTAACGTGCAGACATGAGATATATAAACTCTGTTATCGTGTTTTCGCAGCACCTACCAGATTGATCCACAGCACTCTCTCGCAGTGTCCCGCAAGGCGTTTTTCTCCGAACAGTGTTATGCAGTTTGTCCATTCCTGTCGCTCGTACTCTTCACACTTCAGCTTAGCTTTGCCGTCTTTATTCGAGGCTTCCATAACTACATCTCCTTCCAAACGACGTTTTTCACAGTCTACAGGAAACGAATGTACGCCATTTTCATTGATTCGTTTCGTTTCATACAGTAATAATTATAATGACAAACGTAATAATATTAGTTATGGTGATAGTCAAAGCGGTAAAGCTGATGGTAGAAATAATATTAATTCTAACAACAACAAAGACAACGATGAGAATAACCATAACAACAACAACAATAATAATAATAATAATAATAATAGTAAGAGTAATAATAATAATAACAACAAAAACAACAACAACAACAACAATAATAACAATAATAATAATAATAATAATAATAATAATAATAATAATAATAATAATAATAATAATAATAATAATACTTGCCTTCCATTCCGTTAACAGTGAAGGAGAATAGCAATATTATAAAAGGAAGGAACTGACAGTAGAATATCTGTAAGAACAATTGTGATGACAATGAGGTAGTTTGTTATCGACGACGTCGCAAAATAGTCAACAGCAAGAAAACTAGAAATAAACACTGATATTTATGTTCACAGAATAGTGAAAGTTAATGCAATAACAGTGACAAAATTAATACTAGAAAGAAAATAGTAAAGGTACTAGTAGTAGTAGCAGTATTAATAAAGGTAATAATAACTGCATTAGTGATAGTAATAGTAGGGTAAATGTAGTAGTAGTGATAGTAGTAGTAGTAGTATTAATAGTAGTAGAATAATAGTACTAGTAATAGTAGTAGTAGTAATAGGAGAGTAATAATAGTAGTAGCAGTGATGACATTTGTTGTAGTAGAAGTAGTAGTGATAGTAGTAAAAAAATAAATGATAGAAAAAATCACAGTGTTGTAATAGTAGTATTAGTATCTGTATCAGTAGTAGTAGTAGCAGTAGTAGTAGAAGTCGTAGTAGCAGTTGCAAGAGCAAGAATGGTACACAAAGGAATTTCTAGCGGTCAGTGAGTAAATATTCATACTATTTTCACCTTCATAGCTGATTTACTTTTGAGTGTTGAGCATATAGGTGACTGCTGTATTCTGAAATAAAAAACGTATAAAAAATAAACACAACAATTATTTACAAAAATGAAAACAGAAAGAGATAAAAAAAAAAAAAAATAAAAAAGTTTTTATACAGTTTTTTAAAAAAATAATAAATAAATAAAACGTTTTTTTATAAAATAATAAAAAAATAGATAAATATATATATATATATATATACACATGTACATGTATATATGTAATCAATTATCAATAAAATAATCTGATCTGTTAAACAACAGCTGCAGCAAGTTAATTTCTACAGTTATCTGCAGTGATGTCATCAGTAACTACACCAACATCAAAGTAAAAAACAACAAAACGAGGGGCAGCTCTGCATGCGTTTTAGGGACACAGTGGTGCGTGTCTTCTAGGGACACAGTGGTGCGTGTCTTCTAGGGACACAGTGGTGCGTGTCTTCTAGGGACACAGTGGTGCATGTCTTCTAGGGACACAGTGGTGCATGTCTTCTAGGGACACAGTGCATGTCTTCTAGAGACACAGTGGTGCATGTCTTCTAGGGACACAGTGGTGCATGTCTTCTAGGGACACAGTGGTGCATGTCTTCTAGGGACACAGTGGTGCATGTCTTCTAGGGACACAGTGGTGCATGTCTTCTAGGACACAGTGGTGCATGTCTTCTAGGGACACAGTGGTACATGTCTTCTAGGAACACAGTGGTGCATGTCTTCTAGGGACACAGTGGTGCATGTCTTCTAGGGACACAGTGGTGCATGTCTTCTAGGGACACAGTGGTACGTGTCTTCTAGGGACACAGTGGTGCATGTCTTCTAGGGACACAATGGTGCATTCTTCTAAGGTGTCCATGTCTTCAGGGACACAGGGTACAAAAATTACAGGACATTTTCTTTTAGGGACACAGTGGTGCAATCTTTATTCACAGTCCATCACGTCAGTACAGACAGTGGTGCGTGTCTTCTAACACAGTGGTGGACATCTTCTAGGACACAGTGGTGCATGGCTTTCTCGTAAGATACAGTGGTGCGTGTCTTCCTTGTTCAGTGATGCATGTCTAAACGAAACAAATTGGTGCAAGTCATAAAACATGACAAGGATAAGGTTTTGTTTATATTTTAAAAACACAGGGTGCAACATCTTTCGAGGACAAGCATAAATATGCATGGGATGATGCTGAATGTTTGAGTTATCAAAACACAGTGGTGCCAAATGACGTTTTAGTTGGTAATGCAGGATCAGTGGTGCGTGTCGTCTAGGGACTGAAAAAGAACCCTGGGACACAATGGTGCATGTATTTCTAAAAATAACAGGTTGTAACGGAGACACAGTGGTCTCCTCATTAACACACAGTGGTGCCCTTCTAGGAACACAGTGGTGCGTGTCTTCTAGGGACAACAGTGGTCCTGTTTCTAGGGACACAGTGGTAGATGTTAGCTTTCCGTGAAAATGATATAAAGTCTTCTGGGACACAGTGAAATGTTGTTATTTGGAAACCATTGGTGTGTGGGTTCTAGGGACACAGTTCCAACCGGTCTCTAGAACTACAGTGGTGCGTGTCTTCTAGGACACAGTGGTGCGTGTCTTCTAGGGACACAGTGGTACATAAAACATGACAAGGATAAGGTTTTGTTTATATTTTAAAAACCAGGCTGCAACATCACATTTTGGTTAGAGAGATCAGTTTTACACCGTACAAGACAGACTAACTGGGTGTACAGATCCAGCTGACTTTGTTAACTATGAGTTTTTACCGTTCTGTTTAAGTAACTACAAGGTAGTTTAACGTGACATTTTAACAAATAGCTATATTTATATATACACACACAGATAGCTATATGTATTGAAGTATTATAACCATTAGCTGAATGATAGCTGGTAATCTGAGATGAGTCCGATCAAAGTAAACTGTAGTTATTATCTCTAAACCAGTATAAACTGTAGTTATTATCTCTAAACCAGTATAAACTGTAGTTATTATCTTTAAACCAGTAGGTGAGAATGGCGGGGAATCATAGCACAACCTCAGTAATTGTAATCATCGATAACACAGTAGTAGTAGTAGTATTAACTGACTGTCACGTCAACGTTATTTTGATACTCTTTGCATCTTCAAATATTTATTTTTGTAATGCTATTTTACCTTGACGGATAAACATATTTAATATACCCCATATGTTCACTTATGTTGTGAGAGTAATTTTGTGGCGTATGACTGTTTGTAATCAAACCGTTGTAAGTACAGAAAGTTTACTCGGTAAATAACTATCATTATACATCATTATCAGTCCCTCTGTCTGAAAGGTGTTGAGATATTACTGGTTCAGAATGGATGAAAGAATATTCTAATATTTACGAATTTAGAATTCAGTTTATTAACAATAATAACGATGATGATGATGATGATGATGACGATGACGAAGCATATCTAAACATACTGCCATGTCTTTCACTCAGTTTCTGAGACCTTTAATGGAATGTCTGCGTGTGCGTTTGTGCGTACATACAGATATATAAGAAATGAACGTATTTCAACGTTACTAAATATGTAAATATTTCTCCGATACTATAATTGTTGCCTTCAATAATGATTTAATAAAAAAAAATAAAAAAAAAAATAAATAAAAATAATAATAATTAAATAATAATAATAATAATAATAATGATAATGATAATGATAATGATGATAATAATAATAATAATAATAATAATAATAATAATAATAATAATAATAATAATAATAATAATAATAATGATAAATACACAAACAGTTTCGCTCTGTAACTACGAACGTTAATTACTGGAAAGAAACATTATCATAGATTTACCAACATATTTACGTTAAAAAAAAATTTAAAATAAATAAAACCAAAAACAATTAAAAAACATAAAAATTATATTACAATTTGTATATGTTCATAATTTATTTCAATCGTGATCATTATAATATATAACATACAAATATATAAAAACCAAAAATATAATTTCATTATTTTGTTACAGAAAAGAAAAATGGTTGTACGAGTATTTTGTCGTTTTAACCTTTTATGGTTAAGTAGAATCTTAATTCTCGGGAAAAAAAAAAATTAAATAATCTAGAAATTTTTATTTTAAAAATTTATTTACCAAAACATTTATACAATACAATTACAGAAATTATTCATGTGTATTGAAAATACACGTTTAACAACATTAAAATAGAAATGACAACTCATCTTGTATCTATTGTTCTGTTACACACACACACACTCCCTCTCACACATGCATATAAACCAAAACACACTTGGATGTACACACAAAACACTTTTTTTTTTTTTTTTTTTAAAAACATACAAGAAGAATTAAAAGTGGAACAAAACAAAAAAAATAAAAATTAAAACAACAATGTTTTAACAGTAACATTGGATGTTTCTTCTTATTATTTCGTTTTAAATTATTATTTGACCATGACACAAAGCAACATTTGGCCAGGTTCAAATAATGATTTGATTTGGCACCAGCGATTTGTCAGAATCTTCTGTCATGAGTTCAAGGCAGAGTACCTACAAAAATCAAATAATAATAATGATAATAATGATGATGATGATGATGATGATGATGATGATGATAATAATAAAATAACAAATATAATATAATATATAAACAAGTATATATATGTAAATGAACTATTAAAAATCTGACAACTATTTTATTTTTAAAAATTATATTTACCAAAACTTTTACTATTCAAACAGTTATAGAAAGTATCCATGATGAATAAATAAACAAAAAATTAAAATAAATGTAAAATATAGATAATGAAGAATACTACAGTTATTTTCAACTGTAAGTAGTTATTAAGTTAAATTTAGTTTATTAAGAGAAATAATGATAGTGGTTTCGGAGCATTTGTGTTAATAGTAGAAGTGGTAGAAATACAGATAAAAGTAGTAGTAGTAGTAGTAGTGATGGTGGTAGTAGCATCAGTAATAGTTGCAATAGTAGTAGGAATAGTTGTAACTGGCAGTAGTAGTGGGTGGTGATGGTAAAAGTAGTAACAGTTAGTGGTGGTGGTGGTGACTAGTAGTAGTAGTAGCAGTATATAAAGTAGTAGTATTAACAGAACTAATAACAACAACTGTATTGATAGTAGCAATAGCAGTAGCTGTAGAGGCTGAAGTATTACTCAAAGAGCAGCAGTAGTAGTGGTAGAAATTAAGTATAAACAGAGTGGTGATGTAATAGTAATTTAGTAGCAGATATTAACAGAAATAGCAGAAGTTCCAATGATGTTATTGGTGATGGATTAGTAGTAATAGATGTCATCATAAATAGTAGTAGAACAGTTCCAATGGAATTAATTGTATTAGTAGTAACTGTATCAGTAGTAATAACAACAATAACAGTAATAATAGTAGTAATATTAGTAAACAATAGTAACAGTAGTAATAATAATAGTAATAGTGGTAATAATAGTAGCAATAGTAGTAATAGTAGTAGCAATAATAGTAATAATAGTAGCAATAATAGTAATATTAGTAGTAGTAGTAGTAACAGAATATAATAACAGTAGCAACAATAGTAGTAATAGTTGTGATACCATCAAGATGTGAGACGTTCATGCAGAGTCCACTGTTTCCATTCCGTCATCATCACCGTCGCCGTCAGCGTCATCACCTTCCTTCTGCACTGGTTTCTCATAGGCCCTGTCAGAGGGCGTGACAACCACACCTTCCCACACACTCATCTCCGTGGCAATACCTGAAATATCTCCTGCCATTACAACGTACAACTCTATGTAGTTTATACATCCTTAAAAAACACAACTGTGTAGTTTATACATCTTTACAACAGACAACTGTGTGTAGTTTATACATCCTTAAAAAACACAACTGTGTGTAGTTTATACATCTTTACAACAGACAACTGTGTGTAGTTTATACATCCTTAAAAAACACAACTGTGTGTATGTACATGTTTACAACAGACAACTGTGTGTAGTTTATACATCCTTAAAAAACACAACTGTGTGTAGTTTATACATCTTTACAACAGACAACTGTGTGTGTAGTTTATACATCCTTAAAAAACACAACTGTGTGTAGTTTATACATCCTTAAAAAGACAACTGTGTGTAGTTTATACATCTTTAAAACAGACAACTGTGTGTAGTTTATACATCTTTACAACAGACAACTGTGTGTAGTTTATACATCTTTACAACAGACAACTGTGTGTGTAGTTTATACATCTTTACAACAGACAACTGTGTGTGTAGTTTATACATCTTTACAACAGACAACTGTGTGTGTAGTTTATACATCTTTACAACAGACAACTGTGTGTGTATTTTATACATCTTTACAACAGACAACTGTGTGTGTAGTTTATACATCTTTACAACAGACAACTGTGTGTGTAGTTTATAAGTTATTAATATATATATATATAAAATGTCTTGATTTTCTGTGAACACAGAGATGCCAAAATGGAAATCTTAGAAAGAACTTGCATTTTCTGAATTATCAAACAATATTTCCAACTTCTTTTGTCAAATTACTGATTATTATTTATTTATTTATTTAGTAAACAAACATATACTGTTGTTCTTGATCACTGAAAGTTGGAACCATTAAGGCAAATTTATCCAAAGACAAACTGTAAACACACACTTCCAAATACTGTTGTGCATAATTTTGTGGGTTTTTTTTAACAATCTGTTAGATTTGGTTTTGTTCAGGTGATTAATTCCTAAGAAGCTTTTGAATACACAGATACAATAGCAACTTAAACAGTCGTGCTTCAGTAATTCATGTTTTCATCAAATACTGAAGATGAGAGCACCAAATTGATGAAAAAAAAAAAAAAAAATCTCCCTGTTTTCTAAATTAATACGAACTGAAACCATAAGTTTTATTTCTTTACAAAATAGCATTTCACTTATTAAACATTAAGCCTACTGAAACAAAATAAGTAACATAATGGTTTAAAGCACATAAATGTTTTAGTTTTTTATTCATTCATTCATTCATTCATTCATTTATTTATTTATTTATTTATTTATTTTAAATTAATCTAAAAAATATACATATGTCATTATGTGTCTGTTTTCTTTATATATATATTATTAAGAGACACTATTTAAAAATAAATAAATAAATAAATAAATAAATAAAAATTTAACCTTTCAGTATGGTGGAGTATTAAAATGTTCTGTACTCTACATAACAAACAAATTTCTCAAAACTGCTTCCATTGACTTTTTAGAATATGCAGCGTTAAATAGCTTTAGATGTATCCTACATTCTGATTGGCTTGTTTGCATTAATTCAACCAATGGGAAAAACTGACATATCTGAAATGGATTAATCCTTAATAACTCAAAACAAAATAAAAGATTGGTCAGTACTGCCCCAAAATTTGAGTATTGCTACTGTTTATTTATTTGCTTGCTTATTAACTTATTTGTTCTTTTGTTTTATTTATTTGTTTATATATTTATTTATGTCTATTATTTATTTACTCATTTCTTTATTTATTTATCTGCTTATTTATTTGTTTATTTATTTCTTTGTTTCTACATTTATTTGTTTCTGTACTAATTTATTTATTTTTTTCTCTTGGAGAAACGTGTTTGCTTTGGTTGTCTTTTGAAGATATTTTCCAGAAAGGCATGTTAAAAGGGTTAGTAAATATATATTTATTTATTTATTTCTCTTGGAAACATGTTTGCTTTGGTTGTCTTTTGAAGATATTTTCCAGAAAGGCATGATAAAAGGGGTTAGTAAATATATATTTATTTATTTTTCTTTGCTTGGAAACGTATTTGCTTTGGTTGTCTTTTGAAGATATTTTCCAGTGTGGCATGTTACAAGGGTTAGTAAATATTCATGTTTTATTTAAAAGCGACACTTACTTGCATTTCCTTCCATCCCCAGAATCTGTTTATATCCGCCATGACTCAAAACTCTCAGAAGAGTCTGGGCAGTATAGCACACTTGGTCCTGATTGGGCGAAAATAAATAAATAAATAAATAAATAAATAAATAAATAAATAATAATAATAGTAGTAGTAGTAGTAACAATAATAATTATAATGACTACAATAATAACGAAAATAATAATAATGATTAAAAAAAAGTATTGTTCTCACGATAAAATAATTTTTTTTGTAAATGTACCCACAGAAACCTACCCCCACATGCACACCTCTATAACCACACCTACTGTCCCAGTGTAATAACTGAGAGTATCTAAGAACGCCTTCCCCCACCTACACCCCACCCTGCAGTCTCACCTGCTGTTCCAGTGTCATCACTGTGTGTATTCTCACTGTGCCTTGTTCACACGGGTCGGTGATGCCCACTGAGCCAGGTAAGAAGAAACCTGCAGCCAACAGCTGTAAACAGCGCCTGGTCAAACAAACAATTTTGTTAAACAGCCCTGGTCAAACATAAAACAAACAGTTTTGTTATTTTAGCCTAGAAACAGGATTTGGTGAAACAAACAGTTCTTTATCATTAGCCTGTAAACAAAATCTACAGAAACAAATAATTATTTTTCTTTGGCCTACAAACAGAATGTGGTCAAATCCATAATGTAAAACACTTTTTTTCAGCTTATGTACTGCAAAAGCCAAATTTTTTTTATATGGACAAATTTTCAAATTTTCAATTATATTTATTATTATTATTACTATGAAAAAAAAAATAATAATAATAATATATTTTTTTTTACAATAGATTAGAAGGAGTAGTAAGCTGAAAAATGCATTTTCCACAAATTTTATAAAATGTTTTACCAATGACCTTGCTATCTTCTGAATCAATTTTCCATAGCAGTTAATCCCAAAATATATTAAGATTAATCAGTATTTGAAATAAGATTTTTATTTTTAATGGAACCCATTGCCTTATTTTTAATTAAATGAACATAAGAGATATGGGTGTTTTTTTCCCCAAGTCTGATTTAGATTGGAGAAATCCACTCCCATATTTTTTTGTTACATGGACATGTGCTCTTTTTTTTTTTTCTTCTTTTTTTTTAAAATGATTTAGAGAAAGGAAGCCCACTATCATATTTTTAATTAAAATGGAAACAATTTACTTATTTACCAGAATAAACGGTTTTAGATGCAGAGTGATTTTTTTTATTTATTTTATTTTTTTTAAATGATGATTTAGATAAAGGGATAATTAAATGTTTCACTTACTTAAAAGCGCAGTTGATGGCTAGAGGCTGTCTAGATGGGTTGTTCATAACAGCAAAATGAGACTGAAATCATAAATAAATAAGTAAATAAATAAACAAATAAATAAATATACAAAGAAACAAATAAATATACAAAGAAACAAATAAACATAAAAAGAAACAAACAAATGAACATCTCTTTAATTTTTCTTCTTTTTTTTTAAAGCATTCACAGTAATGGTGGTGATGGTTAAAAAAATTGTAATAACAGGAATAGTAAAAATAATGGCAGCAACAGTAGTAATAATAACAATAATAATGGTAATAGTAAAAACAATAGTAATGCTAACAGAAGTAACATAGCAGCTGAAGTAGTAGAAATAATAATAATAATAATAATAATAATAATAATAATAATAATAATAATAATAAATAATAGTTTTATTATGATTTTCATAATTAATCACATTTCATATTTTTCAAAAAATTAAAATTATATTTAAAAAAATTACTACTACTACTGCTAATAATAATAATAATAATAACAATAATAAAAATAATAACAATAATAATAATAATAATAATAATAAATAATGTTATTATGATTTTCATTAATCACATTTCATATTTTTCAAAAAATAAAAATTAAATTTAACAGAATTACTACTACTACTACTACTACTACTGCTAATAATAATAACAATAATAATAATAATAATAAAAAAAATAATAAAAATAAATAATAATAATAATAATAATAATAATAATAATAAAAACTAACAATAAGAATCATAAAACAAACCAGTAAAATTACTTAATCCAAATTTAATGGCTGCAAACCTTTCCTTTTCATCCTCATTTTTTTTTTCAAATAATATTAAATTATTTTTTTCAGAACCTTGATACTATCAACAACAAAAACAACAAAAAAAATTTAAATTCCACTTCAAACTGAGAACAAAACAAATGAAAAACTAACATACATGAATATACATACATACAGGTTGACAATCACTTATCCAAAATAAAAAAAATAAAAAATAAAAAACTGCAAATAATTTGAAGTAAGGAGCTTTGATTGGAATGGAATAAAACACTGGCCTGCAAATAACTCCGATTGAGAATTTTTCTTTTGCAATTGATAATGATGCACAACTCTGGTCAGAAAGAACAACACTATAGCAACAAATATAGTGCTAATGCTATATTTGGAGTAAGGTAAACCAATCATATAAAATATAAATGACGTTTCAGTAATCAAGTGAGGAGCTTTGGTTGGAATAAAAAAATATTTGTTCAGTGCTTATTCACATTAATATTGTTGTATTAATTAATTTAATAATCATCAGCTCTGATGACAATGGAATGAAACCTAACATGGATGCATTCACCGTGCAAACACACACACACACACACAGTGAAAAGAAAAAACAGGAGCCATAGTTGGAAAGGGATAAGTTAATTACCTGGAGTGTACAGCATTTTCTTCAAACCAGCGGGCGTGTCTCACTGCTGCTAGGTGTCCATGCATCACCTTCCCATCCACTGCAAAAATAACACAGTTGTCTTCAACCGTTTCCATGGCGACATTAAAATAATTATTTAATGTGTGTATGTGTGTACATGAGTGTATGAAATATATATATATATATATCAGAGAAAAGTAATGTAAATAATATTATAATTCATTGAAAAAGATTAATAAAAAGTATCTCTCTCTCTCTCTCTCCTTATCTGTCTATATATCTACCTACACACACACACACAATATAAATAAATACTAATGTTTTAAATCTTGTCTTAATAATCATCGATTTCTCAGTAATTTCAGCTAAAAAAACAAACAACTAACTCCTAATTTAAAAAAATTCACTAAAAAAAAATAAATCAAATCAAAAATACTAATAAAAACAACTAACTGTGAAGGGAATACTTTAAATGTTTTGTTTCACTCACTGTGCAAGGCAGGATCTAGTTTTTTGAGATTTGGAGGAATAGTTGCGACTAAACATTTAACACTTGCATCTGCCGAACTGATTTCAAACCCTGTGTCGTTTGTCAACATACTGAGTACTGAAATAAAGAGAAAACAAAATATATCAAAGTTTTGTAAATTCTAAAACAAAATAGTTCCAAGAATGGTACGAGTACTGAAATTAAGAGAATTTTTTTTAATAAACTTTAGTTAATTCTAAAACAAAATATTTCCAATAATGGTAAATTCTAAAACGAAATAAGGAAATAAATATAAAATGAATAAATAAATAAATAACTGAGCAAGAAAATAAATAAATAAATAAATGAGTAAATAAATAAATCAATCAATCAGAAAATAAATAAGGAAATAAGAAAAAAAAAAAAAATAAATAAGTAAAATGAGTAAATAAATAAGCAAATAAATAAGTAAATAAATAAATGGATAAATAAATAACTAAGGAGGTATGTAAGCAAGTATGTAAGTAAGTAAATAAGTAAATAAATAAGTCAAAAAAAAGAAAACGAGAGGTAGTCAGAAGATAGGACTTTTTTTATTTTAGTAAATAAGTAAGTAAGTATGTAAGTAAGTAAATAAGTAAATAAATAAATAAGTCAAAAAGAAAAAGAGACAGAGGGAGTCAAAAGAAGATAGGATTTTTAAAAAATTTTACCTTCGTTTGGGTCTTGGATTTTCAGTTCATCTACAACCTTGTTTCCAAGAGCAGCTACGGCTTCCTCTAGTTAAAAATAAATAAATAAAACACAGTGTATAATATTCCTCATACTAGCAGCATGTGTATGAATGCTTTATATGTTGTTATATTTTGTGTATGTATGTCTGTATCAGTGTTTATATTGTCACTCTCTCTCTACAACAGAAACACTAATAATACTGCTCCTTATAATAATAATAATAATAATCAAAATATAATAAATAAAACAATCCCCAAAAATACAAATTTAAAAATAAGTTAATAATAACCTGCTGACTGAAAAATTTAAAATTATTTTGTTTCTAACACTGCATCTGCCATCAACGTTACATCAAACAATTCAGCAACAACAACTTACTAGTTGGCAGTGTTTTAAACATGACAACGATGTCTGCGATGTTGCAGCCAGCCATCATCGTTCCCTTCTTAAATGATCCAACCTGCCTAACTTCTTCTAATTGCTGCAAGCAAAAAATAATAATAAAAAAACACACATATATATATATATATATATATATAGAAAAAATATTTAAAAAACCAAAAGTAATATAGAAATACCATGTTTTTTTTGTTTTTTTAAAGAAATGAAAACGTTTTTACTGCCAATTAACTCTTTCAGAAATGTAAGTCTATATAAAACTAGTTAAAGTGGAGAGAGAGAGAGAGAGAGAGAGAGAGAGAGAGAGAGAGAGAGAGAGAGAGAGAGAGAGAGAGAGAGAGAGAGAGAGAGAGAGAAGAGAGAGAGAGAGAGAGAGCAATTACACAACTTTGATTATTCTCCCCAGTGCTTTTTTAACAATCCTGATTAACATGAAGAAAGAAAGCAAGGCAGAGAAAAAGAAACAGAGAAAATAACACACACAGACAGACAGACAGATAAATATTACAAATGTTACCGCAGCATCAAAAGACCCGGGCACTATGACTAGGTTGTCAAGGATACTCTGCATCTTGGTTACTAGGGCAAGAATGGAGGCCTGTTCTACAGCATTAGGTGTCAGGTCATTGTTTCTTTTCAACAGAGCCTAATATGTGTTAAAAAAATATATATATTCAAAATCTGAGTCTTTATTATTATTATTACTATTATTATCATTATTAATAATTAATTATTATTCTGAAAGAATCACTATTTCATCTTAACAAAGCCTAAATTTAGAAGAAAAACATTACTTTTCATCATCATTATTATTAAAATTATTATTATTATTATTAGCATTATTGTTATTAGGATTATTATTATTAGTAGTAGTATTAGTAGTTGAATATTATTACTATTATTATTATTCTTATTGCAAAAGAATTATTTAAGAAAAAATGTCGTTTCTAAATATTATTAATTTACATTATTATTGTTATAATTGTTATTAGCATTATTCATTATTGTTACAATGTTAGTAATAGTAGTAGCATTATTATTAATATCATTACTATTATTATTCTGAAAGAATCATCATTTTCTTTTAACAATGCCTAATTTTAAAACCATCTTTTTATTATTATTAAATTACAATATTATTATTATTATTATTATTATTGTTTTTGTTTCTTTTGTTATCAATATTATTACAGTTAATTAAAATATTTTTTTTTTTATCACCAACATTATTCTGATTTTTATTTCATTATGTTCATTCTTAATATTACTATTAATGTCATCACTCGTGTTGTTGATATTATTATTATTATTGTTATTGTTTTTATTGTTATTGTTATTACTGTTATTACTAATATTGTTGTTGTTATATTTACCTCAGTAAATGCTTTTTCATCAGGAACTGACCTTGCCCGTGGAAATGCTGATTCACACTAAAAATTAATAAAAATAAAACATAAATAAATAAATATACAAATAAATATAGAACGAATATAATAATAATAATAATAAATAAATAAATAAATAAATACCACTGAAGATAATCACTTTCTATTTTAGTCAAGTTCAGATAACTTATTTTCTTTCTTAATGTTAACATGGCCTGTTACCATGACCTCGAACACCATTTTCTTTTCTTCATTTTGTTTTTTAAATTATAAAATAAAATAAGTAAATAAATCTTCCCTCAAAATATCTATAAACAAATTAGTATTAAAATGATATCTAAAACAATAATAATAATAATAATTAAACTTACCTGTATTAGATCAAAGGGTATATGTGGAATAAATGAACGAAATCTACAAAACAATAAAGTAAAATCAAATCAAATAAAATTAAAAATGAATAGATAAATAAAAAAAATAAGGATAATTTTCATTATTATGATACAAACAGGTTTACGATGTAGTAATACTGATAATAATACAGTGGTATTAATAATAACAATAATAATAATTAAAATAATAATAAAAAGATTATTAATAATATGTTTATTAATATTTAGTATTTAGTAATTTAAACTAAGAATATCATTACTAACATGATGTATTAATAATGACATTAATAAAAAAAAAAAAAAATTTTAACAATAATAATAATAAAAAATTATTAATAATATGTTTATTAATATTTACACTAAGAATATCATTAATAACATTATTTATTAATAATAACAGAAATCAGGGTTGCTATGACAACTTACGGAAGTCCAGGTCGTATATGAGGAGGTCCCAACCTCATATGACCCCTCATAGGAAGACCTCTGAAACAAAAATGTAGAAATTATTATTTTATTTTTAAATACTATTAAATATTCTAAAATTATATATATTTTTTATGATTAATGATCTTTATATGTTTTTCATGTTAGTTTTATATAAGGGTTATAGGAGTGGAGAAAACTGGACAAAAACTGCACATTTAATAGCTTTGTCCTGTTATGCTAGTTAGGCTGCTGTTATTCTAAACGTTCCCAAAATAGGTGTCATTTTGTACAGAAATAATTTTAAATACTATCATTATAAAATTAACTTCTTTTATGATATATATATATATATAGATATATATATATTAAATGCTACCATTCAATTTTTTTTTTAAGAATAGACATTATTTTATATAATTTCAATTTTATATAAATTTATATATAAATCTCTGAATTTTTTAGTTATAATTTCAACTATTGCTTTTTAAATATGATTTCTAACTGTCAGATTCCTCTTCATACCTTTTGGACAATCTTCCTGCACCACGATCCCTGTGAAAGAAAAAAAAAAAAATAATAATTAAAAAAAAAAAAAAATAACATCAAAGAAATATATAATTATCAAAGAAATCACATGAAGAAACTACTTTTGGATGCTTTTGTAACCTCCACTTTTTAATTTAGTACTAGCATTAAAAGACTGGTTGGCTATGAAATGGAATTAACTTTAAGCATAAATTCATTGTTTCAGCTCATAATAATAATGATGATGATAACGAAAATGGTGTTCTACATCTAATTGTATAATAATTAATACGGAACTCATTTCAGTTACTTTATGAATTACAATAACGATTAAACATAAAAATAGCAACTATAATTTTTGAACTTTTAATAAATCATAAACTGTTACGGGGCAAGAAAATAAAATTAAAGAAATGTAAAATAATTAAATTTATAGGTATACACGATAATACAGAAGTTGAAAAAGAAAATCAAAAGATTTGTTTGTATTTTAATATAATATTAGTTTATAAGTGTTTCTGTTGTTGCTGTCTACTGTTAATATTATAGGTAAAAAAGTATACATATATCCGACTAAAGTGTGATAAATATAAGAAATGTTTTAACAAAACACAAACCTCATATTGTATCACTGTTCAGCGTCCGGAAGTTCAATCGAAACGCAGGAAGTGCGGAGCATTAACTGGGTTTGAGTATTTAATTGAAGGGCTTACGAATACGTTTACAAAAGAAAGAAAGAAACGAACAGTCCAGAACAGTCAATAAATTATATATTTTATTATAAATAAATATTGAAACTGGATTATACTAATAATTTTTTTCTTTTCGTCTTTCATCTTTTCGATTAAACAATCTAAAATAGCAATGGAGGAATTTACAAAAATAATAAATGTGTTAACCCGGATGTGTATATTTTCGGGTTCACGTCACAAAAGCAGACAGTTCAACTTGAGAAACGTTTTTTTTTTTTTTTTTCCTTTTGATTTTTATCATGAATGAAGTTTAGAGGATGCTGTGGTGATAACAACATTCTGGACTTTGGAAAGGTTATAACTTACTGACATACACGTTTTCCATTTATATATCGCACCACTCAGTAACATTACAAAGATTAATTGAATCGGTATTGTCAATGTCATTGTCAGTTACTGAGTTGGTTTAAACGTTATTGATTTGTTGCATTAAATTAACCGTTTTTAACGTTAAAAATAATTGGTTTTAGGAACGACAGAACACTTTAACTTGATAGTTTATTCAAAGGCAATTTAAAAATAAAAAAAATAGTGTGAAGTAAATTTTTGATAATTAAATTACTTAGTTTTCAACATAGATTAACCCGATTTTAAGGTAAGTTATTTTTAAGTGCTATAATTAATAATAATAATTGAGTGTGTGTCTTCATAAATTACCGACTTATATATAGATATAAATAGGTATAAAAGAATTATTATTTGTATATGTTTTTCGACAGTGATTAAATTAAACTGGAAGTGTATTTTTAAGGGATTATAATGATGTGCTTGTGTATCTTCATAAAACAGCTCGTTTATATTTATCTAGTCTACCATGTTTTATTATGGCTATATTTTATTATATATAGTATCAGATATACCATGTGTTTAAAGACAACTCATACTAAGTAATAAATATTCTAGACATTTTATTTAAAAGCACGGGTTTAGAAAATCTAATGAAAAATATAAGTAAATAAAAATAATAATAATAATTAAAAAAAAGAGTGAAGAGCAAATTAAAAACTGTTTTGTTTCGAAATCTCAGATACAATTCATACTAAATTGCTGAAAAATCAGGTAATCAAAATACTTGATAAACACAAAGAATTTAGTAGAATTATATCTATAAAAAAGAAAGTAACTGAAACATTTGTTTGTATTTTAAAATAATATTAGTTCTGAATTCAACCCAAACCTGTATTCACCACTACTTAGATCATCAGGAAAAAAGAATGAATACATTATAGGAATGTGACAATGAATGATGAAGTAGTATTTGTATCTGAGATTTCAAAACAAAACAGTTTTTAATTTGCTCTTCACTCTTTTTTTTAATTGTTATTATTATTTTTATTTACTTATATTTTTCATTAGATTTTCTAAACCCGTGCTTTTAAATAAAATGAAAAGTAAATAATCTAAATATGAATTAGATTGTCTGAATTAACCAGAATGACTATAAAATGACAATTACTTACTAGACATAACAATAAAACTGAGATAAAATTTTTTTTTTTTTTTCTGTTATGCCTATAAACAAGCAACAATGAATGAAGGTATTGACTCTACACCCAGACATATAGCCACAAAGACATAAACTTACATATACTTGCAGAAACTTACACACACATACGTATTCACAGACACTGAGACAGCCAGATACATTTACGTGCACACACACACACACACACACACACACATATATGGAAAATGTGCATAATCAACATCATCATATGCATTATCATTATCATCATTGCTTCCTTTCTTTATTTGCAGTCTTCTGTTAATAGAAAATACAGCCTCTAATCCCTTCTTCTGCCTGTTTGTTTCTGAGTAGAAGAATAAGATTTGTATTTTCTTTTTCTTTTCATAGATGGATTTACCTTTTGACCTTTATTGCACTGATACAAATCTGTGGATTTCCATAGCAACTATAATTGCCAATCCAGTTCTTTGGAATATTGTGAGAATAATTTTTTTTACATAGCTAAGGAAATTAACTTACTGACAACAATAGTTATCTCTCTCTCTCTCTCTCTCTCTCTCTCTCTCTCTCTCTCTCTCTCTCTCTCTCTCTCTCTCATACACATACACATGCACACATGAAACAACATACACATACTTTATACTATTATTATTATTATTAATGCTATTATTATTATTATTATTGGTATTTGTTATTATGTGGCAGTAGAAACAGTAATGCAAACTATTGTACTGTTTATTATTATTGCTATTTTAAATTGTTTTGTTTCAGGTTGCCCGATGGGAACACAGAACACATGTATTATCTAGAACTGCTGGATCAGCAAAGCTTGCCTGTACACTGCTTGGAATATCTATCATATTACTAGGAATATTCAGAGATTGGAGGTTGGTCAAATAGTCTCAGATCATGAGAGAAAAAGAGAGAGAAAGACAGAGAGAACAAATGAGGGAGGAAGATAGAGAATGAGGGAGCTTAGGAGAGTGTGTGAATGAAAGAATGAAAAAGAAAGGGAGAGAGTGAGAGATAGAATGTGATAATGACAAACTGAGGAAGATCTATCTATCAATCTACCTCTGCTATTTTTTTTTTCTCTCTCTCTCTCTCTCTCTCTCTCTCTCTCTCATTATTTATTTATAAATATGTAGGACATAATAGAGCAATATAAATAAAGAAAGAGAGAGAGAGAGAGAGAGAGAGAGAGAGAGAGAGAGAGAGAGAGAGAGAGTAGTCAGAGAGCAAATATGTATTTTCCTATTCATGCATATAAATATTTATGCATATAAATGCAGACCTGTAGAGACACAAGTACTAGCACAAATATTTCAATGATTATAATTTTTAATTTACTTATTGGTTTTATTCTCTATATATTTTATATATTTACTTATTTTATTATTTATTTATTTATTTATTTATACATGTACATACTTTTACATATATATGTACATACATACATACAAATTTATTTATTTATACATTTACATTCTTTTACACACACACACACACACACACACACACACACATATATATATTTATATTCATAGATTTATACACACACACACATTATTCACACATTTACGTGTTTATTTTATGTTCAGGTTTGCTCTAATGTTGAAGAGTCAGCCTCGCTCAGTGGTTTTTCACGAGAACTGGATTCTCTACTTGGGCTACCTTCACATCATCGTCGGGGCAACGCTGACACTGACCAGTTTCTGGAGTCTGGGCTTCTATGGGACATTCCTAGGTAGACTTGTGTTTGTGTGTGTTTGTGTGAGTGGGTGTGTTTGTGTGAAAGTGTGTTTGGATGAGTGATAGTGGTTGTGGTGTTTTTTGTGTGTGTGTGGTGGGTGCCTGTGTGTCAGTGTTTTGTGTGTTTGAGAATTTCTGTATTGTTGGGTGTTGGTGTGTTATGTTCTTTTTCTCTCCATCTGTTTCTTTCATGCTCACAATCTTTCTGTTTACATACAATTCCCTCTCCCTATCTGTCATTAAATGGTTTTCTATCTATAATTCTCATTCATCCCATCTCTCTCTCTCTCTCTCTCTCTCTCTCTCTCTCTCTCTCTCTCTCTCTCTCTCTCTCTCTCTCTCTCTCTCTCTCTCTCTCTCTCTCTCTCTCTCTCTCTCTCTCTCTCTCTGAATCGTTCTGATTTTACATAGCTATTCCATAAACACATTATTGTTTTTCCATCATCACCTATTCATCTCACTATTTTCCTTTCTTCCTTCCTTTCTTTCTTCCTTTCTTTCTTTCTCTCTCTTTTTCTCTGTGAAAAAAAAAAATGAGTGTGAAAGACCAGTATAGTTTTGTGTCAGCTGGGAAATGAATGAGGTTGTGTGAGAGTGTGTAGAAGGGGGACTGTGAAACTGAAAGACTGACATGAGGAAAAGCAGAGTGCGAATGATGTGTTGTCTCCTTATTCTCCTGCAGGAGACTATTTTGGGATCCTACAAGAGGAGAAAGTGACAGCATTTCCATTCAATATCCTGGATAACCCGATGTACATCGGATCAACAATGAACTTCCTTGGATACTCCTTAATGTAAGTGATTAAGTCAACTACAGACACACACACACACAAATACACATACATACACACACAAACATACACAAACTCAAGCACATACATTCAAACACACACACACACACACACACAAACACACACATACAGAAACATACACAAAAGAACATGCACATGTGCATTTATACATGCTTTCTGAAGTAACATCAGTAAGAATTTATACAAGTATTTATAATATCACAGTTATGTATGTTAACATCAATATAAAATACGTATGTGTGCAGTATATAGATATATATAATAGATATATATTAATTTGTATTTTATGACAGAAATGCTAGTCCTGCAGGATTGCTACTGACACTTCTTGTTTATATTATATACAAAATAGCACTGCTATTTGAAGAGTAAGTAAATATTTATTTTAAATATGTCTCTTTATTTTTAATGTCAGTCTGTATGAATGTATGTATGTATTGATCTTTGTGTATTATGTACAAAATAGTATACTATATGAAGAGTAACTAATTATTTATTTTAAATATGTCTGTTTTTAATATCTGTATGTATGTATGTATGCATTGATCTTTGAATGTTATGTACAGAATAGTATACTGTATCAAGAGTAACTAATTATTTATTTTAAATATGTCTGTTTTTAATATCTGTCTGTCTGTCTGTATGTATGTACAAAATAGTACTGTTATATGAAGAGTGGGTAAATATTTATTTTAAATATGTCTGTTTATCCTTTGTATGTCAGTGCATCTGACTGTATACATATATATATATATATATATATATATATATATATATAAGATACCAGTATGTATGTATGTGTGTAAGTGTATGTATGCATACAGATAGATATGTTTTATATATTTCTGTGTGTGTGTGTGTGTGTGTGTGTGTGTGTGTGTGTGTGTTTGTTTATGCTTAAACATGCATGTTTATGACAAATGTCAAAATATATAATTTACCTTTCATGTGTTTTCAGGCCGTATACAGAGTACATTTACAAAGAGAAGGAAAAACTGAAATCCGAGTGTTTTTAAACCTGCTTCAAAATATCCTGAATTATGACTCATCTGAGATCAATAACATTATTTAAATATTATTTTAATTTTTTTTATGCCTTAATATCTATACAATATCTGATTTTATTTAATTACTAAACATGTTGATATTACGGAAAAAAAAAAAAAAAAAAAAAAAAATATTAATAATAAAATATAAATATAATCTTAAAAACATATTAACAAATGAAATAAATATTATTTTAATATCTTTTAAATAACTGTATTTTATAAGCTCAATATTACTGTTTTTTTTTATTATTTTTAAACATGTTCAGATTATGTTATAAAAAAAATATATTTTAATAATAATAATAATAATAATGTTAAAAATTTATTTTTAAAATTCAGGTATGTTATAAAATAAATATATTTTATCTATACCCAATATTATTGTTATTTTTTATATTGTAAAGTATTCAGGTATGATATAAAATAAATATATTTTATCTATACCCAATATTATTGGGTTTTTTTTCTTTTTAAAGTATTCAGGTATGTTATACAATAAATATATTTTATCTATACCCAATATTACTGTTATTTTTTTTTTTTTTTTTTAAAGTATTCAGGTATGTTATAAAATAAATATATTTTATCTATACCCAATATTATTGTTATTTTTTTTCTTTTTAAAGTATTCAGGTATGTTATAAAATAAATATATTTTATCTATACCCAATATTATTGTTATTTTTTTTATTTTAAAGTATTCAGGTATGTTATAAAATAAATATATTTTATCTATACCCAATATTATTGGGGTTTTTTTCTTTTTAAAGTATTCAGGTATGTTATACAATAAATATATTTTATCTATACCCAATATTACTGTTATTATTTTTTTTTTTTTAAAGTATTCAGGTATGATATAAAATAAATATATTTTTATACCCTCTATGATTCTTTTTTAAGAATTTGGAGCTATGTAATGAAATAAATATATTTTACCTCTTCCCAATATGATTGTTATTTTCATCTTTTTTAATGTATTCTGAGGTATGATATAAATTTTTTTAATATGATTCTTTTTAAGAATTTGCCATGTAATGAAATAAATATATTTTACCTCTTCCCAATATGATTGTTATTTTCTTCTTTTTCAATGTATTCTGAGCCATTTAATAAAATAAATATATTTTCATAGATTCAATATGTTTGTTATTTTCTTCTTTTTACAGTATTCTGTTGTCATATGACTAAATTAGATAAGTAAATACTTTTACAAGCTTTCAGTTTTCAACTTTATAAAGCATTCAGTGATTTTGTAACAGAATACACTATATTTCATAACTACAGTGTGACTAATGAATAAATTAAATATTTTTACTTTAATTTTTAATTTAATTTTATTTTTAATTTTTTAATATTTTTTTTAATATTTTTTTTCTAATCTGTACTTTGGGGGGGGGGGAAGATAATTGCTTTAAAATAATTATTTTATTTTATTCTTTGTCTAAAACGTTTTGTGATGAATGAATAAATTTTTTATTTTTTTTTTTTTTTTTTTTTTTAAATTAATTGTTTCATTTTCGTATTAACAGTACTTAAAAAAGTCTTGAATTTTTCATGTTTTCCAAACACTGTTTTATTTCCTAGTATACTTTTAAACTGATTTAATTTATTACTTTTTACTTATAGAATACCTTTTAGCTAGTAGTTAATAATTAGATATGAGTAGTACATTTGTTTTCCTTATAAGTAGTAATTAGTAACTAGTCTATATATATATATATATATATTTAGTAAATGTATACACACTGGACCTCACTAATACGACAAGCTCAGTGTAAAAATAAATAAAGAAAAAACAAATAATTCAGATTACTGGTACAATACTGCTGATATCAAGTCAACCTTCATAAGCACAAACCTATTTCAGGTTTTACTGAAATACATGTATAAACCTAATTCAGTCTTGGAACTGGGACTGGAAAAATTGAACATGCTAATCACAGCTAGCTGTTGTGAAGCACGTCTACGACGGGCACGCTTTCTGAAAGACAAGTGGGCGTGTCTCTCGCAGAAGAGTTCTGGGGGAAAGGAAAGTGAAAGGCATTCTTGTTACGACTGTCCAGCATATTGAATCGTAATGAGTTAAATTCAGTCTCACTGAAACTGGCATAAACCTAGTGGAGGATTCTTCTTTGTTATGTCCGAGATCTTTAACAATATGTCTGCTATGATATATGCCATAAAAATATTCAGTCTGTCATTGAAATAAAATATTTCCTTCATTCAGATGTTAACATGTATTCACTGTACCATAGTGCGCGCGCGCACACACACACACACTTACAAACATTATATTATTATTATTGTTTAATGATATTTATTTATTTTGTTATTTATGTATTTATTTATTTATTGCATTATAATTGTTATTGTTGTTGCTGCTGCTGTTATTCTTCATGTTGTTATTTTTTTTATTTCTTTATTTATGATTACTTTTTGCTACTTTTCTTTATGTTCTCAAAAACCCTATGAAAATCAGCACATACATAGCTCAAATCTTGCC
This sequence comes from Chrysomallon squamiferum, assembly GCA_012295275.1. Classification (NCBI taxonomy): domain Eukaryota; kingdom Metazoa; phylum Mollusca; class Gastropoda; order Neomphalida; family Peltospiridae; genus Chrysomallon; species Chrysomallon squamiferum. The sequence goes on from CM022677.1 coordinate 19,833,776, forward strand.
TGTATAATAACCTCATCCAAATATTGTGCACTACAAAGGCAAAATAATAATAAAAATGAGTTGTTTAATTCTGAAAACTAAGCGAGTCCAACGTTTGGTAAGTAGGATCTGTGTCTCTCCTTTAGTGACAATTTGTTTTTTTGATAACAAATAATATGAAATCAAATTTTAGTTTTCATAAATAAGTTTGATGTTATGGTTGATAACTTAAATACGTTTTTATAATGTTGTTCTTAAATACGATCTGTTCAAAAAGTATGGTAGGCAACCGTTACTGTGATGTAATTAATACAATCCCAGTGTTGGTGACGTCACCATATTTTACATATCACTTTATTATGACGTTATTACTGAAATGTACGTATTCGTCACGTCACCATATTATTTCGTACAATACCGCACGTTAAATGATTATGAACATAGCTACTGAAATGAACGTATTCGTGACCATATTTGTACAACATCGCAGTGCATCTCTGTTACGAGCGAGCAAAGCTTTTAAGTTTTTTTCCTGTGATTGAATAAGAAAGAGATACATACAGCTCTGTATGCAGTATTTTATTTTACGATGTTAAGAACATATGATGAATATGATATAAAACTGAACTAACATCATAATTATGAATTATTCAGACGAGACCATGCAACATGAAACCTCTTTGATTTTAATGGCGTGTCCGTATGAATAAGAAAGAGATATTACATACACTTGTGTATGCGATATCTCATCAATTTTACAGTGTTATGAATACACCACTACATCCATTTAGTTTTCACTGCCGCTGCTGCTGGTGTAGAAGTGTTTCAGTGGCGACGACATTGTGTTGATGTTGCCTGCAGCTGTTGTAAATGATCAGATCAAAGAAAAGTCTTTCTTATTCTTGGTTATAAAATTTTCGCATTCATTAAAATCACATTTTATCTCGGTTTCTCATTGGTTTAATAATGAGTGAGTTGGAATGTATTAATACCAGACTGATTTCTCTTGCGTGGATTTCAAAATACTGCAGTCACCTACCCGCTCAACACCAAAATGATATCAGCAATGAAGGTAAAAATAACATAAATATTTATTTATCTCTCTCTCTCTCTCTCTCTCTCTCTCTCTCTCTCTCTCTCTCTCTCTCTCTCTCTCTCTCTCTCTCTCTCTCTCTGTCTTTATTTATCGTTGTCTGTTTTGTCTTTATATCTATCTACCTGTGTGTGTGTTGGTATGTATATATACACACATGCACACTTATATACATACATACATACATGCATCCATGCATACATGCATCCATACATACATACACACATACATACATACATACACACATACATACATACATGCATACATACATGCATACATACATATACACATACATACACACATACATACACACACACATACATACACGCATACATTCTTACATACATACACACATACATGCATATCGCTTGTTGTCTTGATGGCTGAACGGTAACATCGTCTGTCTTCGGAGTGCGTGCGAATGGGCGCCATACGTTCGAGTCTCGTCAGCGGCATCTGACGGGTTTGTGAGGTCGTGATTGGACTTTGTCCTCCTGCGCCAGTGCGTTCCCGAATATTGTCAAAGTGCAGAGTCTATTCAGACGTACATATTCAAAATCCTAAAACTACATACATACATACAAACCGCTGGTTTTTTTTTTTTTTTTTTTTTATGTTGATTATTTTGTGACGTTGTCGATAACAAACTACCTCATTGTCACTGTTGCCATCATGATTGTCATTACAGGTACTCTACTGTCAGTTTGTTGCCATGGTAATACTGCAATTCTCCTTCACTGTTTACGGATATGAAGGGAAGCATTCTTCTTATTATTGTTGTTGTCGTCGTCATTGTTGTTATTTTTCTTGTTGTTACTGTCGTTCTTACCATTGTCATTATTTACGTATTTATTTATTTATTTGGTTATCATTACTCCTATTATTATCATTATTATTGTTAATATTGTTGTTGTTGTTGTTGTCGTTGTCGTCGTTGCTGTTTTTTTTTTTCTTTTTCTTCCTAGCACTGGTACATTTTTTTCTGCTATTTTATTATTAGTAGTAGTAACAGTAGTAGTAATAGTAGTAGTAGTAGCAATAAAATAATTAAAATTAATATATGATTAAAATAAAATAAAATAAAATAAATAAAATAAAATAAAATAAAATAAAAATAAAAATAAAATAAAATAAAATAAAATTTCTGGAACACAGGTTGTGAAAATAAACAAATCGTCGATCCTTTTGCAAAGACAAATAAAAAAAAGGCAGTTTGGAGGAGATGTGAAACAGTGCCTGGTGTGCACCTCTGGGCTGGGGAAAATAATAAAAAAATAAACGTCGTTGACGTAGGTGATAAAATTCTACACCTAATTCTACACCTTTTAAATTATTGTGATTTTAATTTTATGTCTGATGCGTGCCGTTAATTATGTTCCTCGTTAAGACGTGACGTTGTAGATGTTGCTGCTGATAACGTTGATGCTGTTATTATTACATGTGGTGTATTTCCGGTCCATGCTTTTAATTGTGTTTTTCGTTTATGGCGATGCTGCTTGCTGCTGCAACTACTGACAGACGACGTTGTTGTTGATGATGTAACCTTGAAATAACGTTGTTGATGACGTTGTTAGGATGTTGAACATTTCTAGTATGTATTGTCAGTATGATTATGACTTGTCGATGTTCATGATGCTATAATTATTGCTGTCAGTGAACGTTCAGACGATATGACGTTGTTGATGACGTACGCTTCTGACAAACTTGATTAATGATACTTACGATAACGACTTATTGTTGATGATGTTGCTGTTGTTGCTGTCAATGCAAGTTTAAACTGAATACAGAGTTAACCTCGCTTAGGTCGTCGGCGTTAACGTCGTCAGAGTGCGTAGGTCGTCACCTTAGCCAACGTCCCGATTTTCTGTAACGTTGTTCACAATAAAATATCCCTGTCTGATGCTGTATCGTGACGCGCGAAAAAATCAAACAATTCCTATCGGTATTTTGTCGCATCTCGACTAAAAAACTTGAAAAAAAAATCAATGGTTTCTAAAAAAACCAAAAAAAAACACGGTTAGAATGCACCATTAGTCGTTACGTGACGCTTGGTTCGAAGTAACACAAACCGCTGTTAACATATAACTCTAGGATATCCTTGGGCAAACTAATGTTGTGTGCACACACACACAGACACGACTGTTTCCAGGAAAAAATCAATAAAGCGTTTCGTCGAAACAGTCTCGCACAATTTACCTGCTATTCCAACTTTGTTGGCAACGGATATAGACGGGCCGTGTGCGTTGGGATATCGACATGCACGTGATTTGCCTCGCGTGTGGGTTGCCTTGAATTCAAAATACTATTTTGGAAAGCGGCGCTAACGATACGGACTTTTTTTTTTGTTTTTTTTGGTGTACAAAATGGCGACTAGCGGAAAGAGACGGCTAATAACGAAGACTTACACGGAGAAGTGTGAAATAATTAAGTACTGTGAAGCCAGTCCTGGCGAGAAAAAATGTCTGACGGCGGACAGATTCAAGATTCCCCGCACAACGTTAAACGACATTTTAAAACACAAATGAAAAAAAGCGATCGAGGCCATCGAGAAGGGTGAGCACGCAGATTCAAGAAAAGGCGGTATGAACTGCATCAAGCACGTGACGTTTAAAGATGGCGTCTTCGCTCTTATTGACCGGCTTCGATAATAATGATACGCAGCACAGAAGCGAGATGTATGGACGACGCGCGAGAGTTCAATAGCTCTACTGCAGCGTCACTATGAACCGTATGTTTTCAATGCACGCGGTTCCGTGCAAACTCTAGGAGAATTCGCCACGATGATAAATCGTCATTTTGCCGACTTACATTTTCAAGTAGTCATTATGACGACTTAGCAATTTCTCGTCATATCTCTAACTTATTATTATTATTATTATTATTATTATTATTGTAGTTGTTACTATCATTATTATTATTATTACTATTATTATTATTATTATTATTATTATTGTTGTAGTTGTTACTATCATTTTCATCATTACCGGTTATTTTCATTATTATTATTAAACTGGCATCTCTTGCTGAAGTTGTTGTATTTGTTGCTGATAAATGGCTGTTTTTGCTGTTGTTTGTTGTTGTTGTTATTACTATTGTTTTTGTTTTTCTTGTCAGGACCGGTTGAATTTCAATTACCACATAAACTGGCATCTCTGCTGACAGTTAAGAGCGAAGTGAAACTACGTTGGATAAATGGGTATGTTTTTGTTGTCGTTGTTGTTGTTGTTGCAGTTGTTTTTGTTTTTCTTCTCAGTGTCGTTGTAGTTGTCACAGTTGTTGTTATTATTTATCATCATTATCATTATTAAAATTAATATTATTGTTATAATTGTTATCATCATCATCATCATCATTATTATTATTATTATTATTATTATTATTATTATTATTATCGTAACAGAGCGAAGGCAACATTCACTTGTGCTGAAAAATCAAAGTTCGTGTTGGAAGTCAGTGAAATAGGAGGCGAAATTTATTCGAATTTTACCCTCTACCATTTTGGAATGATTGCTGACGAAAAGTCTTTTCACAAACCTCCATTCCCATTTAAACGGGACCAGCTGAACGAATTCGTCTTCCGTTTCGAGACTGAGAATATAGTGGTAAGCAGTTTTTTCTTTTTTGTTTTTGGACATAACGAAATCCGGGGTCGTCTGCTGGAATGCTACTTTCATCTGTTTCTTCAGTTCACTTATTAAGGGTGGGGGGAAACAAACAACAGAATCTCTTATAATGTTAAATCGAATGGCTAAATTATATTCCTTCATTCTTGTGATAATAATAATAATAATAATAATAATAATAATAATAATAATAATAATAATAATAATAATTTATCGGTTTATTCAACTATTTTGTTAATTGTAAGATATCTATTCTACCATATGTCTCTGTTGATATGTATCTTCTTGATCTGCAGAATGGATTCTGCGCAGAAAGGCACATTACTCTATTTCCATTTGAACGTAACAATGAAAATAGCTCTTAAATACCGTTATAAATATACATCATGAAACATACTAGAACGCATGGATTTCCCTTTCAACGTAACAATGAAAATAGCTCTTAAATACTTTTGTAAACATATCTGATGAAACATACAAGAACGAATGATTTTCCATTTGAACTTAGCAATGAAAATAGTTCTTAAATACCTAAACATATTTGATTAAACATCCTGGAAAGAAGGAATA
>CM022677.1:19844040-19846540 GCA_012295275.1 Chrysomallon squamiferum
TTATTATTATTATTATTACTATTATTATTATTATTATTATTATTATTATTATTATTATTATTATTATTATTATTATTATTATTATTATTATTATTATTATTATTATTATGATTGACAGAGGAATTAAATTTTCCACTAGAACTGATTACAAATTCGAGATGGACGTAGTGAAGGGCGGTGCTGATGTTTATCTCACATTTTCCACCTTCCATTCTGGAAGGTTGCTAAACACAGTGGATTACCAAAAAGGCAGATTTCCGTTTCGACGAGAAGATTTGAACGAGCTGTACTTCGTGTTCGAAACCAACTTAATAATCGTAAGACGTTTTCACATTATTCTACATCTCTCCTTTTAGTCTGCGGGATCGATTCATCGCAGAAAAACACACATTCGTCTATTTCCTTTTGATCTTAATGTACGTACGTTTGTATGTATGTATGTGTGTATGTGTGTATGTATGTATGTGTGTATGTGTGTATGTATGTATGTGTGTGTGTATGTATGTATGTGTGTGTATGTGTATGTATGTATGTATGTATGTGTGTAGGTATGTAGTTTTAGGATTTCGAATATTCTCTGTCTTATGTACGTCTGAATACACTGTGCACTTAGACAATATTCCGACACGCACTGGCGCAGGAGGACAAAGTTCAATCACGACCTCACAAACCCGTCAGATGCCGCTGACGAGACTCGAACTTATGACACCCATTCGCCCGCACTCCGAAGGTGGACGATGTTACCGTTCGGCAACCGAGAAAACCCTTAAAGACGTTGCTTAGTAACCAAGAGTAATCATCGCTTCCCACGAAGCATGACGTTCTTTGTTTCTATAATGACTATTTGTGTACCTATTTATAAATGTATGTAATTATGTATGTATGTATGTATGTATGTATGTATGTATGTATGTCTGTTTATATATATTTCTGTATAACAGGTTATAAATAACGATCTAGAACTGGTGAAGACAGGAAATCCAATGGTTGAGCAGACTCTGCAGTATTTTGAAGCCACTGACAGCTTCAGAATCAAAAATTTTGAAATACTTTGGTGACATGTTTAACAAATAAAAGATAGAATATTCCAGAACATTTTTTTTTCTGTTGTTTTGTGGTTATATCGAATTATTTTGTGATAGAAATTAAAAAAAAAAAAAAAAAATGGTTTTTGAATATTCCAGAAAATGAATTGGAAATGGATAAATCAGTATCTAGCTGCGTTATCAGATTATCAGTCTACCTGTCTATCTCTCTGTCTTTATGTTTCTCTCTATCCTAGAGTCTGTCTCTATATCTCTCTTCGTGCATCTCTCTGTCTGTCAGTCTGTGTGTGTGTCTGTTTTTATCTCGGTTAATTTTTGAATATATAAAGACAACCGTAGGAAGAACATTTCTCTGTCTGTCTGTCTCTGTGACTCTATATGTCTGTCTCTCCTCCAGACAGTCTGACTGTGTGTCTGTATTTCTTTCTCTATCTGATTTAATTACTGAATGGATATATAACCGCAGAACGACAGAAATAATAATAATAATAGCAATAATAACAATAATAATAATAACAATAATAATAATAACAATAATAATCATAACAATAAGAACAATAACAACAACAATAATAACAACAATAATAAAAATAATAATAATAATAACAATAATAATAATAATAATAATAACAACAATAATAATAATAATAATAATAATAATAATAATAATAATAATAATAATAATAATAATAATAACAATAAAAATAAAAATAATAATAGCAATAACAATAATAATAATAATAACAATAATTATAATAACAGTAATAACAATAATAATAACAATAACAATAGTAATAGTAATAATAACAAAAACAATAACAATAATAATAATAATAATAATAATAATAATAATAATAATAACAATAATAATGACTGATGCCATTCGCTCGCACTACGCGGGTATAAACTCGACCAGTGAGAACAAAGAGAACAAAACAGAGAGGCCCAACAATAAAGATTAATCGTATTTTTTCTGTCCTTTATTGCGTGTGTCTGTTTTTATTCGTGTGCATGTATTTTTGTGTGAATGTATTTGTATACGAGTCTGAATATGTGACTGAATATCTGTATTTCCATGAGAACTAGCAGTAGTAGCAGTTGCTGTAGTAGTAATAGTAAATAACTATAACTGGCAACTGTTTCTCCGTATGGGACCCATTTTTAAGTGCCTTTATTTAAAAAAAATTCGGTGTGTGTGTGTGTGTGTGTGTGTGTGTTTGTGTGTCGGTGTGTGTGTGTGTGTGAATGAATATCTATGTTTCAGTAGATTTATGTTTGTGTGTATGTTTCTGTCTATCCTTGTGTGTATGTTTGTATTTTTGCATGTATGTATATGTTCGTATGTATATATATATATATATATATATATATATATCTATGGAGTATGTATCTATTTATTTACGTGCATATTTTATATTTGAATATTCTCTGTCTTACGTACGTCTGAATAGACT
>CM022677.1:19849040-19854040 GCA_012295275.1 Chrysomallon squamiferum
TATCTGTGTTTCTGACAGGTTCTCTGTGTTTCTGACAGGTTCTCTGTGTTTCTGACAGGTTCTCTGTGTTTCTGACAGGTTCTCTGTGTTTCTAACAGGTTCTCTGTGATTTAAACAGGTTCTCTGTGTTTCTGACAGGTTCTCTGTGTTTCTAACAGGTTCTCTGTGTTTCTGACAGGTTCTGTGTGTTTATAACAGGTTCTCTGTGATTTAAACAGGTTCTCTGTGTTTCTAACAGGTTCTCTGTGTTTCTAACAGGTTCTCTGTGTTTATAACAGGTTCTCTGTGTTTCTGACAGGTTCTCTGTGTTTCTAACAGGTTCTCTGTGTTTCTAACAGGTTCTCTGTGTTTATAACAGGTTCTCTGTGTTTCTGACAGGTTCTGTGTGTTTATAACAGGTTCTCTGTGATGGTCGTCTGTTGGTGAAGATGTCAAATTCACTTTCTCAGGTGAAGTTAACAGGATTTTAAGCCAGTAGTTTCACTATATCCTCTTTTGAAATTCTTTCGTGATACATAAATAAATAAAATAAAAAATTCTAGAAAATTACAGTGTGTTATGTCTTTGTGATACCAGCACATACTCTGATACTCCTGTTAGATCTATTTCTACTAAACTATTGTTTTTGTTTTCCTATTCTTCTTTTTTACCATTTTTTTTTTTTTTTTTTTTGTCTTCAAAAATGAAAAAAAAAAATGCTAGTACTGTTGGAGTTGCTACTGTTACCACAAATAGCTTTTGTTTGTTTCTTTGTTTCTACGTTTTTTTCGGGTTTTTTTTTCTGTTCGCTTCTTTTTTAGTTAGTTTGTTTGTTTCGTTGTTTGTATGTTTCTTTCTGAGACTCTGTCTGTGTGTGTGTGTGTGTGTGTGTTTGTGTGTGTGTGTGTGTGTGTGTTTCATTACAAATAAGATTATTATTACTGATAGAAACATCAGGAACTACTTACGACAATAATAATTACAATAATAATAATAATAATAATAATAATAATAATAATAATAATAATATAATAATAGTGGTAGTTCAAGAAACAACAACAACAACAACAATAATAATAATATTGATAATAATAACAATAATAATAATCAAAATAATAATAGTGATATAATAATAGTAGTAGTAGTAGTAAGAGCAATAATAATAATAATATTAATATCAATAATAATAGCAACAACAAAATAGCAACAAAAATAATAATAACAATAAAAATTATAATAATAATAATAATTTATTACAATTATAATTATAATAATAACAATAATAATAATAAAGAAAATAAGAATTGTTATTATCATTGCATGTGACTGCAGTATTTTTAAATCAACGAAACAGAAATCAGTCTGGTATTAAAACTGTCCAACACTTGCGTACTTAAGCAATTTTGTGTATAAAATAAACTAAAATGAAAACGGAATATAAATTATCTATAAAAAGTAAAGCGACGTCGGATTTGCCACTATGAAAATATACGCACATTTAATAATCAAGAACGAGAAAAAATTTCCTTTGATCTGTGAACACCTGAACAAGTTAATATCCTCACAGTTTTACAACCACGTGTGCAGCAATGAAAATTAAATAAACTTCATGTAATATATCAGAAATATATGACATTAACCTTCACCTACCTCTACCCCTATTCTCTCTCTCTCTCTCTCTCTCTCTCTCTCTCTCTCTCTCTCTCTCTCTCTCTCTCTCTCTCTCTCTCTCTCTCTCTCTCTCTCTCTCTCTCTCGCTCTCTCTGTCAGAGAGACTATTCGATCATGACTGTATGTATCTGTCGCGCTCTCCATATATATATATATATATATATATATACGCACACACACACACATACACACACACATACACAAAGAAACACACACACACAGACACACACGCACGCACGCACACACACACACACAGACACACACACACACCCAGGCTCTACTGATGTAGCTGGGTTGAAAGAGTGGTGACACAGAGACCGATACAACCAGTTCTTTAACACAGTGATTGTCGGTTCAGTGAAAGAAACACACTTTATAAAAAGGAAAACACGACGAACCAGAAACAAAACTAGGTTTTCTCAAACAGTCTTTTTTCTTTATTCGCATCACATGATAACAGCCAAGAACCAAATGTCAAACTGGACAGTGGCTACAAAACTTATTATATAATGGCCTGCAAATACGTTTTCCATATCGATCAACTTTTTACCCTGACAAACAACCTGTTAAGTAGATTATATATATATATATATGATTATATAAATCAGTCTATTTATATATCAGTGTCACTATGTCTGCGCAAGCCTATTTAACTCTGTATGTATGTCCCTGCATATATATATGTGTGTATATTTCTATGTTTGCTTGTGTGTGTGTGTGTGTGTGTGTGTGTGTGTGTGTGTGTCTCTACAGAGAATGAAGAGTACAGAGAAAACAAATAGAAAAGAAGAACACTATTTATGCATTCTATGAACGGTTGTAAATGGATTTTCGATTGTTAGGTTGCAGTTGAAAATAGACAAGTGTGTGCGTGTTTCTGAGCAGTATCGATGCTGCGGGCACGAAATGTTATCTGAGCTCTAGAATAAAGAGTAGAACTCTTACGGTGGTCGTAGACCCGCGGAACAGGAAGTAGATGGGGTTCGGTCCGTCCGTGCTGAACGGATAGGCGTCCATGAGATTCCACCGCTTAACAAAGATCGAACGTCTCAGCGCGTAGAACGACACAACTGTCCCGGTTGGAAACAAATGCAAACGAAGCACGAACTCCTCATCACTGTCAGACTTGAATGACATTCGCCTGTCCGTAGTAATAGTAGTAATAATAATAATAACAATAATAGTAATAGTAATAATAATAATAATAATAATAGTAAATAGTAATAGTAATAAAAATAGTAATGAAGTAATAATAGTAACAATAATAATAATAGTAATAATATTAATAATAATAGTAATAATAATGATACTAATAGTAATAATAACAATAATAGTAATAATAATAAAAACAATAACAATAATAATAATAATAATAATAATAATAATAATAATAATAATAATAATAATAATAATAATAATAATAATAATAATAATAATAATAGTAATAATAATAATAATAATAATAATAATAATAATAATAGTAATAATAATAAAAATAGTAATAATAATAATAATAATAATAATAATAATAATAATAATAATAGTAATAATAATAACAATAATAATAATAATAATAATAATAATAATAATAAATAATAATAATAATAATAATAATAATAAATAATAATAATAATAATAATAATAATAATAATAATAATAATAATTAATAATAATAATAATAATAAATAAAGTAATAATAATAATAATAATAATAATAATAATAATAATAATAATAGTAATAATAATAATAATAGTAATAATAATAATAATAATAATAATAATAATAATAATAATAATAATAATAATAATAATAATAATAATAATAATAAAAGCAACAACAATTACAACAACAACAGTAGCAATGTAAAAACCAACATACCCACCAATTGATTTTATTTTTGTATAAACCAAAAATGCGCTCTTAGAACCATATGTTACTGGTAGGAACAAGGTAATTGCTGTCTTTGAAAGTGAATAAATAAATATAAATATAAATAAATAAATAAATAAATAACAAGATCTAATGAAAATATTTGGATGACGATTTACATTTAGAAGGGATAAATTATAAAATTTATATATTATAGTAGTTTCATATTAGTTATTTTAACAAGCAGCAGTTTTTAGTTTCAGTATGCAGGTACAGTAAAGGCTACATAATAATAAAAATGAGTAGTCTCCCCTGCTGAGAATGGCGCTGAAACCTCTTTCCCATGAGTGGTTATATTTAAAACCACGTGGACAAAATATAAGTGGATAATAGATTATAATGTAATAGTAACTTCCAAAGTTTCAAGTTTGATCATCTGAATGTACAGACAGCAGAACCAGAATTTCTCTCGGATAAGGTTTAAGAAGCGACATTTCAAAAGATGTTTCTGTGAACTTGTTTCAAACTGGGCGTAGACATGATGAGGCAAATGTCAAACCAAAGAAGCAGACTGAATAAGGAAAGCTGTACTGAGTAACATGTTGTTATTCCACTCACACTAATTGAACATATTTATTTAATCATGATTTCCAATAACATTTTATTATTATTAATTTTTTTTTTTTGACCAAGGTGAAGGCACAGTCAGAATATATAGAGATAACTGCCTCTGATATCATTTCAAACAAGATTTAATCACTCGAATCGTAAATTTAACCTGCTAAATCGAGATCTTACGAAAACAATGATCATTCTGCTTACAAACAAAATCTTTCTAGCAGAGAAACCTACAGACTGCGGAGAATACTACTACTAATAATAATACTAATAAGAATAACAATAACAAGAAAACAAGACTAACAAACAAAAACAACAACAACAATAATAATAATAATAATAATAATAATAATAATAATAATAATAATAATAATAATAATAACAACAACAGCGATAAGAAGAAGAACAATGACAACAAAAGGAATCATAATAACAATGGCACTAATAATATAATAAAATAGTAGTAGTAGTAATAATAATAATAATAATAATAATAACAATTATTTAGTAGTAGTATTAATAGTATGAGAAGTAGTAGTAGTTGTATTAATAGTATTAGAAATAGTGATAGTAGTAGTAGTATTAATAGTATTAGTACTAGTAGTAGTAGTATTAGTAATAGTAATAACAGTTATTGTAGGAATAGATAGGAGAGTATACACCAGAAATACAGAAAATTACTTTACAAAAAAAATAAAAATAAAAGAAAAAATGTCATCACTGATCATTCTCGCTCTACATACATTATTTGTCCACATCGCGTGTTGGCACGAACCCGCCATGTGTCTGTCTCCCTCCCGGCTGAAACACTTCGTCCATATTGGCACGCTGTACTTTGGGCACGAAATTACAAACTGATAGA
>CM022677.1:19874040-19876540 GCA_012295275.1 Chrysomallon squamiferum
AAAAGTGAATTTTTGTTTGTTATACCATATATATATATAATATATGCAGCATATATACTAGATATAATTAAAAATGATGCTGTTGATTTGTGCATGTTGTGTTGTCCGATGTATCATGTATGTATGTATGTATGTATGTATGTATGTCCGATGTATGTATGTATGTCTGTATGTATGTACCAAAATGAAGGTAAAAGTATTTGTTTGTTAAGGTATATATATATAGATATATATATAGATATGTAGATAGATAGATAGATAGATAGATAGATAGATAGATAGATAGATAGATAGATAGATAGATAGATAGATAGATAGATAGATAGATAGATAGATAGATAGATAGATAGATAGATAGATAGATAGATAGACATACAGACAGACAGACAGACAGGTAGGTAGGTAGATATAACGACAGATAGATAGATAGATAGATAGATAGATAGATAGATAGATAGATAGATAGATAGATAGATAGATAGATGGAGAGGTAGACAGACAGACAGATAGACAGACAGATAGATACATTGTTCTAACATAGATGATTTACTGTATTAAATGTTTAATGTTTCTGTAAATATTTCTTTTAACGTTTACATTCGTGATTTCTCAAACACTTACATTTTCTTGAACCCTCCGTTTTAGTTCGAGAAATCGAATGTCTACAGAATTGACTTCTACTGTTGTAACAATAACAACTATTAGAAACATTATAACAACCAGCGATATATCAATGTCAGCATCGTTGCTGTTGTTCTAGTTTTCTGTTCTGGCTGTTCATTATGTTTTGACGTCGTCGTTAATACTCTACGTTGTTATCAAGGTAACTGTCGTAACTGTTGTTGCAGATACTGTATCATCAACTCGTTGCCGTCGTGATAGTCGACATTTTGCTCGCCGTCTACGCATATGAAGGTATGTATGTATGTATGTATTATTATTATTATTATTATTATTATTATTATTATTATTATTATTATTATTATTATTATTATTATTATTATTATTATTATTATTATTATTATTATTATTATTATCATTATTATTATTATTATTATCATTATTATTATTATTATTATTATTATTATTATTATTATTATTATTATTATTATTATTATTATTATTATTATTATTATTATTATTATTATTATTATTATTATTATTATTATTATTATTATTATTATTATTATTATTATTATCATTATTATTATTATTATTATTATCATTATTATTATTAATATTATCATTATTATTATTATTATCATTATCATTATTTTTATTATCATTATCATTATTATTATTATTATTATTGTTGTTATAGTTGTTACTGTTGGTGTTGTTGTTATCAATGGCATTATTATAATTATAACAACTGCAGGTAGTACTACTATTACTACTTGTGCTACTACAACTACTATTATTAATATTATCATCATCACCATCATTACTGCTACGACGACAACTACTACAACTAATGCTGTTGCTACAACGACTACTACTTCTTCTGATTCTTTCTCTTCTTCTTCGTCTTCTTCGTCTATTATTATAGTTGTTATTATTATTATTACTATTACTACTGTTATCATCACTGAGAGAGAGAGAGAGAGAGAGAGAGAGAGAGAGAGAGAGAGAGAGAGAGAGAGAGACAGAGGGAGAGCTAGATAGAGAGAGAGAGAGAGAGAGAGAGAGAGAGAGAGAGAGAGAGAGAGAGAGAGAGAGAGAGAGAGAGAGAGAGAGAGAGAGAGAGAGAGAGAGAGAGAGATCAAATAGAACAAGAAAACATTTAATCTGATCCATGCAGCTTGCCTTTCATTAATAACACACGGCCATGTGCTTCAGAGACACGTGTGGGAATCAGTCGACAGATTCATTTTCAGATGCAAAACCAATTCTCTTCCAGTGTGGATGAAGTGCCAGGATAACAGTGGGGAGAAAATCTTGGTGGGAGACTGCAGAAATGTGACGTCACAAAGAGAGGTTCGTAGCGATCGTTTCTAAGCAACCTTCTGTACTTCTGATGTATACTGCTCTATCTTTTTTTGTTCAATGACTATTATTGCTATTACTAAAACTGATACTAAATAACTGTTATTATTAATATTAATATTAGTATTACTACTACTACTACTATTTTATTATTTTATTAGTGCTTTAGTTGTTGTTGTTATTACTTTTGTTGTCTACTTTTTTTGTCTACCACTCATTGTAGAGCGCTTTAAGCGCCACTTTTAGCAGGGAAGGCTAAATGTAAACCGTCATCCAAATCTTTTCATTACATCTTTTTACTTATTTATTTATTTAGTTGCTTTTTGATTGATTGATTTATCAGCCTATCTATCTATCTATTTATCTACCTCCCTATTTATTCTTTAATTTAATTATTTATTTACGTTTTCTTTCTTTATTTATTTATTCACTTTCTAAAGACGACGGTTATCTTGAGCCTAAGTAAGACATGGCGATAAATCCGCAGTTTTGGTTTATACAAAACTAAAATCAA
>CM022677.1:19899040-19936540 GCA_012295275.1 Chrysomallon squamiferum
TCTCTCTCTCTCTCTCTCTCTCTCTCTCTCTCTCTCTCTCTCTCTCTCTCTCTCTCTCTCTCTCTCTCTCTCTTTCTCTCTCTCTCATTCTTTCTCTATCTATCTAACGTGATATGTGTCTGATATGATACACTTTATATATTTTTCATTGCTTCGCACGCAGTTTTGAAATTGGTTGCAGCTGCTGCAGTCTGACAGGGAAATTTGTGTCACCATTGATTATAAAATGTGCAGACATCATCGCATTCGCATCGTATAAAGCCACTTTACTTTTCGTACATATTTTATTCTTATTTTATTATTCTTATTTTAATTATCTTTTAAAATCTTTTTCTACCTTTTTATTTCTATCACTGTTCTATTACGCAAGAGTTGGGCAGTATTAATATCAGACTGATTTCTGTTTTACGTGCATTTCACAATACTGCAGTCACAGACGCTCTCAGTACACAAATTACATCAGCAATGAAGGTAAAAAAATATTTAAAAAACAATCACTGATCACTTGATAATTTATATTTCTTTGTCTCTTCCTTTGCTGGTGTTTGTCTAATTTTCCTCTTCTTTTCGCATTAGTTTCTTATTATTTAAATTATCTCCGTCGGTTTATATTTCTTTGTCTACCATTATTGCTGCTGCTGATGTAACTACGGCTACGACTTCTACTATTACAAATATCCTGCTGCTACGTTACAACTCTGACTTTTGCTACCATTTATATATCCTGAATATCGCATTAGTTTCTTATTATTTAAATTATATCTGTCAACATGTCTACCACTGCTGCTTGTGTGACTACTGCTACTACTTCTACTATTACTACTATTACAAATATCCTGCCACTATTTATATTATTATTTCTACTATTGCTACTACTACTACTCTACTACTGCTGCTGCTACTACTACCGCTGTTGCTAGTACTAATACCATCCTGTTTCTATGACGTGTGTGTCTGTTCTACTATTAATGCTACAACTACTACTACTAGTACTACAACTACTACTACTAGTACTATAACTACTACTACTAGTACTATAACTACTTACGTCACTATTAGCACCACTGTTAATATTGGTACTACTTTTATTTCTAGTGTCACTATTATTACAGTAACTACTACTTTTACTTATCAGTGTTGTCATCGGTGCTGTTTTTCTATTTTTCTTGCTGTTGATTATTTTGTGACGTCGTTGATGACTACCTCGTTGTCAGTGTTGTCGCATAATTTGTATTACAGGCACTGTACTGTCAGTCTGTTACCATGGTAATATTGCTGTTATTCTTCACTGTTTACGGAACTGAAAGCAAGTATTATTATCACTATTATTAATAGTAGTAGCAGTAATAGTAGTAGTAGTAGTAGTAGTAGTAGTAGTAGTAGTATTAGTTAGTCAGTATTATTTCTACCACTACTTTTGCTACTACTACTACTTTTACTAATACTGTTACTTTGTTATCATTATTTCTACTACTACTTTATTACTATTACACTACTGCTACTACTACGACTACTGCTACTACCACTACTACTTCTATTACTACAATTATCACTACGATTACTTATATTACTACCACTACACTACTACTACTACTACTACTTTTACTGTTAGTGGTAGTAGTAGTAGTTGTAGTTGTAGTAGGAGTAGTAGCAGTAGTTGTAGCAGCAGTAGCAGTGGTATTAGCAGTAGTATGAATGTAAAATGAATAAAAGAACGAACGAAGCAATAAGTAAACAAACAAACAAAATAAACAAAACAAAACAAAATAAATAAATAAAATAAAATACGGTGTGTATCTCGCGGTCTTTCAGAGTGTAACAAACTCAGTTCCGAAGGCAATGTGATTGTGAATCGTCGAACCCCAAAAGCCATCGATGCACTCAAGTGCAAAAAAGATCACAGGCAGGTGTGGACAAAGTGTCTGACCGCGTTCGGACAAACGTTGTCTGCCGGACACTGCGAGAAAATGCGTTGGACGGATGAGGTGCGTACTGCGAACATGAGAACAGTCTTGATGTGTGTTTTTTTTTTTTTTTTTTTTTACGTTACTTTGATGTCAATGTAGCTATCACTGTACATTAGACTTAGACGTTGCTTTTATGCAGGTGCTGTTACTAGCTACCTACCTACCGATTATTCTGGATTAATTTTAGACGTAATGTTATGATGTTGTCGACGCTGCTATAGTTCTACGTTAATTGTAGTCGTTACGTTTCGTTGGTTGGCGTAGTTACTGACGCTATCGTTGTATAATAATTGTACGTTTGTTGATAATGGTGTTGTACACTATTTTTGGTTGATATTTGATATTGTGTTGCTACTGCTACTATTACTGTATATTCATTTTACAAGCATGGTTGATGTTGGCGTTGCTAATTAATTTTACACGTATTGTCGATATTGGTGTTGCTAATGCTACTATTATTGTATATTCAATTTACACGTAATGTTGATATTGGTGTTGTTACTGCTACTATTATTGTATATTCATTTTACAAGCATGGTTGATGTTGGCGTTGCTAATGCTACTATTATTGTACATTCAATTTACACGTAACGTTGATATTGGTGTTGTTACTGCTACTATTATTGTATATTCAATTTACACGTAACGTTAATATTGATGTTGTTACTGCTACTATTATTGTATATTCAATTTACAAGTATGGTTGATATTGATGTTGTTACTGCTACTATTACTGTATATTCAATTTACACGTAATACTGATATTGATGTTGTTACTGCTACTATTACTGTATATTCAATTTACACGTAACGTTGATATTGGTGTTGTTACTGCTACTATTATTGTATATTCAATTTACACGTAACGTTGATATTGATGTTGTTACTGCTACTATTATTGTATATTCAATTTACACGTAACGTTGATATTGATGTTGCTAATGCTACTATTATTGTATATTCAATTTACACGTAACGTTGATATTGATGTTGTTACTGCTACTATTATTGTACATTCAATTTACACGTAACGTTGATATTGATGTTGTTACTGCTACTATTATTGTTTATTCAATTTACTGCTACTATTATTGTTTATTCAATTTACACCTAACGTTGATATTGATGTTGCTAATGCTACTATTATTCTACATTAATTTTACACGTAACGTTGATATTGATATTGCTACTATTATTGTTTTACTCATTATGTTGATATTGGTGTTGCTACTGTACTATTATTGTACATTAATTTTACACGTAACGTTGATATTGGTGTTGCTATTGCTATTATTATTGTACACTAATTTTACACGTAACGTTGATATTGGTGTTGCTATTGCTATTATTATTGTACATTCATTTTACACGTAACGTTGATATTACTGATGCCATCATTACACATTAATTTTAGACGCTGATGTTGGAGTTTGCATTGCTGCTGTCGTTGTCTTCATTTTAGTCTTGATATTGGTGTTGCGTTGTACATTAATTTTTTACACGATATTATACGTCAACGGCTGCACATTATTGTGTAACGTTGATATTACTGCCATCATTAAATTTTAGACTAATGTTGGAGTTTGATTGCTTGTTATTGTTATCTGTCGTTACTAAAATTTGTACATTAAATTTGATACTGGTGTTGTTACATTATGTGTCATCTGCACATTAATTTTAGACGTTGCTTTGTACATTAATGTTATTGTACATAAAATTTGATACTGGTGTTGTTACTGATGTCATCACTGCGCATTTTTTTTTGGCAATGATGTTGATGTTGTTACTGCTGCCATCGTAGAAGCTGTCCCAGTGCTGGTGCTGTTGAAGCAGTTATCATGGAACATTAATTTTAGACGTTGCCTCTTCCATCACAATGTTGTTGTCACTAAATTTCTAGATTTTTAGTTATTACGCTTTATGTGTTGTTGCTATGGTAATTATTGCTAAATATAAAGCTATAGACTTTATTCTCATAAATTTTGGGATGACTGTACAGAGAAGAACATATTACAAATATATAATAAAAAATTAAAATTAAAATGCACGTGCATAGACGTCTAACATGGAGGACATACTCTCTCACATACAGTTCATAATAACAAATATCACTTTGTTTTCATATAAATATATGTTTTAGCTATTAAACAAATTATTATATAAAATTATATTTTGGATGTCACGTTTATTTATCTGGCATAACTTTTTTTTCGCATTAAATGTTATAGGATTATTACGTTCAGATATATAGTTATATTCATCTCCTAGTTTGTCAAGATTACAAATGTGGCATTTTCTGTTTTCTCTTAGAATATCAAAACCGTCGTCCAGATTCAGCAGGACGTTTAACATTAGAGGTTTTAAATTTACATGAGATATTAGCATTCTTTAGTAACAGCACTATCGGTTAATTTTGCAATTTCAGTTCACTATGTTTTTTTAAATTTAATAATTAATATCCTCTGAAGACATTTCAGTTTCATTTTTCCATACCCGTTTCAAGTAACCGCTTAATATAAAATTTGTTACATGTCCACATATATGTTAAACCACAGTCATCTATAATTATTATTATTTTTATATTTTTTACAAATTTATTCCAAGAAGAATCGATAACAGCTGTAAGGAAATCTTGTTTTGACTTTTGCAGTGCAGGTATTTCCAAAAGGTTATCAGCTATTCCTGTCATTACGATGTTAGATATGGCTGGCACTAATATTATTATTGTGAAATTCTGTTGTTGCTGCTTTGTTTGTCTTGTACTCGTGACTTTTGATGATGGCGTTTTTGCTGTTGTTAAAATATTGCTTACTTTAGGTATATGTTTTCAGTAAGATTATGACGTTTTCCTGGATATGTTGTTGAATTTTCTGGCAACGCTGCTGATGTCGTAGTTTTCATTGCTAGTTCTGTATATTATTGTTACTGCTTTTCTTAGAATTATTTTTGTTATTATTCTTCCTATTGTTAAGGGTAGTTTTGTTGCTTTTGTTTTTTCTTCTTCTTCTTCTTCTTCTTCTTCTTCTTATTATTATTATTATTATTATTATTATTATTATTATTATTATTTGTATCATGATAATAATAATAATAATAATAATAATAATAATAATAACAACAACAACAATAACATAATATTATTAGTATTAATGATATTAATAGTAGTAAGAGTAATAGTACCATTTCTACAGCAAAACAACAACTACAACAACTACTACTACTACTACTACTACTACTACTACTACTACTACTACTACTACTACTACTATTACTACTCTCATCATCCTTTTTATTATTATTTCAGTCCGGACCTGTAATAATTAATTTTCCTAAAAAATCAACCTCTTCATCGCAATTTCTACTTCAAGTGATACCGCATTCAATAGAGACGTAAGTTTTTTCAAGCTCTTTTTGAGGCTGTCCTTGTAATTCTTACTGTGCTTTTCTCTGTTCGGCTTATTATTATTATTATTATTATTATTATTATTATTATTATTATTATTATTATTATTATTATTATTATTATTATTATTATTATTATTATTATTATTATTATTATTATTATTATTATTATTATTATTATTATTATTATTATTATTATTATTATTATTAATATTATTATTATTATTATTTATTATTATTATTATTATTATTATCACTATTATCATTATTACTGTTATTGTTGTTATTATTCTTATAATAATTGTTATTATGACTGTTATTATTAGTAGTAGTATTGCTATTATTATTATTGTTATTATTACTATTATTGTTGTTATTATTCTTCTAATAATTGTTATTATGACTGTTATTGCTATTATTATTATTTTGATTATTATTATTATTATTAATATTATTATCACTATTATCACTATTATTACTTTATTATTATTATTATTATTATCATTATTATCATTATTATTATTATTTTTTTTATTATTATTATTATTATTATTATTATTATTATTATTATTATTCACAGAGCAAATGTAACGTTTGCGAGCAGTGTGAACAATGTGGCGATTGAGACGGAAATTAAGCGGGATGTTGACAGACAGAAATATCTCGCGATGTTTCGTGTAGAACGAGGCTTTCAGACGATTGATCCTACTGAGGTTGTCTTGGATAAACTTTCTTTCGAGCTTCACGAACCAAACGTTTTCGTCTTTTCTTTCAAGCTTGATTATATAACTGTGAGACATTTTCCTCTTTCTCCCTGTATATTCTTCCATCACGCCTACCTATGTCTCTATGTATCTACCTATATATATATATATATATATATACACACACATTCACATATACATCATATCATAGCTGCCTATCTATATATGTGTATCTATATATGAAAATGTGTATGTGTATCTGTCTATGTCTCTATGTCTATACATCTATATATCTATCTATATATATATATATATATATATATATATATATATATATATATATATATATATATATATATATATATATATATATAATAGATAGATATCTATATCACATTTATTTCTCTATCCATTAATCTATCATAATGTTATCTATCTATATCGATCTATCTATCAGTCTATCAATGTATCTATGTATCAATCTATCTATCTATCTACACACACACAGAGAGAGACACACATACATTTATCTCTGTCCAGCTACCTATCATATTTATTTCTGTCTATATCCATATATCCAGTATATCTAAATCATAATATATATATATATATATAATCCTGTCATCCCTTGTCTGTACAGGTTGTGTGTAACAACAAGATGCTGTTGAACATGAGAAATCCCATTACTGGTAAGATTTTGAACGTTCTAGCGATTAGTGCGGATTTCTTCATAACAAATTTTGTTATTCTGTTTTAGAATATAGAATATTTTGTGAGAATTGTGTTTCGTTTTTCATTGGTGTCTACGTTTATCACTCTGTATCATTCAGTCAGTCTTTCTCTATTTGTTTTTCGTTTTAATTCTGGGGGGGGGGAATAAATACATAAAATACATAAAATAAATACATAAAATCAAAAAAAGAAAATAATTTTCACAGACACCGGCGCGTGAATATGAAGATGACTATTCTCATTAGGTACCATAATGTGGACACGTTACTCAGCTAAAACTCAGTAGCAGACAGCTCTGAGTACGTAGTTGTAAAACGATACTTGAAACCATTATAATTATTTATTTATATAATTCATATCTATTTTCAAAATATTAGAGGTCATATTTGCATAATAAAAAGCAGAGTAAACACGTGTTATTTGAATGATTGCATTCAGTATAGTTTTTGGACAAAAAAAATTGAAAACATTTTTTTTTTTTTTTTTTTTATTGTCCTTGAACCGACCGTGAAAAAAAAAAAAAAAAAAAAAAAAAAAAAAAAAAAAAAAAAAAAAAAAAAAGAAATTAATTTTTCCCTCTTTATCATTAAAACAAAAAGCATTCATCTTCTAAAATCTGTAAAGTTTTTAAAAATCATTGATCCATGCTACAATAAAACGAAATTAATTTTAGAAATTCGTTATTTTTATATATTTTATTTTATTTATATTTTATTTTTTTTTTTTTATTTTTTTATTTTTTATATATATATATATATTTATATATATTTATTTAGAAAAAAAAAAATTAATATGAAACCTAACATACAGTGATGAAAATAATTTAAATAATTATATTAAGAAACTAGTTACTGAAAGAATAAAAGAAACTAAAAAAATAAAAACTAGAAGAAGAAGAACAACAACAACAGCAAACAATAAAAAGAAAATGACGAAAGATACGAAAGAAAGAAAACAGGACAAGAAAACAAGCACTAGGTATATATATATACAACGACGGCTACGGTGGTTATATTGAAAACCTACAGCGGCTACGTCAGTGTTCATTAAGACTGCTATACGAAGAGTCACGACACCACCCCCAGAAATTTAGATCCGCCCCTGATTTTAGTTCTTCTTTGCCTTCTTCTTGCGTTCGTGGTATTCGCTGAGCCAGTCCTGACTGGGTGTGTCCAATCCCGATGCAAATGGTTTCCCGTAGTCGCTGATGAACGACTCAGCCGGCGTGGGTTTCGGTTTCGGTGGCGACCTCTTTAGGAAAAGGGAGACAATCGTCATGATGATGCCGGCTATGGCGAGGACGGCGCCGAGGACCGGGACACAGGCCAGTTCCACAGCGACGACGTCCAGAACAAGACTGACCGCTTCCAGCGTGATCTGCAGACCAATGACAACAGCCTGAAACATAGCAATAGTAATAATAGTAATAGTTATAATAGTAGTAATAGTAATAGTAATAATAGTAATAATAATAGTAATGGTAATAATAATAATAATAGTAGCAATAGTAATAATAATAATTGTAATAATAATAGTAATAGTAATAATAGTAATAATAATAGTAATAGTAATAATAGTAATAATAATAGTAATAGTAATAATAATATTAATAATAATAATATTAGTAATAATAATAATAGTAATAATAATAATAATAGTAATAATAATAATAATAGTAATAACAACAATAGTAATAATAATAATAGTAATAATAATAATAATGATAATAATAATAGTTTAATGATAAAAATAAAAACAACAATAACAACAACAATAATAAAAATAATTTTAATAATCATAATCATAATAATAATATTAATCATAATTATAATAATAAAATTAAAGATAATCCTTTAATGATAATGATAATGATAAATAATAACGGCAACAACAACAACAGGAACAACAGCAACAGTGGTGGTAGCAATGGTAGAAATACTAGTACTAGTAGGAATAGTCACAGTGGTATAGATTACAGAAAAACATGGTATTTCATAGCAAGAGGACATTCTAGATATTCAAAAACCAGTTTGTATTGTTATTAATGACGACGTCGATGATAATAACCAGTATTAATTACAACAGCCCATATCAGGAATACATTTGAGAAACACCTATCTATTTGAAACTCTAAACGATGAGGATGTTGTTGATGATGATGTCCTTGATGACCATTATGCTTAACTTAATGATGATTATATTGATGATGATGATGATGATGTCCTTGATGACCATTATGTTTAACTTAATGATGATTATATTGATGATGATGATGATGATGATGTCCTTGATGACCAGTTATGTTTAACTTAATGATGATTATATTGATGATGATGATGATGATGTCCTTGATGACCATTATGTTTAACTTAGTGATGATTATATTGATGATGATGATGATGATGATGATGTCCTTGATGACCATTATGTTTAACTTAATGATGATTATATTGATGAGGAGGAGGATGATATCGATGATGCGGGTATCTGTTTTGATGACAACGTACCTGAGTTATGTCAAACGCCTTTATTCCTACTGGAGCACCTGTAGCAAAGTCATTAGCTATTTGAAATCCTATAGCAACAGCGGATGCGCCAAGGGCTATGATGTTGGTAACCCTGGCAACCGTTTTGTCACATTGCAGAACGTTTGCCACCTAAATAAATAAATAAAAATAAACAAACGAACGAACGAATAATAAATAAAGAAACAGAATAATTATTAAATAATTAATTAATGACTAATTAATTAGAAATAATATTGAAACTAAAATTAGATAAATAAAGATACTGAAAGACAGTCAGTCCAGATAGATACATGGAGGGAGAGGGAGAGAGAGAGAGAGAGAGAGAGAGAGAGAGAGAGAGAGAGAGAGAGAGAGAGAGAGAGAGAGAGAGAGAGAGAGAGAGAGAGAGAGAGAGAGAGAGAATATAGCCGTATCAATGATAGAACTCTATCTAGTTGATGTTACAGTCACAATAAGTAATACAGACCCTTTCTTAAACAGACATTATCTAACAGACCCCGTAATTACAGACCCTTTCTTAAACAGACATTATCCAACAGACCCCGTAATTACAGACCCCTTTCTTAAACAGACATTATCTAACAGACCCATTGTAATTACAGACCCTTTCTTAAACAGACATTATCTAACAAGACCCAGTAATTACGGACACAGTATACAGCGGAGAAAAGTTTCGTACTTTGTTACAGTGGCGATTTCTTGCTCGGCTCCGGCGGTCGATTCGGCCACAGCAGTCGCCATTGCTTGTGGCACCTCAACAACGGGAACGTCTTCCACGGCAGCCACGTCCTCGGTGATGCTCTTCTCGATCGCTTCGACGACGTCGACCTCCTTCTTGGCAGCCATCCAGCTCTTGACGAGGTCGAAGGTGAAGAAGCCGTTGAGACGGGAGAACGTCTCGACGACGTTCGGGATCTTGGCAAACAGCTGGGCGCCGACGTTCACGGCGTTGACGACGGCGGTGGCCTTCTGCCGGACACTGAGCTCCGTCCAGCTCATGAACAGCTCGACCGTCGCGTACACTGCGTAGCCGGCCATCACCACGCCCATGACGTTGCCGAGCAACGCGCCCGTCCTGGAGAGCGTCGGGTTCCTGCTGGCCCACTTCGCCGTGGCGCTGCTGATCTTCTGGAGCTGCGAGCTGCCGACGTCCTTGACCCAGAAGTTGACCATCTCGTTGACCTCGGGCGCCAGGCGGTCGAAGAACTCCCGCTGGGTCCGCGTGTCCAGCTCAGCCTGGCTGTCCTTGATGAGCTCGGTCAGTTGTTTGCGGAGCTCCTCGTAAACGGAGGAGTCGCCCGCCAGGATCATCGTCACGAAGTGCTTCACGGCGTCGAAGACGAAGCTGTTCGTCGCCCGCTGCACCGTCGCCGACCCTCTGAACGTCTCGCTGATGTAGGTGAGCCGAATCCTCAGGTACTTGTTGTACATGAGGGCGGCGTAGTTGTCGCCGGGCGACTGCAGCACTTGCAGGATCATGCACTGCTTCTGCATGTTGGCCATCGACTGCTCCGCGTTGGAGGAAACGGCCAGGCCGACGAGGACGTGGTGCTGGGTTCGGTTCTCGTACAGCGACTTCGCCCACGTCGCCCGCTGAGGGGAGTCGTGGTACTTCTTCAGCGACGGCGACAGGTCGAGGAAGGCGAGGGTGGAGACGTCGGAGTTGATGAGGGAGTAGTCCTTGCTGTTGGACAGCGACGTTTTGCCGTGTCCCGCCCAGTAAAACAGCAGCTGGTCGTGCTCGGAGTTGGAAAACTTTTTGCCCAATTTCGAGTTCTGCGACATCCCGTAGGCCAGGTAGCTCGTGCCGAAGTTGTCCACGAGGAACTCTTTGTGTCTCCTAGCAAGCTCCTGGATTTCCGGTCTGATGGTAGGAGAAACGAGACCTGAAGAAAGAAAAAGAGAAAGAAAGAAAGAGAAAAATAAAACGAAAAGAAAGAGCAAATGAATGGGAAGGAATGAAAATGAAAATATGTAATTGAATAGAAATGGGAAGGAAAATGAAAAATGAAAATATATGTAATTGAATAGAAATTCGGAAAGAAAGAAATGTGTGTTAACAATCATGTACGTATGTGTGTGTGTCTGTGTGTGTGTGTGTGTGTGTGTGTGTGTGGCTGTGTGTGCGTATGTGTGTATGTATGTATGTGTATGTATGTGTGTGTATGTGTGTATGTGTATGTGTGTGTGTGTGTGTGTGTGTGTGTGTGTGTGTGAATGGATTGATGGATGGATGGATGGATTGATGGATGGATGGATGGATGGATGGATGGATGGATATTAAAAAAAAATTGTTACCTAGTAAATTTTCCCTCCAGTCAGTCGGGATCAAAGTCTCCATCGCCTGCTTGATGTGGTTGAACGTCAGAGTGTGCATCTCCTTCTGATCGACAGGGGGCGTCGTCACTAGCTCCTCCAAGCTCATCATCGCGCCAGACCCTTCTGCCACTGCAGCCGTCGTCTGCTTTCCTACCAGTCTGTGTCTGAGTCGTGGTGGTTGTTCCTCAGTCGCGGTCCCAGGCTGCAGATACGACCATGGGATCCCTGTGGACCACGTCTTTGCCTGTTCTCCTGCGCTTTACCACTGGGTCTGCTGGTTTTGTTTTTCCAGTTCGGGAAACTCCGGAACTTTGTCCTGTTCGTCCGGCTGTCGCGGGTTTATCCGAAGCAGCAAATCCCGGGAACGGTTCCGTGGTCTTTTCGGGCACTTCGAGTTCCTCTGCTGTTGGGTGGAAGGTGGTTTTCGTTTCTGAAGGACACGCGAGTTTTGGATACGCGAAGTGTATTAGCCCTCTCCCTGCCTCTCGGCCACGCCTAGAAACTTCCTCCGCGGAGTAGTGCGGGTTTCCGCTCCACACTTTGTACGTTCGCGTGGACGAAGGTGGATGACTGAACCTTCGTCCCTTTCGATTAGCTTCCTCGCCGAGCGTTTCAGGGATTGCTTCAACTTCACTGCCTTCTGGTTGCTTTCCTTCAGCCTCCTCTTCTCCGTCAGCGCCCTCTACCGGCTCTCCCTCAGCGCCCTCTTCAGTCTCTCCCTCAGCGCCCCCTTCCGGCTTTTCTTCGCCGCCTTCTTCCGTCCTACCGCCATTTCTCACGTGCTTGACCGATCTGGAAAACAAATGATGAGGCCTGTAGCGGTCTTTGGCGTCCTGTTTGCCATGGCAACCATCCGGTGTTGTCCGTCCGCCATCTTCAGCTTTCCCGTCCACAGATGACAGACCTCATCCTCATCCTTATCATCCTCCTTCGACGACGACGAAGACGATGACGACGACATACCCGGGCGGTAGAAGATCACGTGGCCCTGAAACGACTGCATGTCCCAGTCGAACGCGGCCGCCATTTTGCTCACGCCGACGATCGGCTGGTACTCGACGGGCACGTTGAGCTCGACGTTCAGCCTGTTGTCCCTGTCGACGTGGAACAAGAAGTGGTCGTGAAGATCGGTCGCCTCGCCGACTTTTCCCGTTCCGGACAGGTCGAGGAGGACGTAAGGGTGGAGCACGCCGTTCCGTTTCTTGTGCCCGACCGTCAGGCTTCCCAGGTGCGTCATCGTGCTGCCGATGTTGCGGGTGTCGGGGTCGATGTTGCGGTTCATCAACGGCAAGGGTTTCGACGACACCAGCGACGTGTAGACGTTGGCGTCGGCGTGGAAGTGAAACGTCACTGTCTGGCGGTATCCGCCTGATCTGGTTCTGTTGATGACGCCGTGTCCTGCAAACACAAACAAACACTGGATGTACAGACAGACAGACAGATGTGTGTGTGTGTGTCTGCATAGATTTGTTTGTGCATGTATATAGATACATTATTATAGATACATTATTATAGATACATACATATATACATACATACATACATTCATACATTCATGCATTCATACATACATACATACATTCATACATACATATATATATATATGTAGAAAGAGAGCGAGAGAGGTACATAGATATAGAGATAGATAGAGAGATATGTATGTATGTATGTATGTATGTATGTATGTATGTATGTATGTAAATGAAAAATCAACCCCCTCAGATAATTTTAGATCCGCCCCTGCGTTACCTGACGTTCTTTCCGGATAATGGTGCAGTTCTCCTTCCTCCATAACGGAATCCGGTTTCAGTCTCCTCCAGCTGTGTTTTGTTTTATCTGACATCTGACTCTGCACCAGCTCCCCGTCCAGAAACAGAGTTCCCCGTATTACCGAGATTTTCTTTGGCCACTCGCTTTCATTCACCTTTTTAGTTCAGAGATAAAGAATTATATATTTATATATATATATATATATATATATATATAGAGAGAGAGAGAGAGAGAGAGAGAGAGAGAGAGAGAGAGAGAGAGAGAGAGAGAGAGAGAGAGAGAGAGAGAGAGAGAGAGAGAGAGTTATTAAAACTGTAAGTACTTTTGTTTACGTGTTGTATTTATTGGTTTATTCATTTAAGTAATTAATTTTGTTTGTTTGTTTAAATTAATTGATTATATATATATATATATATTTTGTCTCAGTTTTCTTTTTTAAATGTCATTATTTATAACCTCTGAAGACATTTCAGTTTTTCCATAGTTACTGGTCATGTAACATTTTGGATATATGTATATATGTGTGTGTGTGTGTGTTTGTGTGTGTGTGCGTGTGTGTGTGTGTATGGGGTGTTGGGCGTGAGTCTGTGTATAGATAGATAGATAGGTAGGTAGGTAGGTAGATAGATAGATAGATAGATAGATAGATAGATAGATAGATACATACATACATACATAGATAGATAGACAGACAGACAGACAGACAGGCAGGCAGAGTGATAGATTCATATACAGGTATACAGATGTACTTAATATGTCATCCATTCAAATATATATATATGTATTTAATTACGTTAAAGCACAAAAATGTTTTAAAAAAATATTATTCTACAGTTACACTTTCATTTGTTGTTTTTGGGGTTGTTTTTTTTACTCGCAAGCAACCTTTACTAATAACAAAGTATGAAACATAAAACGCTATTACAATAAAGCGCTGTTAAACAGCCGTGCTCACCGGCTCCGTGTAGATTATCTTCATGTCCATGCTGTAGACCTCTTCTAGCGGAACGCACGACTTCGGGTGCCCGTGTTTAGCCTTCGTCACGTTCAGAGCGCTTTTCGAATGAAGTCGGAAAAGGAAATCCAGGGCGTTGGGACCGGCAGCGTTAGTGAGGTGCGGCTCCAGGGTGCGCGCGACGCACGGAAGTGCGCCATCTTGGAAATTGACCGTCATGCCGCAGTTCAGCCGGGCGCCGGTGATTTCCGGGTAGTTCAGGTGCACCAGGTAGCCGGCCACGTGGTACGAATGGCAGCCCTCGCGCACGTGCAGGCCGTGGACCTTGCTGCCTTTAGGCACGAGCTTCATTCCGATCCTCGCGATTTCCTCCCACTGATAGACGCACCGCTGCGTTTGAGGGTCGTAGGCCTGAATAGAGATTTTTGCATTTAAGAATGTTCTGGTGTTAGTGTCGGTGTTTGTTGTTTATTTATTTATTTATTTATTTATTTATTTGTTTGTTTGTTTGTTTGTTTGTTTGTTTGTTTGTTTGTTTATTTTCACTTCGTTTTATTTAATATATATGAATTTTTGTTTGTTTGTTTGTTTGTTTGTTTGTTTGTTTGTTTGCCGTTTCCGTTATATATATAAAGTTCATATATATATCGTTACTATTTTTATTTCTTTAATTTATTTATTCTATTTATTCAATCATTCATTAATTTTTTTTTTCCTTCTTTAAATTCAGATTTATTTAGAAAATTTGTTCGAGCAAACTGGTGAAAAAAAAAAAAAAGTACACTTGTCTTTATAATAACCACGACGTCACAAGTACGTTATCCCAAAGAGTACCTCAATTCTCAGCACGTGATCGCCCTGGCGGAGCAAGCCGACTTCGAGCCACGGATTCTCGGCTTTGGCTTCGTACGGGTCCAAAGCCTTCCACCCGTCATGCGTCCAGAACGGGTGCTGGCTCGTGAAGCTCAGGTCCCGGTTGTCGTTGAAGTTGTACAGGTGTGTAGCCGCCTTCAGCTCCATCTCGATCTTCTCGTCGGAGATCAGCGCCAAGGCGCCATGGGAACCGACAATGACGTCATCTTCGGCGAGCTGCTCGATCGGTAAGCCAGGATCCGTTTTCCGTGAGGACGGGGGAGCCCGTGAGGAAGCAGCCGCCCCCACCGCTGCTGCTTTTGCTTTTCTTCGTGACGTTGTCGGCGCTGGTGCCGGTGACGACGCCGTATTTGCGCGGGCCGCTTTTAGATGAAAGCCAGTAGGCGACGTCGTGGCCGTACGTGACGGCGTCCGATGTGTTGAGCACGACGTTGCAAGCCGAACTGGCAGCTCCTTGCTAAATTAATAAATAATTGTTATTTATTTTTTTTTTTTTTTTTTTTTTTTTTTTTTAATGAATGAATAAATAAAAATTGCGTGTATATATATATAATATTAATTTTAATAACACACACACAAACATACATACATACATATATATATATATATATATAGAGAGAGAGAGAGAGAGAGAGAGAGAGAGAGAGAGAGAGAGAGAGAGAGAGAGAGAGAGAGAGGATGAGCGTAAGAATTACATAAATAAATTAATTAAATTAAACAAAATAAATAAACAACAATAAAATAAAATAATATAAAATTAAATAAAATAAATTTAAAGAGAGAGAGTGAGAGAGAGAGAAGACAGACAGACAGACAGACAAGAAATGAGACAATTCACCACCAACCAGCACTCCAGACTTGTAGTGAGGAATCGCCGACTGCAGGAAGTTTTCGTGCTGCACAAAGTCTTCCGCCAGACTCATGAAGTTGGAGTCGAGGTGGTTGCGCAAGACCGAGAGGACGACGCCGTAGTCGGAGGGACTCAGCATCTGCACGAAGAGAAGTTTAACCATGACGACCATGCGGTTGCTGCTCCTGGACAAGTCGACGAGGAGAGGCATGATGTAGCTGGGGTCGGTCAGTTTGTCCGCCAGCAGCTTGCCCCAGTAGGCCGAACTCTGGAAGTAGACTCGCATTCCTTTCTTCTGCAGCAGCCACTCCGTGAAGATGTCGCGCGACAGCTTGAGGCCCGCGCGGTTCGTCACGGCTCCGGTCCACGCCTGCAGGGCCCGTGGGGAGCTGACGGTTTTGTTGAACCCGTGGGTGCTGACCTGAGGTTAGAAACACAGAAAACGAAAATTGTAGAGTTTTTATTTTTTTTTTTTTTTTTTTTTTTAGCTGAGATAGCGGTTATCGTTGAAGTTGTATAGGTGTGTATCCGCCTTTAGGTCCATCTCGAATTTTTCGTCGGAGATCAGAGCCAATGAAAAATATTTTTTTTTTTTTTTTTTTTTTAAATCTGAGAACGCTTTATTAATTCGTAAATGTTTGCAAATGCTTTATCGTGCAAAATTTTTGCAAACGCTTTATTCATTCCTAAATTTTGCAAACAGTTAATTATGCAAAACATTTCAAAATAAATATTCAAAAAAAAAAAAAAAAAAAAAATCTGCAAAAACTTTATTAATTCATAACTTTTTCATAACTTTTTATTATTTTCTAAAGTGGTACGTTTTTTGATTGTGCGAAATTTTTAGCAACTTTTAGCAAAAGTTTTATCATGCTAAAATGTTCAAAGATATTATCCGGAAAAAATAATCTGCAAACGCTTTAATATTTTCGAAACGTTTACAGTTTTTGCAAACCTTATCATATCAAAATTGTGCAAATGCCGTTTGCTGAATTTTGGTAAAATATTATCAGTAAAAAAATAATAATCTGCAAACGCCTTATTATTTTCTAAAATTAGCAAACGCTTTATTATTTTCTAAATATTGGATAAGTTTTATAACTCTTCCATTCAGCAAATATCTAACTTTTGTTCTGAAATTTTGCAAAACTTTTTATGTTGCAAATGTTTTATTAGTAACAGTTTTTGCAAAATCATTTTTTTTTTCATTATTCCAAAACTTTGCAAATGTTTCATCATTACTGGTTTGAAAATGTTTCATCATTACTGTTTTGCAAATGTTTTCATCATTACTGTTTTGCAAATGTTTTCATCATTACTATTTTGCGAATGTTTCATCATTACTGTTTTGCAAATGTTTCAACATTACTGTTTTGCAAATGTTTCATCATTACTGTTTTGCAAATGTTTGATCATTACTGTTTTGCGAATGTTTCATCATTACTGTTTTGCAAACATCTTAAAGACTATCTTACCGATCCGACGTTCCAGGCCATGAGGGGCGTGGCTATGTCTGATACGTCATTTTCATGATTGACAGAGTTCCAGACGCAGGAACTGGAAGGCTGTGCAAAAACAATTGTGTTAATGATGTACATTATTACGTCACTGCCTAATTAATAAGCGAACAAAAAAATAAGCAAAAAAATAAACAAACAGTTAATAAATAAATAAATAAATAGAGCGAGAAAACAAACAAACAATAAATAAATAATTAAACAAACCAACAAACAAACAAATAAATCAATCAATCAATCAACAAATCATAATAAATAAGTAAATAAACAAACAAATAAATAAATAAACAAATAAATAAATAAACAAATTAATAAACAAATAAATAAACAAACAAAGAAACAAATAAATAAATGAAAGCAAGAAACAGAATATTTAAAAGTTTAAAAATCACGAATACATTTTTCTACAAAAACACACTACGGCTTACGCTGTGTTCGAAGAACACTGATTTAAGGTCACCGTGACTCGAACCCGTGACCCCCTTGATTCCTTTCTCTAGCATGGACACGAGATCAGTCGACGGGATCGCAGTCAAACTGGTAGCGACCTCTAGCATATGCTGCACCGACATGATTAGATAACTCTGTAACAATAATAATAATAATGACGATGTTGATAATAATAAAAAGAAGAAGAAGAATCATCGATGATGATGATTATTATTATTATTATTATTATTGTTGTTGTTGTTGTTGTTGTTGTTTTTGTTGTTATTGTTATTGTTATTATTATTGTTGTTGTTTTTATTAATATTATTATTATAATCATCATTATCATTATTATTATTTTTATTATTATTATTATTATTATTATTATTATTATTATTATTAACATTATTATTATAATATTACATAACATTACTGATGCTAAAAGAGATATAATTATAATACTAAAAATGGACAAATCAGTAGATATCAACAGAGAAAAGATTTTATAGATATCAGTATCTATGTTCTAGATACCAATATATTTTAATGTTATTTAGACATAAGCAGGCTGCACTTTATTTACACATCGGTAAACAAAATAATATCTAGATATCAATAGTGAAACTTTGTCTACGTGTCAATAGCCATAACGTCATCTAGATGTCAGTAGACAAAAAAAAAAATTGTCGTTACTAGATATCTGTATTGCTGTCACTAATGTTATCTAGATATCTTTGGTCCTTAACGTTATCTGAAAGACGTTGGATTCTGAGAGAGAGAGAGAGAGAGAGAGAGAGAGAGAGAGAGAGAGAGAGAGAGAGAGAGAGAGAGAGAGAGAGAGAGAGAGATTAGGTTTAATCTAGCCGTGACGACATTGTAATTTTAAAAATAAAATAATGATTGCATAAACTTACAGTTTTTTTGCTGTACTCTGCTCTCTAGCAATCGTAAGCCGAGAGGTTTCTCTGTTTATATAGCACTTCTAAAAACTACCACGATAAAACATCTACTTCAGCCAAAATCTACGACCCATGCCTAATTTTAATAATTTATGTTAATTATATGTCTTTAAATGTCACTGAAAGTCAGTAAATAATTAATATTAATTGATAATCTAATTTATTAATTTGAGCTGTCAAGTTCGTTTTGATACATTTCTTGTTCGTTTCTAACTTAGATTTCTCGATATTTACCACTGTGAACTTTTTTTATGTTTTATTTTGCCTCTGTTATTAAATTATTGCGTTGTTTTTTGGTTGCTTTGTTGTTGCTGTCATTATTATTATGATTATTTTATTGTTTTATTACAATTATTATTATTATTATTATTATTTAATATGTTTTTTGTTTATTTGTTTATGTTTTATTTTTTTTTATTTATTATTTTTTTATTATTATTATTATTTTTTATTTTTTGGGGTTATTATTTTAAATTAAAATAAATTTCAAAGAAAACGTCACAGGCTTTGCTAATCCAGTTGCTGAACAGATGGCTAGATCGGGAAAACGAGTTCTGATCAAGTAAGAAGATTCGACACTGCTACCAAACCGGCCTAGGCCTCGCGTTTTACCACTAACACAAGAACAGCAACGAAAACAACAACAACAATAATTTTTCCCCCCTTTAATCAAATTCCTCCCACCTTTCAGCCCAGCTTTCTCTGTATACACCTGTAAATTACCTGTAAATTACCTGTATCTTTATTACTTATCAGCTGCATTAATTAATTGTTGGTCCAGATTCTGGTCAATAACATTTGTTAATTAGAAAACACTGTGAAATACAGCGCGTTATTCTAGCAGTTTCACATCGCGTGTTTTTATTGTTAGTTACACATTGATATGTTTGTGTGTTCAGTCCTTCTGTATGTGCGTTGTAAATGCATGTTGTGAATGTGTTTATGTTATATACGTGCGTTTTGAATGCATGTTGTGTATATGTTTGTGTTTATAATGTAGTACGTTGAAAATGTATGTTTGTGTTTGTGTTTCAGTCTTTGTGGATGTAGTGTGTGCTATTTCTGTGTTGTGCATTGTGTTTGTGTTTTGTATTATATATGCACGTGAGTTTGTATGTTAGTTTGCACGTGCGTTTGTGAAATGTATGTGTATATGTTTCTGTATCTGTTTGTGTTATATATATTTTGTTTATGTATATAAGTACGTAACGTAAGTATATTTGTATGAATGCCTCTGGATGCGTATTTATATCAAGTATATATATATGTATGGTTGGATGAGTTTTATATATATATATATATACACACACACACACACACACACAGATACATATATATATATATATATATGAATGAGTGTTTCTGGGTCTGTATCTGTATATTTGTATGTATGTAAGTTCGTATAACTATTATGTATGTATGTTTGTATAGATATATACACACATACACGCATACGCACGCACATACACATACACATATATAAATATATATATATATGTTGTGTATATATCTATTTATACAAACATACATACATAATATTTATCCAAACTTATGTCTGTATACGTGTGTGTGATTGTGTGTGTGTATTTATGCAAACATGCATACATAATATTGTATCTAATATACTTATATATATATACATACAATAACAGAAAGCGATGCTGGCGGACATTCGTAATTAACACAGATATATTTATTTTATTAGTTTATTATTAATTATATTTCACTTTTATTAGTCCTCGTACACAAAAGACAACAATCTGTTTCTCTTCTGCTGCACTGAACACCAATCAAGCTGAAACGACTTATGTAAACGTACATATTAACTGAGCACCCGTCTGCTACATATAGGGGTTCGTTAGACTGGTGCGTTGCCAGTGTTTTGTAGACTCCGCTTTGCAAACATGTCGCGGAGCCTTGTTCTCGTGATCGGTCTAGTGCTGTTACTAAAAATAGCCTGCTGCCAGAAGCCCAATATTATTTTCATAGTAGCAGACGATATGGGTAAGTTTTAATTTTTTCTTTTTTTTTTTTTTTTTTTTTTTTTTTAATATTGAAACCGAATTGATTGAACAAGATGTTGATAGTTGTTGTAGTAGTAGTAATAGTAAGGGGATGACGTGACCGTAGTCGTATGAGTAGTATAGTGGTAGTGGCAGTGGTGATGATGGAAAGCAGTAGCTGCAGTAGTAGAATTGTGGTGGTGGTGACAGTAGTAGAAATTATGGTAGTAGTAGTAGTAGTAGTAGTCGTAGTAGTAGCAGTAGTAGTGGTGGTGGTGGTATTAGTAGTAGTGGTAGTTTTAAAGTAATTAAAAGAATAGTACCAATAGCAACAATAGTAGTAGTGGTGAGATTAGTATTAGTTGCTGCTGTTGTAGTATCTGTAGTTGTAGTAGCAAAGGTGGTGGTAGTAGTAGTAGCTGTTATTGTGTCAGCAGTAGTTGTATTAGTAGTCGTAGTAGTTATATGAAGATAGAAGTTTTTATCATAGTTGTAGAGGTTGTGGTAGAAACATGAGTAGTAGAAGCAATTGTCAATATTTATATATATATATAGGAAGGCTCTTATTATCTGTGTGTGTTTGCTTCTGATGTACATCTGTCTATCTATTGTTGTGTTTTATTTAAAGGCTGGAATGACATAGGTTTTCATAATCCTGATGTTCTCACTCCAAACATGGACGATCTCGCGAACAGAGGATTAATTCTAAACCAATCTTACGCGCAACCTGTTTGTACTCCGTACGTACAATTAGACAGACAGACACACAGAAATTTTATCTGAATCTGTCTCATCGTTATTTGTGTGTGTCATTGCTCTCTTTTTCTGTTTGTTTTCGTTTCGTTTCTCGTTCTCTCTGCATTCCTCTTATTCCTCTTTTTCTTTCTCGTATTATTCTCTCTCTCTCTCTCTCTCTCTCTCTCTCTCTCTCTCTCTCTCTCTCTCTCTCTCTCTCTCTCTCTCTCTCTCTCTCTATCTATCTCTCTCTCTATCTATCTATCTATCTATCTCTCTCTCTCTCTCTCTCTCTCTCTCTCTCTCTCTCTCTCTCTCTCTCTCTCTCTCTCTCTCGTTGGTTTCATGAACCACATTCTTCAGTGTCTCTGACTGATAACAATTATTTTTCTTTTTGTTAATGTATGTCATTCATCAGAATAAATCTGTTGAAATCAATCTATCGATTTATTGTGTCTCTGTCATCTCAACCCTCCCATAAACAGCAATAAAGATATAAAATATAATGAACGAGTAGCTATGCTCTGACTGCATGAACTAAAAGAAAACATAAAACTGTGATAAAGAAGAAAACGATGATGATGATGATGATGATGTTGATGACAATTATGATGTTATAGTTGTAATTTTTTTTAACTGATAATAATGATGATAATGATGTTTACGATTATGATGATCATGATTATGAAAAAGAATAATTTTTCCGCCGTTTTAATTATCTGAATTCGTCCTGTTTCCGAATATTACCGAATATTACCGAATATTATCGAATATTATCGAATATTATCGAATATTACCGAATATTACCGAATATGTTTGTTCTTACATTTTCAGATCCCGAAGTGCTTTCCTTAGTGGATGGTATCCATTCAAGACTGGACTGCAAGTATGTAAACCAGGTTTAATTATCATAATTAATTTTTTGAGGTCACTTTAATTATCATAATTTATTTTATTAGATGTCATGAATATCATAATTTAATGCTAAAAACAGTTTAATAAATTTTATTCTCTCTTCCTTTTTTCAACATAACATTATCTGCTACTACTAATACAGCTACAACTACTACCACCACCACCACCACCATTACCACCACTACTATTATTACTACCACAACCCCTCCTCATTCTCCCCCTCCTCCTCCTAATATTACTACTACTACTACTACTACTGCAGCTACTTAACTGTTACTATTACTACTGCTATTTAATTATTTCAGCACAAAAATTATCTACTACGACAAAAAAAAGCTTTTACTACTACTACTACTACAACTACTATATAGCTACTATTGTTTCAGAAAAAATGTTCTACTACAACAACTACTACTTCTACAACTACCACTACTACTACTGCTACTGCTACTACAATTAATACTAATACGACTATTACCACTACTGCTGCTGCTATTACAACTACTACTACTACTACTACTACTACAACTACTACTGCTGCTACTGCTACAATTAATACTAGTACTACTATTACTACTATTATTTGTTTCAGCATAAAATTATCGAAGACAGACAACCAGCATGCGCCACATTTCCAAACGGGACACTAGCAGAGGCTCTGCAGAAAGAAGGTTACAAGACTCACATGCTTGGAAAGTAATTCTTTAAATACAATAGATTGTAAATTGTGTTAGAGAGAGAGAGAGAGAGAGAGAGAGAGAGAGAGAGAGAGAGAGAGAGAGAGAGAGAGAGAGAGAGAGAGAGAGAGAGAGAGAGAGAGAGAGAGAGAGAGAGAGATGAAGAGTGATATAGATTGACAGAAAGATAGACAGACAGACAGACAGATAGACAGGTAAGAAAACATTAATTCTGTAATGTAAATAAAATTAACGTAATATTTGATAAAAGAAAAACATACATACGTACATATATACATAATACATACACACATACATACATAAACACATACGCAATTACATATTTGATACAAAAAAAACATACACACATACATACATACATACATACATACGGATGTATTAACAATTTATTTCAGGTGGCATTTGGGATTTTGTAAATGGGAGTGCACTCCCACCTACCTCGGCTTCGACTCCTTCTTCGGCTTCTACAACGGCGCCGAATCCTACAAAAGTCATAAACATGGTGAGACATGACTACATCAGCAACAACAACAACAACACCTTATATTACTCTGCTACTACAGTTATTCTACTGCTGCAACTTCTACTGCTACTACTACTCCTCTGCAATTAATGTTACTACTATTATTACTTACACTTCAACAACAGCTGCTACAATCTTTTTTACTGACACTACAACTTCAACTACGACAACTCGTACCTAATCTAATCTTACAGCTACTTCTATGGTACTATGACGACAACTGCTATTATTTCTACTCTGCTACAATCGCTACTACTACAACAGCAAATACTACTATTACTATTACTACTACTACAACTATTTCACGTTTTCTACAACTGTCTGCTTATCTGTCTATAAATCAGTATTAATAAATATACTAGTTCTACTAAATCTATCAGCAACTACCACTACAACTACTTCTGCAGATCATCACATTCATCATCATCATCATCTTGATAAGTCATCACTATTATCATTACTGTAATCATAATCATTGCCGTTGTTTTATAATCCATCTTTTTCTTCTTCTTCTTCTTCTTCTTCTTCTTCTTCTTCTTATTATTATTATTATTATTATTATTATTATTATTATTATTATTATATTTACTATTACTATTATTAATATATATATTATTACTATTACTATTACTATTATTTCAGCTGGCAGTCTAGATTTCAGAGACAATGAAAATATTGCTGACAATTATCGCGGACAATATTCCACTGTACGTGTGTCCGTCTGTGTGCTTGTTTGTCTGTCTTTCGTTCCGAGCTTTCTCTATATGACTTCTTTTTTCACGTTTTTTTTTTATTATACTTTGATGTTCTGTCTCCCGCTTAGCATTCTCATTGTCTCTCACAACCTTCTCTCTCTATCTGTCTCTTTATATATCTCTTTTTTTTGTTTCTCTTTCTTTCTCTCTCAGTATATCTGTCTGTCTATCTATCTATCTAATATATCTTTGTCTCCCTTTCTTTCATTCTCACTCTCCTTGTCTCGGTAACTCTCTGCCTGTCTGTCTGTCTATTTGACTCTCTCTCTCTCTCTCTCTCTCTCTCTCTCTCTCTCTCTCTCTCTCTCTCTCTCTCTCTCTCTCTCTCTCTCTCTCTCTCTCTCTCTCTCTCTCTCTCTCTCTCTCTCTCTCTCTCTCTCATAGCTCATATTCCATACAAACAGTTAAATAAGCACAAAAATATCTTCAGATCATCTTATCTACATACATTAAATAATTATAACACTAAATAATAAATAAATAATAATGC
Source organism: Chrysomallon squamiferum (assembly GCA_012295275.1). Classification (NCBI taxonomy): domain Eukaryota; kingdom Metazoa; phylum Mollusca; class Gastropoda; order Neomphalida; family Peltospiridae; genus Chrysomallon; species Chrysomallon squamiferum. Next base: position 19,924,165 of record CM022677.1, read on the forward strand.
CACAAGCAGGCATGTGTACACACACACATAGACACACACACACACACGCACGCACGCACGTACTCCCAACTAATATATATATATATATATATATATATACACACACAAATGTATTATAATAATTTCTTAAGTAAAACGATATTTATTTTTGTTGTTGTTGTTGTTGTTTTCAGTCGCTGTATGGCAGTAAAGCCGCTGACATAATCAGAAACCACGATGACGTCGCTCCACTGTTTCTGTACATGGCGTTCCAAGCTCCACACACACCGTTGGAGGTAAGTCTGCAACGATGCCAACAACAGCTACAACAACAGCAACAGCAGTAGTAATTGTAGTAGTAACAGTAGTAGTAAAAGTAGTTGCAGTTGTAGTAGCAGTAGTTGTAGTAGTAGTAGTCCTATTAACAGCATTAGTACCAGTTGTTGTTGTTGTAGTTGTAACGTCATTATCATTATATTTGTAATTTACATCATATTATTATTATATCATCATAATAATCATCATCATCATACTTATTATTATTATTATTATTATTATTATTATTATTATTATTATTATTATTATTATTATTACCATTATTGTTCTTGTTGTTGTTGTTATTACTACTATTGTTACTACCACTACAGTTACAATTAGTATTACTACTATTACCTATATTATTGCTTCTACTGCTATTGCTGTTACTACTGTTACTACTACTACTATTAATATTACAGGTTCCTAGCACCTATGAAGATTTGTACCCGGATGTAACTGTCGTTGAACGTCGCAAGTATCTAGGTAACTTATATATATATATACACACACATACAATACACACACACACATACACGTGTTGTATACATATATATATACACACACACACACACACACAGTTGTTTGCATCTTTTTTTTTCTTTGTATATGTACTCCTTTTATATATTGTGTTCAGTTAGCTACATCTATAACGGGAAATACTGCACTTCTGTCACTGGAAATAAAAACAAATCCTATATCTGTTTACATTATCGGGAAGGAAATGCTATTAATATTATGTTGTTGTTTTAATGGTTACTGCTGAGGCTATTACAATGATTACGTTGTTATTATTGTTGCTGCTGCTGCTGCTGACGTTGTTGTCATTGTTATTGTTGCTGAAGTTGTTGCTAATGTTATGATTATTTCGGTTGGTGTTATTATTATCATTATTATTCATGATGTATTTTATTGATGTTATTGCTGATGATGATGATGATGATGATGATGGTAATGATGTTGTTGTTGTTGTTGTTATAGGTATGATATCGGCTCTTGACGACGCGGTGGGTGAGGTTTACGACGCCCTGGTAGAGACTGGAATGGAATCAAACACTCTCATTGTCTTCACGTCTGATGTAAGTACAGTGAGAGAGAGAGAGAGAGAGAGAGAGAGAGAGAGAGAGAGAGAGAGAGAGAGAGAGAGAGAGAGAGAGAGAGAGAGAGAGAGAGAGAGAGAGAGAGAGAGAGAGAGAGAGAGAGACAGACAGACAAAGAGAGAGAATAAGAGAGAGACACACAGAGAGACAGAGAGAGACACACACAGAGAGACAAAGAGACAAAGAGAGAGAGATAAAGAGAGAGATACGCAGAGACAAAGAGAGAGAGAGCGAGCGAGAGATAGAGAGAGTCAGAGACAGACAGAGAGAGAGAGAGAAATTCCCTATGAGATAAATATACGTTCGTCTAAATTTGCATTCGCATGTTTGCACACTTTGTATATTGGTATGTACATGCATGTACGTGAAACGCAGAGGACGAGCGAGGGAGAGACACACACAGGAATGGGAGGAGAGACTGACAGACTGTAAGATGACAAAGAGAATCTCACAGCAAGAGAAACAGAAGGAAAAAGAGTCGGTATGCCGTGCGCGTCTGTGTATGTCACTAAAGATAAATATTTTCTGAGAGTCAGACAGACAAAAAAATAAAACAGCAGCAGCATTTTCATCTCGTAATAATCCAAAAACATATATTTTTTTATTTTATTTTTTTCAGAACGGAGGATCTTTGAACGGGTACGGCAACAATTGGCCCCTGAGGGGAGCCAAGGGAACAATTTGGGAGGGGGGTACCAGAGTTCCGGGCTTTGTATACGGGTACGGTTTACAAACAACTGGAATAACATGGAACGGGTAAGAAAGTTGCTAACAGTGTGTCTTTGAAATTAGTCTGATATATATAAACAAACAAAATAGCAGCTGTTTTTACCATCACTGCTGTTACCACGTCTAATACTATTGCTACTGCAACTATTACTGCATCGCCTGCTGTGACTATTACTAACATTGCTATTCTGCTGCACCCCATGCTACTTCATTCACTGTTACTGCTACCACAACGACTATTTATTTATTTATTTATTTGTTCATTTGTTTATTTGCTTACTTATCGATTAATTGATTACTTGATTGCTTACTTACTTACTTATTTACTTACTTACTTTCTTATTTACTTAATTATTGACTTACTTACTTACTTACTTATTTATCTAGAATGATGCATGCTGTAGATTGGATGCCAACATTTATCGAAGCCGCAAATGGAAATATACGTAAGTTTTCTTTTTCTTCTTCTTCTTATTTCTTCTTCTTCTTCTTTCTTCTTCTTCTTCTTTCTTCTTCTTCTTCTTTTCTTCTTTTCCTTTATCTTCTTCATCATCAGTAACCTTTGTACGACGTAACGTGTAGGGGTTATCTCCCTTCGATGTTCAATTTGTCTACCATTCCAATAAATTACAATTATTACTAGTATTAATATTACTACCAGTTTTACAACGATTGTTATTATTACTATTGCTACTAATACTATTACTAACTATTATTATTGTTGCAGGTAGTAATAATATTTCTAAAACAGCGGTTACGACTACAACTGCAACTATTAGCATTGCTACAACAACTACTACTGCAATTATTATTGCTAGTATTACTCCAAGTACTGCTACTATCAATACTATTAATATTGCAATTCTACTACTACGACAACACTACTATTACTACGAAACACTACTACTACTACGACAACACTACTACTACCACGACAACACTACTCCTACTGTCACTGATACTACAATTAACATTACCATTAGTATTCAACTATTAGCAAAAGTAATAGTACTACTACAAATACTATTATCGATATATTACCAACACTACTACTATTATTACTATTATTATTACTACTGCTATTACTACTACTATTATTGCTACTTTACTACTTCATACTACTATTATGTCCACAATTACTTCTAATATTACTACAACTAGCAGTAGTACAATTGATAATAATGAGAAAAATGATGATGATGATAATTAAAATAATAATAACAACAACAATTACGTGTCTTTAAATATATACAACATATTTTAAACACTATCGTGTTTTTCACTACATACAATATATTTTAAACAAATATCATGCCTTTAACGATATACAATATATTTTAAAGAATATCATGGCTTTATCTATATACAATATATTTTAAAGAATATCATGGCTTTATCTATATACAATATATTTTAAAGAATATCATGGCTTTATCTATATACAATATATTTTAAAGAATATCATGGCTTTATCTATATACAATATATTTTAAAGAATTTGGCTTTGTTTATTTATATTTTAAACAATTTGTTTGTTTGTATAGGTGTTTTGGTTTATTTGAATTGACCTTTACCTCCATTATTTTGGTCAATCCAGAACTGTTCATAGAGACCTTTAATTATTTAATTTAATTTAATTGTTTGTTTAATAATTTAATTGTTTAATTTAATTTCTTGCTGGGATGGACGGACTCAGTTTGTTTATTTATTTGTTTGAGTTCATCTACAACATCGACACCATGGTCGTTCCATTACTTATTTACTACGTCTATTTATTTGTTTGTTTGTTTTTATTTTTGTTTATTTTTTTTTTGTTTATTTATTTATTTGTTTGTTTGTTTGTTTTTTTTTAAGTATTTTTTTATTTATTTATTTGTTTGTTTGTTTGTTTATTTGTTTGTTTATTTATTTAATTGTTTATTTATTTATTTTTGTTTATTTATTTATTTGTTTGCATGCATGTTTACTTTATTATTTATTTATTTATTTGTGAGTTTGTTTATTTATTTATTTATTTTTTTTTTGATTTATTTAATTTGTTTGTTTATTTGTTTATTTATTTATTTTTTGATTGTTTGTTTGTTTATCTGTTTATTTACTTTGTTGTTTAATTTATTTATAAATACAACGATACATATAAATGCATGCATATATATATAAATATGTATATGATATATATATATATATATATATATATATATATATATATATATATATGACATATTAATAATATATATATATATATATATATATATATATATTAACGTATCAGATTGTTATGTTCAGGGACGGCGACTATAAACTGATCTGTCTCTTATCAGGATCCATTTTGTCTCTGTCCCAACTGTTCACAACTACAACGACAACGATAGAGAAAATTGGTACAGAAATCACGTTGATACCAGTCTAATGTTGTTTGTCTGTAAAAGGTCTCGACATTTAACAATGTGTGTGGTTCTATTTTGTCATATTGCGTTTCGAAAACATGAGTATGTGCGTCTGTGTGTGTATATCTAACAATCTGTCCATCCGTCCAGCTGTCTGTCTGTCTTTCTGTCTTCTCTGTCTTGTCTTATCTCATCTTAATCTATCTTGTCTGTGGTTCTGTTTTACCATCTATATCCACTTTCCTAAACTTTCTCTCTTTTTTTTCAATCAACCTATATATTATAATCGATACATTTATCTTTTCTGTCTATCCATCCATCAGTCCATCTATTCATCCATCCATCCATCCATCCATCTGTCTATCTATCTATCTTTTCTTTTCTTAAAGACGGAAGAAAGCGATGGTTGTACAGAAAGCTCTATATATGAATTATTATTATTATTATTATTATTATTTTTTTTTTTTTTATTATTATTTTTATTTTATTTTTTTATTTTTTTTTTAAATTGATATTTTCAGACGATCCTGAAGAGCGGAATGATTTGGCCCTGATCGAGCCTGAGATCGCGGCCGCGTTGCAGGCGAAACTTCATCAGTACATGGACGAGATGGTGGAGCCCAATTTCCCAGACATGTTGTCCTCGTCTGACCCCAGCCTCTTCACAGACGACGCCTGGAGTCCCGGGTGGTGCTAGACAGCGTATAAAGGCTTCTCTGGTTGTTGTTATTATTATTATTATTATATGACGTCATTGTTAAAAATCTATGTTGATGACGTTATCTGTTGTATTACGTCTTAGTGATAAATATTTTTTGACGGTGTTTTTGATGACATCATAATAGAAAAATATATTTTGATGACGTCCGTGTTTAAAAATATTTTGATGACGTCATTATTGAAATATGCTCTGATGAGGTCAATATTAAAATATAAACACAGTTATCTTGTTTTTCTAATTTTTTTTTTTTTTCTTTTGTTTTTTTTTGTTTTAAAAAAAAAAAAATTTTTGTTGTTGTTTTGTTCTTTTGGGGGGTTTTGTTGGGGTTTTTTAGGTTTCAAAACATTACATTTCAACGAGTCTTTTTTGGGGGGACTTTCTCTCTATCCATATAATCCATTTGTCTGTCTATCTATTTATCTGTCAGGTCATCTTTCCTTTTTTTTTTTTTTTTCTCATTTTAATAACTCGTGTATTACGTCATATGTTATGTCATACCAAATAATACACTGACTTTAAATAAAACGAAAAAAAAAACAAAAAAGACGTTAAAACATTATTAAAATATATTCTTGCTTTAATCTATCTACGTTAAAATTTAATCAACTTCAGAATGAAACAGATTTATCTCCCTTCGATCAGAGACGTGTCAGTTACTGAGCATCTTCTTAAAGTTTGTCTCGGTGTAGTCCAAGTACGGGCAATTCGATGACGTAGGTTAACGGTTTCTCCTGCTTGTGAGGTCGTGATTGGACTTTGTCCTCCTGCGCCAGTGCGTCCACGAAAATTGTCTAAGTGCAGAGTCTAATCAGACGTATATACATACACAGATATATTATAGATACATGCGTAGATATTATGAGGCATATACAGATATTTAAAAAAAAAAATGAATACATAAATATATATATATATATATATATATTTACACAAAAACATACGCACACAGAACACACACATACACAAATGCACATGCATACATATGATAAGAAGAAGAAGAAACACTTATTCTGATTAAACAAACAAACAAATAAATAAATAAATAAATAAATAAATAAATAAATAAAGCGAAACACAAAATAATAAAAATAATTCCCATGCAAGATAACTAAAATCAGCCGAAAAAAAAAATTAAAAAAAACGTCTGATATACCCGCTTGAAGTGAACTTTTGTGACGGAGATAAAAAAAAAAATCACATGAGTTTCACAGTTTCAAATCATGACCTTATTTGAGTCAGTGAACAATACATATTTTATTACCTACGTCAATTTATCTTTTCTTTTTAATTGTGAGATAAAATAGAAAGGTCCGGGTTTGGAAGTGGCGGGGGAGGGGGTATTTCTATATTCATTTATCAGAAACATTGCTAAATGTAATACTACAGCTACTACAACATTGACTGTAACATTGTCGCCGCTGTTCACTTGTATTAGATCTTACAAATAAAACAACCAATACCGCTACTATAACTATTTTGTTTTCTACTAGTTTAAGTGCTACTGATGTTACTACTACTACTACTACTGCTGCTGCTGCTGCTGCTGTTTGCTGCTACTACTACTACTACTACTATCTAGTAGTTGCAGCTTACTAATACTATTCATAGGTGGTACTACTACTACTTCTACCACTACTACTATTCCTGTTACTAAAACTACAACTACTATTGCATTACTATTATTGATTCTACTTAATCTACTACTACTGTTTTGACGACACTGATAATTTAACGTTAAAATAAAATTCAGAACTTTTTGTTAATTTATGTAAAATTGTAAGTTTGGGTCTCATTCTGAACAAATTTTAATTGTCTAATGTAAACGTCCGTCTAATCTCCTTGTATTTATTTCCATTTCAATTACTAAATTGTATTTTATAACTTAGAATATTTCTCCACTGTATGAAATATTTATCAGCTCTCTCTATTTAACTTGTTATTAAAACAGATGTTATTAGCTGACCTTGTAATCTGTCTCTCTCTCTCTCTAGCTCTCTCTCTCAAGTCTTTTACTCTCAGCTGGAGAGAGAGAGAGAGAGAGAGAGAGAGAGAGAGAGAGAGAGAGAGAGAGAGAGAGAGAGAGAGAGAGAGAGAGAGATTCGGTTTAATCTAGCCGTGACGACATTGTAATTTTAAAAATAAAATAATTTTCTGTTAATAATAAATGGTACCAGATTTTAATAAATCACACGCACACACACAAATACAGACACACACATATAATACTCACATGCACATACAGATTTATTATATTCTCTCTCTCTGTGTGTTCAAGGTATGTATTATATTAATGTGTTCTAATGTGCTCTACGTATTTATTGTACAAATGTGTTCTTCGTATGTATTAAACTAATGTTTTCTGTGTATGTGTGTACGTACTCATACTAATCTTACAAACGACTCTTCACAAAAATTATTTTATTCCAGAGTATCTGAAAACATGTTGAACACCGAAAATAACATTAAATCATTCCCGAGATTCCAATTCCAAGTGGCTGACGTCATTTTGCTTGATTCACAATAAAATGACGTCATAACTTTATACGTCATTTTCTCCTTTCGCACACTCCTTTGGACAGAAAAACGAAGATTTCCCGTTACAAAGGAAGGAACACAATCTGCTGCCGTGGGATAACGGATTTGACGTTGTAGTAGTTGCAATTTTCCGTGTCGTTGATGGTGTTGATTTTAATTTGGTTGGCCGGAGAGTTGTCGTACTTCTCGAAGTTGTAGCTGGTTTCGTTGTTGTCAATTTTTGTGACGTTGTTGCGGTAGTTGTTGGTTTCGTGGTCGTTGTAGTAGTGGTTGTTGGCCTCAGAGTGGTTGTTGTATTTCTGGTGGAGGCTTCTTTGTCTGTTGTTCGCGGAGGATTGTGGTCCGGCAAGATGGAAATGTCCGCGCAGCCGTAGAACTGTTCTTGTTCGTTTCCGCATCCGGTGCAGCACTTGGCACGCGGTGTGTACAGCCACCGTGACGTCATTCCAGCAACCCCACCGTGACGTTATTAAAGTCGATTAATGTTTAACTGAAAATTAAACTAAGAGGGTGTTTTTAATCTATATATATATGTGTGTATTGTTGTTGTTGTTATTGTTTTTGAATAAAGGGGTAAACCAAATAAATGAATAAATAACTAAACAAAGAAGAAATACTAGCAATTACAGTAATGTAAGACAGTGTCTCAGTTTGCTGGTAAGCTGAAAAAAGGAGAGACAGGTAGATATATGGATAGATGAATGGATACATACACACATACATGAGAGAGAGAGAGAGAGAGAGAGAGAGAGAGAGAGAGAGAGAGAGAGAGAGAGAGAGATACCCTTTACAGAAACCGAAATACAAAGACTCAGACAAACAAATAATGACTGTGACAAACAAGAATATGTTATTAGATTGTGTGTGTGTGTGTGTGTGTACAAGAGAGAAACACAGACAGACAGACAGATATTGGGAGAAAGACAGCGTGTGAGAGATAGTGAGGAAGAAATGCATGCAGAGCGAAAGAGACTCAAACAAAACCAGAAAGAGAGACAAACAGACAAACAGACGGGACACGTAATCTACTTGTAAATCTAACGAGTGTGAGCTATAAACAGAACCCAATATCACCTGCTACATATTTCCACTGCATCACGCACTGTTTGCACGTGAGGTCTGCAGGCAGCTTCACATCCACGTCATAGAACTTATTCTCCCACGTTTCCAAGGGAAACCGAATCCGCCCGTTGGTCTGACGTAATACGTGTTCTTCCAGACACTCCTCCGTGGCAGCCACTTTGCGGTCGTTCACGGGACAGAGCCGGAATTCGAAGTATCCTTTGTGGTTGGTTGTCAGCTGAACGGTGACGGTGATTGTCTGCCCCTGTTTGTAGCTCTTCACGATGGTTCCTGTGGCGTACTTCCCCCCTGCTTCGTGCGGGCGGGGAAAGTCGTCGTATTTGTCGCCGCAGACGCCACATTTCCCGCCCATTTTCTCGTGTTGGTACTGCGGAGGTGGAATATTAACTTTTTTATTTTATTTTTATTTTACACTAGTTTAACTTAGTTTAGTTTAATTTAATTTAGCGTAAGTATGTTTCATTTTTGATTTATTTAGTTACTGAGATAATCAGTTAATTAGTTACTTATATATTTACGTATTTATTTATGTTTAATTTATTTATTTATTTATTTATATATGATTATTATTATTATTATAATCATCATTTATATATTATTATTATTATTATTATTATTATTATTATTATTATTACTATTATTATTATTATAATCATCATCATTTATATATTATTATTATTATTATTATTATTATTATTATTATTATTATTATCATCATCATCATCATCATCATCATCATCATCACCATTTTTATTATTCCGGTATTATATTTCTAAATGATGTTTGACATCACAAGCTATTTTACACACACCAAATGAGATACTTCATATTTAAATCCACTTCGAAGCATACAATATTATCTCCCTTTTCTTGCACACCACACTTACCTCCCTTCCTCCACAGAACTGTTCGTTGTCTTGGTAATCAATGGGTGTGTCGAATCCATACCTCCATGCTGTCGCTCTTCCTGGAGGGTCAGTCAAACGTCCATGACCTTCTGATAAGCTCAGGAGAGTAGAAATGATGCAGATGAATGAAAATATTGTTTTCTTCTAAACTGCGCTGAAATAAATTAAAGATATTTTCTCGTTCTCTCTCTCTCTGTCTCTCTCATATGTGTGTGTGTGTGTGTGTGTGTGTATATATATATATTTTTATGTTTTATATGTATAGAGAGAGAGACAGAGACAGAGAGAGAGAGAGAGATAGAGAGAGAGGGAGAGGGAGGGAGATACACACGCACCTAAAGGTGTATGTATGTATGTCTGTATGTATGTAACTCGTAGATACCTTCTTAGAAACAAACATATATATGTAAGATGCATACATATATAGAACTATGTAATTATACATGAGTGTGTGTATAAATACATAAATAAAAAAACATACATATACATACCTACATATTTATAGATATGTGTGTCTGTGTGTCTGTGTGTGTGTATAAATACATAAATACAAATAAATATAAGCACACACACACACACACACGCACACAGGCACACTGAAAACGGCTATTTAATCGTATTTGCGTCCTACCACAACACATAAAAATATTCTTAAGGCAACTTTCACTTATTTCTAAAACTCCTGTAACACACTTACTTCTAAAACTCCTGTAACAGACTTACTTATAAAACTCCTGTACCAGACTTACTTCTAAAACTCCTGTAACAGACTTACTTATAAAACTCCTGTACCAGACTTACTTCTAAAACTCCTGTAACAGACTTACTTATAAAACTCCTGTAACACACTTACTTCTAAAACTCGACGCTTTCAAAACTCCTGTATATATTCTTCTTACTCGCACTTTCATTCAACGTTGACAGTCATCTAGAGAAAGACAAGTACTTTCTACAACTAACCTTTTTATACGTGAATACGTGAAAACTGTAATTAAACAGCTCTGACAAAGAAAGTAATTTTCTAATTTACTTTGCCTTCACGTATTTAAATTCTACAACAAAACCGCTTAGTACGTGTGTAAGAGAAAATTAAGTCTAATTAACCGGATAGTAGGTAAAATCAAATATATAAAAAAATACGTCACTTCATTCTCGTGTATGTAAATTCATCAGTAAACATTCACAACCAAAAGAAGTTGAAAAAGAAAGAGAGAAAAAAAAAGAGATGGAAACAAAAGAAGAAAAACGAGAAAAAAAGGTCGCTCACGAAAGAAATAAATTAAACGTGTTGTTTAACGAAACCAAACGACCTTGGAAAGGAAACAGAAATCTTTTGTGAGAGAAGACGAGTATTTGCTGACACTGACTGCACGCGCCTGTGACCAGTCTACGAACTGTAATGACGGACAGCGCATCAAATGTTGGTTATTGGTGTAAAATGATTCACGTTCTTTTTTTTTTTTTTTTGTTTGTTTTTCTGGGCACCCTTGACTAATGCAGTATGAGTGTTTAAATATCTTTGTAATTCTGTATTCGCCAAGTGTGTGTTCGTGTGTGTGTGTGTGTGTGTATATACAGATGTTTGTACATATATATCATATATGTGTGGGTGCCCGTGCGCGTTCATTTATATGTGTATGTGTACATATATATATATATATATATATATATATAGAGAGAGAGAGAGAGAGAGAGAGAGAGAGAGAGAGAGAGAGAGAGAGAGAGAGAGAGAGAGAGAGAGAGAGAGAGAGAGAGAGAGAGAGAGAGAGAGAGAGAGAGAGACATATAAATAAATATATGTGCGTGTCTGTGTATATCCGTGTGTAAATATATAAATATAACTATATATATATGTGTGTGTGTCTGTGTTGTGTTGTGTATATATGTGTAAATATGAGTGTAAATAAATTTGTAAATATGTATGTGTGTGTTCTTTTTCTTCTTTCTCTTTCTATCTTCTTTCTTTTCTATCTCTTTATATATATATATATATATCCTTTCCCTCTCATACAGCTAACATTTTTAAAAATGCACTGACTATCGAGAAATGACAATTTAAAAAAATTAAAAAATTAAAAAATGTGTTTTTACTTATAATCACAACAACCAGCTGCTTCCCATTTTCCTCCAACCGACAACTGAAACGTGACGCACCGCGAAGCAGCGCCTACGACTGCAACGTGAAGCCTGGAGGTCACCTGAAGGTCAGCTTAGACACGTCATCAAGAAACGTGAACGGTCGATACTGAAACATTTTGCGAGAGACTGGTACTGCGCATTCACCGCAGTCTCGCGTAGTTTACAACAGGAATCCAGTGTACGTGACTTCGTGCGTGTCGTAGCGGTCGACGTTCAGTGTTTGTGTCGTGACGATGTTGACTTAGATGACTGCGCCGTTTATCCCTGATAGACCCGATTTGTTTACAGAGGATAAATACTGAATAAGAGAGGGAAGGAGAGAGAGAGAGAGAGAGAGAGAGAGAGAGAGAGAGAGAGAGAGAGAGAGAGAGAGAGAGAGAGAGAGAGAGAGAGAGAGAGAGAGAGAGAGAGAGAGAGAGAGAGAGAGAGAGAGAGAGAGAGAGGAGATAAGAGGGAAGAGAGAAAGAGAGATAGAAAGAG
>CM022677.1:19941540-19944040 GCA_012295275.1 Chrysomallon squamiferum
TAGTTGCTGTTGTTGTTGTTGTTGTTGTTGTTGTTATTATTATTATTATTATTATTATTATTATTATTATTATTATTATTATTATTATTATTATTATTATTATTATTATTATTATTAATATTGTTATCAGGTTCAGTGGGGACAAAATGACGGCAAATGTGGCGTCTGCGGCGATTCTTGGTCGCAGCCGGAACCACGTGACCACGAAGCCGGCGGCAAATACGCTACGGGACTCATTGTCAGAGAGTACACCCAGGGGCAGGTAATCACCGTCACCGTCGAAGTCACAGCCAATCACCTCGGCTTTTTCGAGTTTCGGCTGTGTCCGGTGAACAACGTGAAAGTCCGGGCAACACATGAGTGTCTCAATCGACACCTTCTGAAGAAGCTGAACGGCTCCACGCGTCATTACATCGGAACGAGGCTCGGGAAAATTGACGTCACGCTGCGACTGCCGGCTGACCTGACCTGCACGCAATGTTTTCTACAGTGGAGGTACCACGCAGGTAAACAAAATAAAAATATGGCGGTTGGGAGGCCTATTAGGGAAGGAATTAAAATAAATAAATAAATAAATAAATAATTAATGAATAAATAAATAAATAGGAATGAATGAATAAATAAGCGGTAAAATAAATATGAATGAATAAATGAATGAATGATGAATGAATGAATGAATGAATGAATATGAATGAATAAATAAGTAAGTAAGTGAATAAATAAATAATAAAACAAATAAACAAATATAAGGAAATCAAGGAAGAGAAAAGTAATAGAAAGAATGAAACAAAGAAAGAAGGACAGAGAAAGAAAGAAATGAGGGAGAAATATATAGAACGAAAGAAGAAAATAATATAAGAAAGAAAGCGCGAAAAGATGTAAAAAAAAAAAATAATAATAATAATAATGAAAGAAAGTTAAAAACAAAAAAGAAAGATGAAATAAAGAAAGATATAAAACAAGAAAGTCAGAGACAAAAACATAAAATAAGAAAGTCAAAAATTAAAATTAAAATTTTATAAATATACAAAGAAAATGCATTTAAAAAACAAAAACAAAAACAGAACGTGTAATAATAAACACTCTTTTATCTGACAGAAAACAGCTGGGGCAAGGACGAAGAGACCGGGAGGGAGTGTCTTGGGTGCGGTCGTGTACAGGAGGAATTCTACGGATGCGCTGACGTCGCCATCAAACCAAGAAACTGGACACCGACGAAGGCACCAACACACAGACCAACACCAACACCAACGACAACGACAAAACGACCAGTCACCCAGAGGCCAACACCTAGACCGACGCCCAAACCTGTTACGCCAAAACCAGCAACGAAGAAGCCCAGTCAAACGATAACAGAGAAGCCAGCTGGTTCGCTGTCCGTCTGTGCGTTCATCTGCAGATTCAACAACGGACGAAACTGTCCGGATTACTGTCGTGACGCGTAGTGTGACGTTTTTGAAAGAGGCGTGACGTTGTATGACGTTTTTGAAAGAGGCATGACGGGTATTCTGTCGTTCAGAAGTGACGAAGTGTTTTAATGAATGGCGTAGTAATATGTGTTGACGGTTTTTGCTACAGTTACAAGACAGTTAAAATCTCGGTGACATTTTTTTAAAATATATATACCTAGAGGTAGACAGATACATATATACATACATACATATATACACACGTTAGCTAGCTTCATAGATACATGAAAGAGACACACACACAAACATACATACATAAATACAAGAATACACACATACAGACACATACACACACATTTTATATATATAAATATATATATATATATTATATATATATATATATATACATATACATATATATAGTTTAAAAAGAAAAAGAACTAGTACACACAAACGTACACACACGTACGCACATAGAGATATACACATAGTATAAATGATACGTACACATAAATACATGCATACATATAACCATACATAAATACATATTACATATTTATGTACACATGCAATTATGTACATCTAGAAAACACATACATTTATGTACATAATCTGAAATCTTGGGAGTCATACAAATATTTTACCGTATGTTATTGGTAATATTGTAAAAATATATAATCTTTTATTTTCTTTTCTTATCGTGTCCTTTTTTTTGTATTGTAGACAATAGTTTACTAGCATATATTTGTGTACGTGTGTGTCTGTAAGAGTGTGTATGTGTGTGTGTGTGAGAGAGAGAGAGAGAGAGAGAGAGAGAGAGAGAGAGAGAGAGAGAGAGAGAGAGAGAGAGAGAGAGAGAGAGAGAGAGAGAGAGAGAGAGAGAGAGAGACAACTGATAAACGCTTTTGTTTTAATAGTAGGACGCCACCTTGACAATGAAACCACTTTTGACCAAACACGGCAAACATGTGACAACAACCGCACGCGCCGTTTTGTCTAAGTGAATTTTATCTAAACTTAATACACGACGCTGACAAACAAAGATGGAGGGAGGTAACTCTGTCTAAACAAGCCTGACCTTTCTTAAAAGT